>JARHVA010000413.1:5005000-5578818 GCA_037957365.1 Torreya grandis
ATATCCACCTACATCAAACCATCTTTCTTCCCTTAGGAAGTGAAGATAAATCCCAAGTGTGATTTTTGATTAAGGAAGAATATTCTTCCTCCATAGCACTATCCCACTCAGGTACCCCTGATGCCTCTCAAAAAGTTTGTGGATTCGAAACTGAAGAAAAGAAGGCATGTGGATCTCTCTGAAAATCCCCCTTAGTACGTCTATCATCTACGGGATTTCCTGCCCAAGTGCCAACACTCTCAAGTGTCTGTCTGGCCCAAAGTGGCCCGAAAGTGGGCGAGTTAGGTGCTAACTCCTCATCCTTTGACTAGCTAGAGGTGGATGACTCTGCATCACTGTCCTCACTGTCTAAACTTAAATAAGAAGAAGATATCTCTGGCTCAACAACCTGGTATGGTTGATCTGAATCTGATGAGGAATCATCATGAAGAAGTAGATCTGATGAGGGAGAAGTGTCAAGTGTTGAGTCTCTAGGACTCTCTTAAAAATGGACACTTCTCTTGATGAAAAACTCATGAGTGACTGGATCTAGAAGGCGATATTGCTTAATACCATCCAAATATCATACAAAGATGTAAGGTTGGACTGACGTTCCATAGCTTTGCATTTCTTCTTTGGTATGTGGGCCATGGCTGGGGATCTAAAAACCCTGAGGTGCTCAACATCAGGTTTCCTTTTATGCCAAGCTTCAAAGGGTGTTATCCCTTTCAAAGCTTTATGAGGAACCCTATTTTGAATGTAGCAAGCACAATTGATGGCTTCGGCCCAGTACTATGGTGCTAAGGATTTGGAGTGAATCATACAGCTACCCATCTCTTTCAAGAACCTATTTTTGCATTCTGCAACCCCATTCTGTGAAGGACTATAAGTGACTGTGTGCTGTAAATCAATCCCCTCTGTGGTGCAAAATTGCTCAAACCTGATGCTGACATACTCCCCTCCATTATCAGTTCAAATAACCTTGATGGATTTCTCACTCTATTTCTCAACAAGAGCCTTGAAGTCTAGAAAGTTTTCAAACACTTCAGACTTTTGTTTGAGAAAATATATCCAAGTGTACCTAGAGAAATCATCAATGAAAGTGAGGATGTACTTGGCCCTTGTGAAAGATGGTTTGGGAAAGGGTCCCGATACATCACTGTGGACTAACTCCAAAGGTTGTGAAGCCCTCCAAGCTTTGCCTTTGTCAAATTTTGCTTCAGGATGATTACCAAGGGAGCACCCCTCGCAAAATCCTTTTGAGAATTGGACATGAGGCAAGCCAATGACCATGTCATTTTTTCAAAGTTGTTCAAGGTAGCGGTAGTTAAGGTGGCCAAACCGCTCATGCCATAATTTGCTAACTCTATCTGAATGAGTCAAAAATGCTATTGGAGAAGAATCTAATGCAAAATGTGAGAAGGTGTATAACCTAGCTTGGTGATCTGCCCTACCCACTACCACTATAATATCACTATGCAATTCTCTGATAGCCACTAAACCTGGTGAAACTCAGCTCTCATGCCCTGACCAATGTGAGTGATTTGGTACACTGATAGGAGATTGGTTGAAAGATAAGGAACACTTAGAAAATTATTGAATGTTCCTCCTTCCATTTCAACTGATCCTCTCCCTACAACAGAAACTGATGTGTCATCATCCAAACTAATTGAAGTCATGCTACAAGGCTCTAAAGATGAAAACTCAACTGGTGAAGAGCCCATGTGGTGAGAAGCACCTGAGTCAATGAACCATGAAGATGAAGAAGTAGCTATAGCTACAAGTGCCTTGCGCTTTTCTTTCTCCTTACCCTTGCCTTTTGCCTTGGTAGAATATTGGGTAGATGAATTCTGCTTGATGGACTCAGGAACACCTATGTTGTGCTTCTCTAGAAGATGAGTTAGGTGATCTATTTATTTCTTCATGCATTTGTGTTCATCATGCCCTATCTTTTTACAATAGGCACACTTAACCTTCTCTTTCTTAGGTTTAGCATTGGAGGAGGAAGACTCAGTGTTGTTTTTGGTAGGATTATTGTTTTCTTTCTTCTTCTCTTGGTCCTTATTCTTTTTCTTCTTCTCCTTTGTTGAAGTCTTATCCTTACCATTTCCAGCTATCAAAGCTTAGGGTTGAGTAGAATTCATTGTGCCCATTTGAATTAGCTTATCTTTCTCCCTAGTCAAGTCGGCAATGAATGAATCCAAAGAAGACATTTTCCATGTAGTGCCAAGGGCACTTTTTGTGGCATGGAAAGTGGAGACAAAGACTAAATAGCTTGGACCTAACTTTGCGAGAATAGAAAGGATGAGTTGATCATCTTTCTTCTCTATCCCACATTCTTTCAATTGTAATCTAAGGGCCTTAAACTTAGTGAAGAAGTCCTATAGGGTGTCAAAGTTGCTAGGACTTAGACTTATGAGTTCATTTTCGAGCTCATAACCTCTCATCTCATCAACCTTTCCAAATAAGTTTTCTAAGGTGTCCCATATTTATTTGAGAGTTTTAGAGTTTTCTAAATAGAAGAGAAGTTTTGGAGACATGGACAAGCTTAGTAGTCCATAGGATTCATCACTATGGTTGTACCACTTGACCTTTTCAGCATCAGTGTTGGGTTCTACTTCAGTACCCATGGTGATCCTATACAACCCTTTGCTTCTAATAATGATAGACATTTTAACCTTCCATTCATGATAGCTAAAGGGTATTATGGGTTTAAGTTGAAAATAATCCATTTTAAGCTAAATTTAGGTGAAGTTGTGTTGATTGCAAGTTGTGAAATTATGCAGAAATGAGCAAAGATTTGCAAGTTGTGAAAAGCAATCACACCCCACCAAAATGTTGATCCTCCCCAAAAATATGCAAGTGCATGCTCAAAAGATGTCGAGCTCAGCCGAGAATGCATCTTAGAGCAATCAGTGCAAGACTTAAGCAAATAGGACATCAAACTCAGTCAAAAATGCGTTCTGGGAGACCTAAATTTTAGGCACTTTATAAACTAGTGAGTTTTTGACAAATAACAAGCTTACACTGTGGAGAATTGAATTAAAAACACTTTTATAAAATATGGCACCCAAAACTGAGCTACCATTTTCAAGATATTAAAGGTTCAATTTTCCTGTAAACTAGTGTTTTTAAAAAACAAGCACTAAAACATAAAAAAATGTCTATTATGAGAGAAAGTGGCCTTCCAACCACTCTTTGGATTCAACATGGAATGAGGAATACAAAGGACATTTGTGTGAGGGGGAATTGGCCTCCTACCAACCCGGGCCTCACCCTTCGTCTTCGTAGGTCGAAGATACAAGTTTGAAAAAACTTCTAAACTATTTTTTTTTTTTTTGAATGCTAATTTTAAATTTGATTTTAAATCAAACATTAAAATGAATGATATAGGTCAGAAAAAATTTTAAAAGTAGATTTACCAAATGAATCAAGGAGAGAGGGTGGGTGTTGGAAACCAAAAAGGGTCTGAAGGGCAGCAAGGTCAACTGGAAGAGTACCAATGTGGTAGTAGCACCACATAGTCAACAACACATAGTCAACAATGCATAGCAGATAACAAAACCCAGTCAACCATGCCAGAAGGATAACAACGCCCAGTCAGCCATGCCAAAAGGATAACAATGCCTAGTCAGCCATGCCAGAAGGATAACAACGCCCAGTCAGCCACCCCAGAAGGACAACAATGCCCAGTCAGCCACCCCATAAGGAAAACAATGCCCAATCAACCTCAATAGAAGGAAATGCACTGCTTAAGGACTACGTACTGGAAGCTGTATAGCTATATTTTGCTTGCTGGAGTCTTCCACATGCAGAAGCGCTTCTTGGAAAGCTGCCCCAAGCTAAAAATGGAGTCCAAGAGCAGAAACTAGATGTGCAGAGATGTCTTTTCCTAGAGAATGACCAAAATAAAAGTAATTCTACTGCCTTTGCTAAAGCCACAACAGATCTAGACAAGATGTCTTGGCAAATTCTAACTCAAAAGTAATTTTTGAACAAGTTTCCATATGGATTTGCATGAGTTTTCAAAAAACTCTACCAAAACAATGGGGTTAAACAAAAAAACCACTAAGAAAACAAAGTAATAATTTTAAAATAGCATAACTAGACACACGATTATCAGAGTGGCTTTGATACCATATCACAGTTGTTGCCAGAATCCAGATAATGCGAATGCAATGGAGATGTGATCACACGAGATGAAGCAAGTGCACACCACATAGATGCTAAAGCAATTTGAAATTACACAAGAAGATAAATTGCATAAGACAAAATGGAGAAAACCAAATTCTAATTAACATGAGATGGCCAAAGTGAAGAATACATATAGGAGAGCACGTAAGTAACTCCTCCATAAAAGGTGGCCAAGGAACCCCAAGAATACACTGTGACTCCTCCATGAAAGGTGGTGACAAGGTGCTAAGAATAGAGAAGTAACTCCCATCAAGGGAGTTACTTATGACATTCTTATGACACCTATAACATATCTATGACACACACCTCCACATAAGCTAGCCTATCCCACAAATGTAGGAAAACTCCATGTATGCACAAAAATATAATTTCCCTAATTAATAAATAGGGAAAAATAAAAACCTACACTAATAGTACTATGGGAAAATTTTATTCATGTCTGGGCCTTCAGTAGGTTGACAAGGGTGAAACTAAAATATTGGCTTGGGCCCTAGACCTAGTTATTCATTTAGGTGTTTCCAGTATAAATTAAATTTAGGGGATAACCTTTTTTAGGGATGGACACATAGAGTGTGGCCCTCCTTCTAGTACCAAAAAAATGTTGATGTGGTTTTAATTCACACCAAATCATGAATGACGTAGCCTATACCATTTAGATATCTCTATGGAGGTAAAATCCACTTTGGGGCACAAATTACAGGTATGGATTAAAACAACTAGGTGGTGGAATAGTTGATTGAGAATTCAAGTTGTTAACTAGGTGTGCATGGATGAGTGAAATAAAAAATAAATAAAAATCCTATTTGATTTGGATGGGTGATAGTCTAAGTTAAGGTGGCCAGATCTCAAAAAAAAACTCAAAAAGAGGGAAGGTAGAGAAAAAAAGAATGTTCTATAGTCAAGAGAGGAAAAAGAGGGAAGGTAGAGCAAAAAAGAATGTTCTATGGTCAAGAGAGGGAAATTACTTCTAGGTTGGTCTTATACCTAGATAAGTGTCTTTGAAACTAATACTTGCAAGTAGCAACTATTACTTACATGCATACAAACACAATGAAGGAGTCTAAGGGTAATGGATAAACTAAATTCTAAGATCTCAACCAAAGGTTGCTCTTATTTAGAGCAACTATTTCTCTCCCTTATAAAAGATTATTATGACTCAGATCAAGGATGTATCTAAAGTAGTTGTTTCTCACTTTATAAGGCTATATCGTGAAAGGCACTTTTACAAACTTAAAAAATTGAATCAACCAACCTTATTTCCTATAGTATTGATATTAGCCAATTATCAAATAGTTATTGAACATCCTATATTAACATATATCAATAATAACAATAAATAAATATAAGTAACATTTGCACACCTTGAATTAATAAATCACCAATAGGGAAACAATCATAGTCAATCACACAAATTTGGAGAAGAAACCCATTAACACAATTACATGACAATCTAAAATATTTCTTCCTGTATTGATTAAAATTACAACCCTTTTAAAATGAGAGAGTTATATATATATATATATATATATATATATATATATATATATATATATATATATATATATATATATATATATATATATATATATATATATATATATATATATATATATATATATAGACACACACACACACACACACACACACACACACACACACACACACACACACACACACACACACACTTGGGTAAAGGTCACCTCATCCTCAAAATTCATCCAAAATATGGGAATTACATGTTAATGATTAAAATAATAATTATACTTCAATGTTGAATCTACATGTATGATTTTAAATGGCCAAAATTGTATCTCTAAAATAAGACACATACTTAAAAAATAATGCAATGCATGCATGTTACAAAATTCTACAACTAATACTTACATGTATCATGGGTAAAATATAAATAGAATCAAGCTTCAGTTACATACACTAATTTTTATGCAAGAGATATATATAATATTAAGTTAGGAAGGTAAGGTCTTCTTGACATTGGAGTTTGAATTGTCGAGGGAGTGACACTTGAAGTAGCTGATGGAGTAGGATTGACACACAGAGTTAAACTAGAAGTTCCTATTTCAGCCTATATCTTTGCCTTCAAGTGTTGATAATACTTGTACACTTGATCATACAGGGCTTTAATTATGCTTAGGTTGAGAAGGTATGGTCTATGCACCCCAAATACTCTTTCTAGTAGGTGTCCATGCTCTCCCTTCAAAGTTTTGAACTCCACTTTGATGACTTCAACCTCCATCACCTTATTCCTTGAAAAATTAATTTCTTGCTCAATCTCATCCATTGTGCATCCTTGTAGACCTTGTTTGAAATTTGTAGCAACTTTATGCTGTAACATATCAAAATTAGCTCTATCAATCAATTTTCCTAAAGTGGTCCTTGCTTAAGACAATTTCAATTCATGCAAAATTTGTATAACTTGTCTTTCATGCTCAACCAATTTTATAATTAAGACATGTGTACTAGTCTCCCATTCATGAGCCTCTTAAGTTATAATAACTACCAAGTTGAGGGCATTATCTACCTCAAGAGGTGTCATCAAATATAAATGACCAAAGGCCTTATTTTTAGTGTAATTCATGAGAAAGTTTAATTTATTTTCATCATACCTCAAATATTTAAACAATTTAGTAGTCTAAGTCAAATAGGGGGACATTTCAATCTTCAATGTATTAATAGTGTCAAGAATGTTATATAGCCTGAGGGCTAGATTCTGCATATCATTTTATACTTCCTTGGGTAAATGTACAATATATAGTTGTTCTAGTACTTGATTTAATTTTGTTGAAGCTCTTTCCTAGCCTAATTAGTGTCTCTATTGATTTACCTTAAAGTGTATGTATGTGTCTTTAAATAAGCTCCAAAATTTTCATCGTATTGAGATTTGCCAATTCCCTAATTCTTATTTTTAGAAAAGGTAAAGACATCCTATATATCTTAAATAATTAGGACTCTAATAGACTCATCTTGTATATTTCTCTTCTTGGCTCTTTGAATAATCTGTATAGTTTTGTAAAAAATGGAACTAACTATAGGAAGCTCTGAAATCATCAGATTCAACCTTTGAGTAGCCTAAGCTCTTAAGTCCTTTGCCTATTGTGAAACTATCAACCCCCCCTGTGTTAGATGACTGAGTGGCCTAGATAGTTACCCTTGACATAATATCCTCTGAATAGAGTATTAATGCACTCAATTGGATTGGGTCTAGCAAAGATGGGAAGATGATATTTTTTCAATCCAAGATGTCAATCTAGGCAATAGGGTGCATAATGTAGGTTGTTTTCTTATTATCTCTTGTAGATCACATAATGGAAGTTGGTTGAGTTATGTTATATTGGGGCATAAAAAAACCTAACTGAGTGGATTAGATAGATGGTTGTGTACTATGATAGAAATTAGGGACTCCTAAAGTTATCTTGAATTGAATTTTCTTGGCCCTTGAAGTTCCTGTCAAAACTTTAGAAGTAGTATTAATAGGACTTACAGTGGTTACTCTAGTAATTTGTGGATATAATGTTGTAGTAATCCATATATTTTTGAAAATAATCAATGGAAGGGACAACATGTACTATAGAAGATAAAATAGAAACAATAATATGACTACGAACATCTTTTGATTCTTTAGTTTCTATTGGTGCCTTCCCTTGGATTCCTTAGAGATGCATGACCTTAGCCTTTCAAAAATCTTCTTCCTCATAAAGGAATAACTCACAAAAAGGGCTTCCCATGTTGATTTTTTTCATCTACCTCATTCCTTTTTGGGGTTTCCCCTTTACCCATATGCCTTTCTTTTGACACTATCTCAATAATTGAACTCATATGTGTCCCAATTATTTGAGGAAGGTTCTTAGGAGGTCTTGGCCTCCTCTTATACTTAATTCTTGTCCTATAAATTTGAGCAGTGGCCTATAGAGTAGTAGTTGATGAAATACCTATATCTAAAATTACAATAATTATACTCATATTAGGAAAGATAAAGTCTGAAGAGTCAAAATAATCAATATTAATTACCTCATCTACTTCTCCTATAGAACTCGTTACAATAGGGGGTTCCTAGACATCTTGTTATTGCTTCAAAGTTTCCATTACATCTTAGGAATGTTCCCTTTCTAGTTGAACTAGCTGAGAGGGCCATGATGACCAATAATCAATTCAATCCCATCTACTTGGAAGTAGAACTTGAGTTTGATCCTCTATAATTATGAGTGATGGGTCATTTTAGATTACCCTTAGAAGATCCTCCATCCACCTAGCCATACGTATTCTAGTTGATACCTCAACATCATCTTTAGAATTTAGAAAGATGAAATCATACTCATAGGGTATATACTTGTATGGGATGCCCAAGATAATGACATGCTTTTGAATTCTACCTCTTGGGTCCTAATCCCAATGTGGAAAACATGAAAATGATAAAATTACCTTATGCATCCAATAACATCAAAGTTATTCATGTTAATGTAATTAATTTTTCCTAGAATCAAATAAGATCCATGGAAAAGCCTTTATTTTTATTTCACATATCTTCATCTATGTTCCACCAGAGCTAATATGGCATATCCTATTCTACAATATTCTCTAGAACACACTTGGGTAAGCACAAGGGTTTCACATTGGTTCCATTAATAATTATCACTATATAGTCTAAATATAATTAGTAGTCTCCCATTGGCCATAGTGTATCATTGATAATATCTGAGACTCAGGTCAATGGTTCCTCATGGATGGCCCTCTAGACTTAGGGATATAAATTCTTTATAATACACATTATTCTCTACATGTAAGTGTAAATGTGAAAGAAGGAATACAAATCACATACCCTATTATTTATGAAATCTAGGGCTGGGCTCCATAATGATCCATCGTACATATAGACTATAGCCATGAAAACATATAATACGTAAGACATCATAAAGAAGTGACTACCGACTAACCTCTTATCCTTTTTAAACATTTACTCTTGGAGTTTGATACTAATGATCTAAGCTAGGCAAAGGTCAATTATTATGTTAGCAGTAAGTCTAGTAGTGGCACCCATTCAATTCAAAGATAATAGATGTTGTCACACCCATACAATCTATTTAGCAAAACCATCCCGATGTGAATTCCCATTTTGAACTTGATGATTGGTACTAGAGAAGTGGCTTTAAAGATTACTTATCTCGTAGTATTATCCACTTTATCAACATGTCTTTAAATGTGTTGCTCTTTCTACATAATGTGATCTTAATCCCATCATATGTGGCATTTATGAGGGGAAGTCATAGGTACCTTTGAAAATCATCTCCTAAAATATAAGCCATAACCGTCCTATTATTTTCATGATGCAGTAAGCCATTGGATACCTTGCCTGTGTATAACAAATCTTGAAGTAGGTCAATGCAAGGCATCACTTCATATTATCATTATTGTGAAAATTCAAAGAAAACCTACATACATGTAACAACTTTAAAAGCCATTAATATGTTAGTCTCGATGAATCACACAAAGTGAAAACAAACCTTGATATAGGGAAAATACAAAGTGCATTGACATAGAGTAGTATGATTAATGAGAATCATTAACAAGATAATTAATAACATTGATGCCTAAAATATTGTTAAGTACCCATATGATCATCAATGAAAATGATTTTCAAGTCAAGAACTAAGATTTCAAACACTAATGGGCCCCTATTCAAAGAAAATTGAGAGTGGGGTGTGTTGAGTATAATAGTAACCAATTCAAATAATTAGAATACATGGATGTTAAGTATTTATAACTGCCAAATCAAATAGGAATTGGTACTTTGTATGAGGTTCACCTATTAAAAAAAATGATAAAAAAACACTGGGGAAAAATAGTCACCATGGATGAAAATGTGTCATCACAAGGTACCCAAAAACTAGTAGAACCATGGTGAATAATGGAGAAGATCACTTATACATTAGGGAGTCCAAAGAAACATGAATCAAAAGATCAACACAATGTTGTAGTAGGTGCAGTCGATGGAATGTATCCCATTGAACAAAAGTGTACTCAATCAAATGCTTCTAAAACAAAGTGTGGTATACCAAGGACTAGCAAGGAGTATGACACTTGAATCAATATGTTTACACCCCCCCCCTAATGTTGAAGTGGGTGTAATGATTGAAAAAATTGTATGGGTGGGCTATTTTCACTACTGAAACACTAAAGTGTTGACATTGGGCTTCATTAGACTAGCTACTCTTTAGAAGGAGATCAAGCTTAATAAAAAATTTGAAGGAGACTTTCAACATCAAAGATATAAACACAAATCTATAGTTTAACTACTTTAAAGTTTCCATCTATATTAATTTCTAAGTATGTATTTTTATGCCACTATATGCTGCAACTATACATATCTATATTTTTCTATGTATCTTTTGCTTTATATACCCAAATGAAAAAATACATGGTTTTAAATTAGTCCAATTATATATTCTTAATGAATTTTTTTATTAATTTTAGGGTTTATTTACTTGTAAAATTAATAAAAAAATTCATTAAGAATATATATATATATATATATATATATATATATATATATATATATATATATATATATATATATTTCATGCATGCATGCATACATACACAATAAATATCTTTTTATTAATTTTACAAGTGAATAGACCCTAAAATGGTACAATTCATGTTTTTATATCATCTTCAAAATTTAAGAATAGCCATCTCAAATAATATATACAAGTTGAGGCTTCTTATATATAATCCATGTGTGTGTGTGTGTGTGTGTGTGTGTGTGTGTGTGTATGTGTGTGTGTGTGTGTGTTGATAACTAGATGATCTTAGGTAACATTCCACCAAAGGGTTTCTAAAAATACTAAACTATGCTAAAAAAATGAGGGGGTGCACAACCAACTATCTAGTATGTTATTTAAAAAAAAATAAAAGGTCCTCTTAGAATTTCAAATATTTGACATACTTATACTTGACCAATTTTAGAAAAAATAGTATCCTAGAAACTAGAATCAAAATGCTACAATTCATGTTCTTATTTCATCTTTTGAATTTAAGAATAACCATCTCAAATAATCTATACAAGTTGAGGTTTCTTATTTTTATTTTTATTTTTTTATATTGAAATATAGATTACAAATTATAAGAAGCAAAGATGTAAAATAATTATAAAAGTATCAAAACAACCATATAATATCAAACCAGGAGGCATCCCCTCATCAGTTTAAGCATAACATTTGATATTGTAATATAAAAAAATTGGTCCCATATAGGTGGCCCAACAAAGCAAAAAGAAACAAAACCACACACATATTTAAAAGTTGAGGTTTCTTATTTTTTAGAAAAATAATATCCACTTATGATCTTGATTTGGCCCACCGAATGCTTGAAATTAACCTAAAAATACAAAATATGATTGGAATGATGAGTTTAAATTAGTGGATAAATATGGAAATAAAATTGATGATTACAAAATATATGATAAAATACATACATATGACTATCCCATTGATGATATTAATTGTTAGGTCAGATATAATCTACTGTACATAGCTTCTTATTTTTCACTTGCTTGATCACCTCCTATAGATTTGAATTTTTATTTTCTCTATTATTCTATCTTGACATACATGTGAACATATGATTTTTCATTCACCGTTCTTCAATAACTTGAATTTAATTTGGTTATTATGTTTGTACTAGACCTTGGTTTTTTATTATTTATCCCAATCTGGATATTCATGATAGTTATCTTATGATGACACATCCTTTACAGAATCTAATCCTAGTGCACATTCATTGAGACATACTAATTGTTCACCCCACATAGTAACTACCTATGCTTGTTATTTTATGACCTACATTGAGCACACATGATCACACATATTCTATGCCTACATATCTTATGATATTTTCTTACACAAATTATTAACCATCGGGGGCATCCATCTTCCTATGTCCACATGAATTTTTGAGACATGATTTTTTGATTCAAAATATGGAAAAGGCATATTTCCTACCTTGACTTCCTTGAGTTTGATTTGTTATTACACTTGGTCCACTATGTGTTGAAATATGTTATTTAACTCAATAAAATCCTCTTTTCAACACTTTGTCCACTTTTTTGATGACATCCTAATACAATAAGACATGTGAAGACCACTTACAACATGTGAATCAGATACTGATACTTTGGAATAACATCAGATTTACACAAATCCTTCTAAGTGTAATTTGGAGTAAATGGGTCATATTATTTTGCATGGAGTTAAAGTGGACCATTAGAAGATCAAGGACATGTTAGACTGGAAACTTTAAAAACCCTCAAGAACCTTTGGCACTTCTTAGGACTAACATGTTACTATCATCATTTTATGAAAATTTACCACAACATAGCATCTCCACTCACATATAAATGTTGAATAAGGACTTATTCCATTGCAATGAAGAAACCACTAAGGAATATAATAAGTTGAAGGAAGCCATGTTTACCCTAGTTTTGGCTATCTTACATTTTTAAAAGGCTTTAATTGTATATTTTTATGCATTGGGGAATGGAATGGGGGAAGTACTAATGCAAGAAGGACAAACCATTGCATCTAAGCATTTTTAGATAAAAAATAATTATTTTCTAAAGCCTATAAATGAGGAGGATACGATGCATATTCTTCATTTAATTAAACAATGGAGACCTTACTTGATAAGTAGACATTTTAAGGTGAGGAAAAATCATGATAGTTTGAAATACTTCTTGAATAAAAGATTGTCATCCAAAGGATAATCAAAGTGGGTGATCAAAATGTTGGGAAATGATTTTGAAATCATATATAAGAAATAAAAATATAATATAGTATCAAATGCACTATATAAGAGGGATAAGTCCATAGATGCATTTTTATGCACAATGTCTATATGGTAGGAAAATAGGGTCGATGAAACAAGATCTAAATGGGATAAGGACATTGATACATAGGTTCTAATTTAGAATATATATATAAATATTATAGTGTCTTAGATAAATTATTTTTGGAAAGGGAATGCCTTATGGTACAATGATAGGTTGTACCTATGCAACAATTATACCCTCAAGTATATGATCCTTATAGAGTTCCATACATCTCTAATAGGAGGGAATTTATGATTATTTAAAAAAATTCATAGAATCAAGCAATATATATTCTGGGAAGGAATCAATGGGGACTTTTAATATTTTGTGGTCAAATGCATTGTGTGTTAGGAAAACAAAGGTGAGAAAACTAAGGCCCCATGTCTTCTACAACCCTTATTTATTACAAGCCAAAGGTGGGAGGAGGTTTTCATGTGTTTCATAACAAAGTTGCCTAGGTTGAAAGGTACAATTGTTATCATGGTCATCATGGATAGGATAAAAAAATATGCCCATATTTATGCCTTATCACAACCATTTATAGCAATTAAAATAACTTTTATTTTTTGGGATACAATTCAAAAGATTTAAAGTACCCCCCAAACTATATTAGGTGATCATGATCTTATTTTTACCTATAATTTTTAGACTAATTTATTCTCATGTTTAGGTACTTATTCAAAATAAAGACGGTAAATTTTTTTATTATAGAGAGTTATCTTCATTATTTTGCATTGAATAAACAAGAGAGATGGGTTCATTGGCTGCCATTAATATAATGGCGGTATGACACTTCTTTCCATACCTCAACCGAAATGCATACCAACATCCATTCATCACCTCATCCTTATGAGTTTAGCCAAATGTTCAAGCTATTGAAGAACACATTCAACACCAATAAAAAACACTAGCTAGTTTAAGAGAAAATTTGGAAATAACCAAATGAATTAGCAAGCAAATCAACACTGTAAATAAATGTATTTTTAAGTGGGAAATTGGGTATTTACATGGTTACAACCATATGAGAAAATTTCCTTAAAATAATAGAGAAAGGATAACAAATTATCCTAAGTATTACGACCCCTATCAGATCTTGTAAAAAAATATCAATGCCACATAAAGGGTGGAGTTAGCTTAATCTACACACATTCAACTAATATTTCATCTCTCCTATATGAAAAGGTTAATTGGATACAAATTATCCATAAAAATTGAATTACTAGAGCGGTGTAGTCATTATGGAACTTGAGGAGATCCTTCATACATGTGATAAGAGAATGCAAATAAGAGAGATTAAGGAGTATTTGATCAAGTGGAAGAATCAAACCAAAAAAGATGCACCATGGGAGGGTGAATAATTCTTGCATAAGCATGTAACGTTATTCAACATTGAGAAAAATATTATTTTGAAGGGTAAGATCCCTTAACCTATAGTGTGTATAAAGATATGTGTGGTCAATCTATGGTTAACATAGCCTTTTACCTTTTAATATCACAATTTTCAACGTTCTCATATTGTTACTAGGGTTTGTTTATAGCATAACCATAGCCTAAGTTGGGTATGTATATGAAGTAGTGGTTAGTAATTGAGGATCTCATTAAAATTTTTGTTCTTATTGCATGGTTTTAGAGGTTGCCCCTTGAAGTGGCTTAGTCTATTTTTTTTCCAGTATTCTACTTTGTTATTAAAATTTGGTGTGGATGTGCTCGATGTTTCTCTGAATTATTGTTATTTATTTTCATTGATTTTCTCTTGATAAATATATTTACATATTTTGTTATGAACCTCACATATATATCAAAATACATTAAATAATATGCATAAAAATAGAGATTGTATAATACAAGAGATGTGTGTGCCGAATGCCCTAATGTGAATTATATTTAGAAATATCTTTTAGGTAGAGAAATACCATAATATTCCTTATGGAAAAGGAATCGATCCACTATCACAAGCCTCTATGAGGAGAAAATCTCTTCACTAGAGCATGCAATCTAGTTAAAATACTTTTCTTTGATGTATTACATAATGATATGCCCCTCTTTATTCAAACCCTCTTAAAATAATACATAAGTATATCACTAATCTCAATGTAGACCCACTCATTGTACAATATAATAAAGACTAATTCCAATATAAGCCAACTCACTAGTAGCATTGTTCATCCTTAATTTGTCTATTTACAGGCTTCTTTAACCTGTATAGAAAAAAGACAAAATAAGGCATATTAATATTCATAATAGTAGCATTGTTCATCCTTCTCAATATAAATGGAAATGTGTAAAACTAGTTGGATAAAAGGCTAAACTTTATATGAATAACCAAATAACATTATGGTACATTATCAATGTGAAAAATTGTGCCTAAATAGAGTTTGAGAACGCCACCAAAATAAGAAGGGACTCACCATATATTGCGTTCCCAACATCTAGTCCTCTTGTAAGTATGCGCTCCTATGTATAGATTCTCTGCTCTTTGAGGCATATCATTCAAGGCTTATCCTTCACCTCCTCCTTACAGGTTTTAATCTTAGTTTGACCAGCATGAACATCTAAGTGAATAACATTCCTATTAGGATGTGTTGCCTCATGGTGATGAGGATCAAATTTAATTTTACAATAACCAACATCTTCTAAGTGAAAAACATTCTCATTAAGATGTGTAGCTTCATGATGATTAGGATCAGCTTTAATCTTACAATAACCAACATCTTCTAGGTGAAAAACATTCCCATTAGGATGTGCCATCTCATGGTGATGAGGATTAGTTTTAATCTTACAATATTCAGTGTTGGTTGAATATTTTGTCGATCAGCATACTGATAAACAAAATAGGTCTGATCAGCCAAAGTAGGAAGATTGGTCGTCCAAATGTGTAGGTTTACCACATCAAAAGGGGACTAATCTCTCCTCTCATCAAGGGGAGGTTCCATATATATATATATATATCTATATATAAATAGAAAATAATACTCAAGGGTAGGATAAATCATTCGTCTCTCTTTCTTCAGAGATTATGCGTGCAAATCAAAGGAAAAATATCAAGGGAAATGATAGAAAGAACTCCTCTTCTTTCAGAAGTACTATTCAATAAACCACAAAAATACTCCTGGTAGTAATTGCAAAAAGTAACCAAGGACGTAGTAACCAGCAAGTTGAGATGTAGCACAAAGTCTCCACCTGAATTTCCCAAGAGTGAGATACGAAGGACAATGAGGGCACAAAGTCGTCCCAAGGTCCTTTACATAGAAACAAAAAGAAAACACACTAAAGGCAATTATGGGGGCACAAAGTCTCTCCACAATTGACTTTAGGACACCTTCCTGACAACTTTCACTAATTCTGCCTGTTGAATTAAAGGAACAGAGAATATATTAAGGAAAAAGACATAAGAATAGTTTCCCCAACAACAAAGATATCACAGCACAAAGTCTGAAAAGTCACTTGCTTTCTTATTCCAATAACAAAATATGATCAACAATATGAGCTCAAAGTCTCAGTAATGCCTTTCAATTTGGGTAGAGTTTCATTTCTGATTATCAGAGAGAGATCCTTTTTACACTAAGAAGAGAGTCCTTTATATAGCCTCTTCAAGACGGACTTGGGAATAGTAACACATCATGTTGCATTGAATTTTGTTAAGAAGATAGGCTGGAATTTAGGGGCATCTACCCATGTGCTTTTCTCAATGCAAAGAAACAAGTCATGCTATTGAAAGTTTACATCTTTCAATGTCCACCTGGCGATTTGATCCTTTTTCATCATTCCTCCTTTTCTGCTTAATTGAATCAAGTCCTGGATTCAATTTGATGTTCTGTTCCTTAGTCACTTCCCGCTAGTCTTGGCCTCAAAGCCTTTTAATGCATTCGGGTCTCGTAGATTTAAACTTACAAGGATCAATGGCTATTTCATTTTCACAACTTTGACGTCTGCGGGCATGTCACTTTCCTCAACAATTCCTTCAACTTTTTCATTTGAGCTTTCCCAGAGGGAACCTGACCTTTGGGCTTTGAGAAATGATCTGCTTTGGGTTGGGAAGAGCCCCCCGCAAGGGTATCTGCCCTTCAGGCAGTCTTCGAATGGCCTTTGGGCTAAGTTCTTTGGCTCTTCTTTAAGGCTTTTCAAAATCAATGTCTATTTTATGAACTTTAAGATTGACATGCGTACACCCATCAATACATTTAAATTTCCAATGGCTAGTTCACCGTTCTTGAATTTGACATCTTCAGGCGCGTCACCCCTTGGGCTTTCTTCAGCTTTCTTGTTTTGCATCCTCCCGAAGGGAAGGTGACCCTTCAGCTTTGGGAAGTGTCCTTTAATTTGATAGTTGAGAGTCCCCTGCAAAGGCACCTGCCCTTTGGGGTCCTTCGGCGGCCTTCTTCTTTGGAATCCTTCAAAGATTTCCCGCAGACAAAAAGTTCGCAGACATTTTTTCGCGAACAAAATGTCCACAGACATTTTCCCACAGACAAAAAGTCTACAAGAATTTTTTTGATTGCTTTGTCTTGGGCCTTTGGAAATTCCTTTAGGCTTTCCCTGTAGCTTCTTTCCCAAATTCCTTTAGACCTTTTGTCTGAAGGAATTCCTTTGGACAAAAAGTCTGAAGGAATTATGCCTTAAACAAAATTTTGAAAGAACTTACCTTTGCAGCTTCCTTGAAAATTACCCTTCCGAAGGGTTCTTTTGTCGACCAAGTGCCCTCCGCAAGGGCACTTGTCCTTTGGGAGGCTCTCTTGAACTTTTGCATTGAACCAATCTTTTTAACCAACCATTAAACCAAGCTTTGAACCAAAATGGTTCAAGCCGATGAACCCTTTGATTGAACCAAAAGCCATTGGACCACTTGGTTGAACCAACTTTAGTTCAACGATTCAATGGCTCATTCCCTTTGATTTGGCTAAGTCCTTTTGATCCTCATTGAACCAAATGCGTTGAACCTATTGAACCTTGAACCCGTTGAACCTTTGAACCAAATTCGTTCAATGGTTAAAGCCTATAAAATTCCTTTGATTGAACCTGCTTGTAGAAGCCTTTAAACCTGACTGTAGAAGCCCTTGAACCTGGTAGTTGTTGAACTCTTGCTGCTGATGTTGAACCTTTGAACCTATTGAGCCCGTTGAACCAAAATGGTTCAAGGTTCAATGGTTCGATCCTTGCTTAGAAGCTTGCTGATGAACTCTTTTGGTTGAACCTAGTTATTGAACTGACTTTGAAATCACCTAGGTGTTGAGAGCTTGCTTCTTTCCTATAGAGTATGTAGAAATCAACCTGTGAAGTCCATTGAACTTGGCCTGTAGAGTCCGTAGATTTTTTTTCCTATAGAATCCATAGATTTCTCTTCCTGTAGAGTCCATAGATTTCTCTTCTTGTAGAGTCCATAGATTTCTCTTCCTATAGAGTCCATAGATTCAAGCCTGCAGAGTTCGTAGATTTCTCTTCCTACAGAGTCCATAGATTCAAGCCTGCAGATTCCGTAGATTTTTGAGAAGCTTGAAAAATGAGGAATTTGAATGCCTAGGACAAATTTTGAAAAGGGAAGAGATAATTTTGTTTTGTAGGACCAAAATAGTTTAAATGTTGTCCCAAAAATGAGTGATATTTTTGGGGAACAACAGCTGGTTCCAATTGGGGAACTTCTATCAATTGTAAAAAAGAATTGAAGGGAGTAGAATCCAGAATCTCTAGTGCCTTGAAGTATGCCATTGGGTTATGGAATCATGCTACCCAAAAAGAAAGGCTCCAAAAATAAAAACAAGCAAAACAAAATATAATTAAAAACTATACAAATATACATATGTACAGATGCAATAATATGATACTTCAAGAGTTGAAGTGTTTCAGATGTTGCTTCTTGAGAGGCAGTGAAAATAGTGTGTCATCTTAGTTAACCAGCAGGAAACTATTTTGTCCCGAGAAATGGTGACGGGTGAATGGAGCTCTCCACCAGGAAACCAATTTTTTGCATCTTCCTCTTGGTCTTTTCTTCTTCTTGCTCCATGGTAGGACGTGGTTTTCAAATTTAAAACCATAACTCTTTGCTCTCCCTATGGAAAGTTCCTTTTGCTGAATTTGGAATATAGTAGTATGATCCACCACCATAGCTTGCTATTCTTCTGGTCCAGTCTAGCACATGCTTTGATTGTTAGCATCAGACCCTTGACAAATCATCAGCTCAACATCTCCTTTGATGTGAAGGAGTTTGATCTCTTCATCTTAAACAATCTTTAATCTGAGAAATAGAGATTCACATCTAGCTTTGTTGTTGGTGTTGTTGAATTAGAAATTGCATGAAGGAAGAATATCTCCTTGAGGAGATATCAACACAGTCCCTGCTCCATCATTGGTGGAAGAATTGTTGCCATTGGATTCCAGGATCCAAGCATCATCAGAAGCTGATCTCCTATCAGATTTATCTTCATTAGAGATGAAATATCCTTCCTTACTTATACTATGCCTTACCAATTCTCCTGATGCCTTATTTGGGTTGAATCTTGGATTGCTAGCTACGGGACTTTCATCAGCTGAGACATGAGCATCCTCTATGGCCAAGAAGTAATTACCCCTGCCTGAAGGCTCAAACAAAATTTGAGCTACAGGGGCTGACGTGTGGGTAACCATAGTTTTTGCCTCAGACAGGTCCACACTTGGTTCTCCATCAATGTCCAACTGCTCAGGATTGGCTTATAGGGATTCAAACTCAGTCATCTAAATTTTAGATTTCTTGACATGATCAATCATGGAAAATGACTGAGATGGACTTGGAAGAGAGGATGGGAGTTCATCCTTTTAGTTTTTGGGAGGGGGAGGACTGATCTATGAATTTGAAGTAGGTGCAAAGATGTTTGATGTACTTACTTCTTGGGCAATCACCAGGTCTTTTGATTGAAAAGGAAGAGGGGTTCTCTGCTCAGCAATTGAAATTACTAGTTGAGGTTGCTCCTCTATCTTCTCTTTGTCAGCTTGCTGGGTTGATTGGTTCTTGGACTTGGTAAACACTGCATATGATCATTCGACTGCTTCACCTTCACTTCTGGGTTCATCTTTGAAATTCATAAAATTGATGTGGGAGTTGCCAACTGATTCTTCTAGATCCTCCCTAAAGAAATCATTGCCATTTTCTTGTTCAAACTCAAGTTGGAAATAGGAAACATGCTCTGTTTCTAAATATCCAACTACTGAGTTGGTTGGAGGAGCTTCAAGGGAAAAGTTTCCTTGTGATGGAAGAAGATGATTTTGTTTCCCTTGACTTCTGACAGCATTGCCTTGATATGGCTAAATAGGGAATGTCCTCCTTGGTATGTCTTTATATAGAGGAGTAGAAGACATACCTTGTGCCATTTGCCTTTTCAAGGCTAGTAATTCATTTGCTAGCTTTTGTACCATTGGGTCAGTGGTGACTGTGGGTGAGTATTCATAAGATAAAGAGAGTTTGCCTATGTTTGGGTCTCTTCTTATCTTCCCTGCTAAGATGAGATAATCTTCTACCTCAGTGGCCAAAAATTGAGCTGTAGCAAGATCTATGTGGCTAACTCGTCTCAACAAAAAACTCACTTAAAATAGTTGTGAATTGATGAAGAAGCATTTGAGGTTCTGAGGTGTCAGCTGGGCAACCAAGGGAATCTTGTGCCTCAGCTTGTCGAACCTGGCAATAAAATCCCTCATAGGCTCATGAGGCTCATTTTTCATTTGAGTGAGCTGGGCTAGCAAGGCATGTGCATCTTCTATGGGCTTGAACCTTGCTTTGAACTTAGCTTTGAGTGTATCCCAGTCAGTCACTGATCCAACTTGCAGATGGTAAAACCAATTTGCAGCAACACCTTGTAGTGTCTCCACAAAAACCCTGATTGCCACGTCTTCAAATTCCACCCCTATAACACCACAAGCTATGCTGAAGGCTACAATGTGTTCATCAAGGTGAACTATCCCATCACCAAAAAATTTAGGGAAATTCTTTCTTGAACTACATGGGAGTTCATGCAGAGGTGGAGTCAAGTTGAGTGGGCCAAAAGAGTTACCATAGGGGCCTTGAACTGCCATGATTTAATTAAGAAAAATAGAGATAACAAATCTGGACGGAGTGGCCAGATTGCAAAACAAAAAAAAGGAGAAAGACTGGCCCTGCTTCAGCTTGAGGCTTCAAACTACGCATTCTTTCCCAGTAGCTCTGATTTTGTAGACCAGATAAAATAACGGAAGTGGAAGAAGATGGTAAGGCTATAATGATAATGGGTAAGACATGAAATGGATTTACCAGATTCTATAATGGATAAGGATTATAATAATAATGGGTAAGACACAGGTGATGTTTCAATCTAAAACTTAAGGTTCCAAATTGCACAAAATTATGTATATCCCCAGTGGAGTCACCAAAAAATGTTGCGTGAGGCTAGGAGGAAAATTTTAACAATGGAAAAACACTGGAGCAATTCATTCTTCCAAAGCAGAGTACAATAGATAGGTTATAACAATAATGGGTTATATTCCCAGCGGAGTCGCCAAAAACTATTGGTTGAATATTTTGTCGATCAACGTACTGATAAACAAAATAGGTCTGATTAGCCAAAATAGGAAGATTGGTCGTCCAAATGTGTAGGTTTACCACATCAAAAGGGGACTAATCTCTACTCTCATAAAGGGGAGGTTCCCTATATATATATATATATATATAAATAGAAAATAATACTCAAGGGTAGGATAAATCATCCATCTCTCTTTCTTTAGAGATGATGCATGCAAATCAAAATAAAAATCTCAAGGGAAATGATAGAAAGCACTCCTCTTCTTTCAGAAGTACTATTCAACAAACCACAAGAATACTCCTAGTGGTAATTGCAAAAAGTAACCAAGGACACAGTAACCAACAAATTGAAATGTAGCACAAAGTCTCCACCTAAATTGCCCAAGAGTGAGATACGAAGGACAATGAGGGCACAAAGTCGTCCCAAGGTCCTTTACACAGAAACAAAAAGAAAACACACTAAAGGCAATTATGGGGGCACAAAGTCTCTCCACAGTTGACTTTAGGACACCTTCTTGACAAATTTCACTAATTCTGCTTGTTGAATTAAAGGAATAGAGAATATATTAAGGAAAAAGACATAAGAAAAGTTTCCCTAACAACAAAGTTATCACAGCACAAAGTCTGAAAAGTCACTTGCTTTCTTATTCCAATAACAAAATATGATCAACAATATGAGCTCAAAGTCTCAGTAAGAATTTCAATTTGGGCAGAGTTTCATTTCTGATTATCAGAGAGAGATCCTTTTTACACTAACAAGAGAGTCATTTATATAGCCTCTTCAAGACGGACTTGGGAATAGTAACACATCATGTTGCATTGAATTTTGTTAAGAAGATAGGCTGGAATTTAGGGTCATCTACCCATTTTCTTTTCTCAATGTATAGAAACAAGTCATGCTATTGAAAGTTTACATCTTTCAATGTCCACCTAGTGATCTGATCCTTCTTCATCGTTCCTCCTGTTTTGGTTAATTGAATCGGGTCTTGGATTCAATTTGATGTTCTGTTCCTTAGTCACTTCCTGTTAGTCTTGGCTTCAAAGCCTTTGAATGCATTTGGGTCCCGTAGATTTAAACTTACAAGGATCAACGGCTATTTCATTGTCGCAACTTTGATGTCTGTGGGCACGTCACTTTCCTTGGCAATTCCTTCAGCTTTGTCATTTGAGCTTTCTCGGAGGGAACCTGCCCTTTGACCTTTGAGAAATGATCTGCTTTGGGTCGGGAAGAGGCCCCACAAGGGTATCTGCCCTTCGAGCGGTCTTCGAATGGCCTTCGGGCTAAGTTCTTTGGCTCTTCTTTAAGGCTTTCAAAATCAACGGCTATTTTACAAACCTTAAGATTGATGTTCATGCACCCGTCAATACATTTGAATTTCCAACGGCTAGTTTGCCATTCTTGACTTTGATGTCTTTGGGCGTGTCACCCCTTAGGCTTTCTTCAACTTTGGGAAGTGTCCTTTAATTTGATAGCTGAGAGTCCCCCGCAAGGGCACCTACCCTTCGGGGTCCTTCGGCGGCCTTTGTCTTTGGAATCCTTTGGAGCTTTCCCGCGGACATTTTTCCCGCAAACTTTTTCCACGGACATTTTCCTGCAGACAAAAAGTCTGCAGACATTTTTCCGCAGACAAAAAGTCTGCAGACATTTTCCCACAGATAAAAAGTCTGCAAGAATTTTTTCGATTGCTTTGTCTTGGGCCTTTGGAAATTCCTTCGGGCTTTCCTCTTGCAACTTCTTTCCTGAATTCCTTTAGACTTTTTGTCCGAAGGAATTCCTTCGGACAAAAAGTCGGAAGGAATTATGCCTTAAACAAAATTATGAAAGAACTTACCTTTGTGGCTTCCTTGAAAATGACCCTTCCGAAGGGTGCTTTTGTCGACCAAGTGCCCTCCACAAGGGCACTTGTCCTTTGGGAGGCTCTCTTGAACTTTTGCATTGAACCGCTCCTTTGAACCAACCGTTGAACCAAGCTTTGAACCAAAATGGTTCAAGCCGATGAACCCTTTGATTGAACCAAAAGCCATTGAACCGCTTGGTTGAACCAACTTTGGTTCAACGGTTCAATGGTTCATTCCTTTTGATTTGGCTAAGTCCTTTTGATCCTCGTTGAACCAAACACGTTGAACCTTGAACCCATTGAACCTTTGAACCAAAGTGGTTCAATGGTTCAACGGTTCAATGGTTCAAGCCTTAGAAATTCCTTCGATTGAACTTGCTTGTAGAAGCCTCTGAACCTGACTGTAGAAGCCTTTGAACCTGACTGTAGAAGCCTTTGAACCTAGTAGCAGTTGAACTCTTGCTGCTGATGTTGAACCTTTGAACTTGTTGAGCCCATTGAACCAAAATGGTTCAAGGTTCAACAGTTCAATCCTTGCTTAGAAGCTTGTCGATGAACTCTTTTGGTTGAACCTGGTTATTGAACCGACTTTGAAGTCACCTAAGTGTTGAGAGCTTGCTTCTTTCTTGCGGAGTCCGTAGAAATCAACCTGTGAAGTCCATTGAACTTGGCATGCAGAGTCCGTAGATTTTCTTTTCTTGCAGAGTCCATAGATTTCTCTTCCTACAGAGTCCATAGATTTTTGAGAAGCTTGAAAAATGAGGAATTTGAATGCCCAGGACAAATTTCGAAAAGGGAAGAGACAATTTTGGTCTATAGGACCAAAATAGTTCAAATGTTGTCCCAAAAATGAGTGATATTTTTGGGGAACAACATTAAGCATCTTCTAAATGAAGAACATTCCCATTAAGATGTGTCGCCTTATAATAACCAACATCTCCTTGATCAGCTTGACAATCCAAAAACGTAAAAAGACTAAAATGATTGAGACATGAAACACCATCATTATAATTTTCCATAGCATTCAGGTTTCTTATTTCAAATTCCAATAGAGAAATGTTAATACTAAGGTTTTTAGTCTCTATCTTTTTATTGTAAACACTAGTAACAGGGTTTTGATTCTCAAGTTCTTTATGAAAAACATTAGTAAGATGGTTTTTAATGTCAAATTCTTTGCCAAAAATATTAGCGCTCAGATTTCTCATCTCAAGTATTTTTTGATAAGAAACATTAGTGCTGGGGTTTCTCATGTCAACTTTGCAATGTGGAACTCTTGTAGTGGGGTTTCTCCTCTCAATATTAGGAAGATTAGGGTGACTACCACTAACTCCATGTTTTGTCGTTTTGGGAGACATTCTAGAATTAGGGCTCATCATATCAGGGTGACGAATATGATGACAACCTGAGTTTTCATCTCTTGAACATTGTTTAAAAAAACTGACTGGTTTTTGTGCAAGCAGCAATAGTGCCGTGACTGCCCTCTCCTCCTCAACCTGTGCAAGATACAGTTATAGAAATGCGTTGTCATTGTAATTTTTAATCAAAATGCCGGTAAAATATTTTTAGATAAACTTCTTTATTAATACCAATTGCTAAGGTTCTTATTTTTCCAAATAAAATAAAAGATAATGTAATTTTTAGCAAGTACTTACAGTAAATGTTTTAAATCTGTAATAATGGCCACCTTTACGCCCTTCATGCCCATTTTCTGTATGTTCCATCGTTACAATATCTGATCAGTGTGAGAATAGTGTTAGTTTTTAGAAAGGATAATGTACAGAATCTAAAAGCAATAGATATTCAATTATTCGAATTATATAATTTTTTTGGTCCTAAAAATCCATATGTGCTGAATTAATTAGACTCGGTCATTGTTTTAAAATTCACTTTCGAAGCTTGTGTTACTGTAAGCAGCCTTGGATGTTAAAAGTACTTATTTTAAACTATGGAGGCGAATTTTGGAATCCTAAGGGACAAATTATGCTCATGGTTTATGCAGTCTATGCACAATAACGTATTGTTTAACATATTCTATATAATATAAGCAGAATCAAGGTAGGGTAGCATGCATCATAATCATGACGAAGACTGTAAAAGTCCAAATTTATCATTATCTCTTAGATCCTGGATTCATGGAAGAGGCAATTAAAATTATTTGTGTTGGACTTACAGATGGTTTCATACAACCAATTTTTTTTTAAGGGTATAGTGAAAAATAGAATTTTAATCTGAAAAAATAAGAATAGCTACTAGGGGTTAAGATTTACATCATTTGTCACGAAAATTTTAACATTAAAAAAAATTTACAACAAATAAAATATTATCTTTTTAAACTGTTTTATCATCCAAACCTCCTAAATTTTCTCTTCAATATAATAAGAAAACTATTTCAATTTTACACTAACAATTCTTATTATCCCTTTGATTTCTTGGTAACAAATCAAGAGTTAGAATGCTTCCCATAATAAATACAAGCGGAAAGATTGTATAATAATAAAAAATGTAATTTAGAAGAAAGATGTACATTCAATTTCTGTTGGGTAGCTTAGATTTAAAATATATTTAAAATTTTACAATGTTGTGGACAATATTTTATGTTTTAAAAAATTATGGTGGTAGCAATAATATTTTAAAATGGTCTAAGTCTTAGGCAACATCTAGTCCTCCTATACTGTGAAACTAGCTGCCATATCTTAAATTTATACATTTGAAAAATATAGTGATATGGGTTTATCTTACATTTTTTATATAGTTTGACCTATATTTAAACTTAATTTAGTTTTATTATTATATAAAAATAAAATATATTTTTTAAAAATAAATATTTAGTTATATTAAAATAAATTCTGATTTATGATGTCAACTTTTAAATTAATGTTTTGTACTAATTAAGATGTATGTTTTTAAAATGAAGTGAAATTAAAAGTTTTTTTTTGATATTTTTGGATTTTTTCAGATATAATATTGTTAATATATGAATATATCAATTATTTTTTAATAAAATTAATATTTAATAAAAAAATATTTTTCAATCTCAAATTTAATTTAATAAAATTTTGGATAATCTTTTATTAATATTTTAGAATTTTTTTAAATATTTTTATACTAATATTTAATAAAGAGAAAAATAAAATCATGAAAATTTTATTTAAACAAACATTCTTTAATTATTATAATATAAATTTATACATTTCCAAAAATATTAAAAATAATAAAGATTGAATATTATAAAATAAAATATAAAAAATTAAAATATATTTATTTATTTTAATTAAATAATTATTTATTATTATATATCTTTATTTAATTATAATAAAAATATGTAAACATAATAATAATATTAAAATATAACTATACTCTACCCTTAACACCCCAATAAAAATATATAGATATAATAATAATATTTTTACATTCATAATTTCTTGTCTTCTACTCTTAACACTCTAATAATAAATTCTTGTCTTCTACTCTTAACACTCTAATAATAAAAAAATTAACTTAATTATCTTCTACCCTTAAACTCTTTAAAATAAATTGGTATTCTCTAGTATGTTCTCTTCGCACCCTACTTCCTCCCCTCGTAAATTCTTATCTTCACATATTTTGCATTCGAAAGACTACACTCTTATTTATATGATATAATTCTTAACTTATAATTAAAGGCCAACTTATATAAGAATGTCTTCTTATTAGCTAAGAAGTGGATCTATAAAAAATAAAAATAATTGGTGTCTTCTTTCTTATTAATTAGTTAGATGTTAATAATAAGTAATCTTTATAAATTCATGTAATGTACACATTTTAAATCAATCTTCATTTAAATTATCATTGTTTTAATTTAATTATTATATTATAAATATATTTTAATATGAAAATTATAATATATTGATTTACGAGAACAATTTAATAAATAAATTTTAAATAATATTATTATGAACAAATTTTAAATTATTAAATATATTAATGAATAATTTAAAAATATTATATTAATTTGTAAATAATATTATTCTAATTTATTTATTTATTTTATATAAAATTATGAGATTATTTAAATATCTATGAATAGATGTCTATTTGAACTCTTAGAAAAAGTAGTTACATTTATAATTAGATCTATAAATTGAACTTCAACTAAAGATTAATGTGAAGACAGTGGGAGTCTTTTATTTTAGACATAATGTTATTTAACAAATAAAAATCTATTTATTTTATTCAAACGACACTAAGTGTATCTATTTGGTACATTCAACATCAACTGTCAGCATGGCCATTGACTTTCAATCTATTTGGTACATTCAACATCAACTATCAGCATGGCCATTGACTTTCAAAAGCACAACTAATGTCTTAGCCTCCTCTATCAACCCCTTCCATCCACTGTCCTCCATTAAAATCCTAGTCACCAATGACCTTGAGGGCCCCACAAAATGAAAAATGCATGCACAGAAAATTTATGCCCCTTTTCATTGCATTATTTTCTAAAAAATGTGCCACACTCCCTTTGAATCCAATCCTTTGTTAAATGTATTTTATTTCCCCTGGAGATTAGAATGATAATCTAGCTAACACTTCCAAGAGGATTCTAACATGGATAATGAATATTAGCTTACATAATAT
Source organism: Torreya grandis (assembly GCA_037957365.1). Lineage (NCBI taxonomy): Eukaryota > Viridiplantae > Streptophyta > Pinopsida > Cupressales > Taxaceae > Torreya > Torreya grandis. The sequence goes on from JARHVA010000413.1 coordinate 5,033,028, forward strand.
CATAAATTATGTTTAGTCCTCTACTTCCTTTATCTTTTTTTTAAAACAAATATTTTATTTTTCTATTAGAGTTTTAATTCATCGATCACTAGTTAATCATGTCTCAAGTCTACAGACAATCTCTCTCCACTAGCTTCTCATATACTGCTTTACTATCTAAAGAAGAAGAAACACATAAAAAGAAATATTGACATCCAATGAAGTATATTTTATTTGATCAAATGTTATGCCTTGAATATCTTTGATGCAACATATAGTGGTTTGTTTTGAATATGAATATAAGATTGAGTTCTTCTAAGTAAAGCACATGGGCATCAATTTTATATTCCCTATATGATATCTATGAAAGACTATGCTTCAATGGAAGAAATATAGCTCTCATAAAAACCCTACATGAAAAAGTAAGCTGAAAAATGGTGTCATCCTAAAAATTATGTGTTGTGTTTTGACTTGATTGCAATACCCAAATTTTTATCTTTATGAATTAAGTTAGGTTTCAAGTATGTTTTGTACATAATATTATAAAAAATATTCATATAATATAATCTTATATTCTCTTCAATATATAAACTACACATACCATGCACTATATATAATCTTAGATAATGCATATTGATGATATATTACATTTAATCCCTCAATGTGAAAATGCATACAAAACAATAATTAGATTTAATATCTTTAATATAATCTATTTAATTTTAATTTTAGACAATGCATTATCTGTATTGCATTTGATATCCATTGATAAAGTAGGATTTTAATTCTAGGATGAGTTCATATAATAAGGTATATTGCTTTCAATATAAAAAAATGTAGATGCAATATAATCTTAGAAAACATTGTTTCTCTACGTTTTTGACAATTGCATTCAGAAGAAAGAAGAAACTAAAGTTAAGAGTCAGGGGTTTGATGTTACCTAGATTAAGTTGTGCACCGTATCCAAGCATTGTGAGAGCTCCTCTTTGGTTGTGGAGGAAACACCTGCAATAAGAAAGAGAATCAAACACATAAAATGTTAGAGTAGGATATGGTGGACTGCCAAGCTACGCGCTCGGTCCCGAAAGCGTAAAGCTCCGTAAGGGATGACAATCCACTATTTAATGAAAAGAGTGTTGTATAAAAAGAAATGATGAAAGACTAAGAAAGAGAAAAATAGATAACGCATACCTATTTTCTGCAGACAGTCTATCACAGTCACTGACGTCGGTAGTCCTGTCGAGGTCAGTTAGAAATGTTGCTGACATCGATTAGGCTACCGATGTTGGTAGGGGCAGTGGGCCTTGGATGGATCTCAGGGTATTTCCAGAATGGTCAGAGGGGTTTCCTGGAATTAGGAGGTTTATGCAGGGTTGCAGGTAGGTGACTACGGTCTGAACAAGGGTTGAGGTAGAGGGTTGGTATGTAAAGGAGGTGAGAATGAGAGAAAGGCCTTTCAGCCTCTCCGTAGATGAAGTCGGGTTTCTCAACAGTGTTTTTAGAAATAGTAAATAGAAACTAATTACCAACGTGTTCTAAAATAATGAAATGAGAAGAAGAATACTTAGCTCTATTAGTTGAAGAACCAGAGGTGTCAGGATGCCTATTCCTATTATGGCTGATGTCGAGGTCCTCGTACAATGTCTTCAATCCAATGTCAGGAGTGACTTGTGCAGAGTTTCGATAGCCAGGAGAGCATTAGTTGAATTTTGAGGCTTGGTCTCAGAGTGTGCACGTCAATCTGTGAAGAGGCGGGGGCTAGCTCAAGGTTAGAGCTCGGGTTATGTAATTGACGTTAGTGATCCCGTCGGCATCGGCTGACCATTGACCGATGTCAGTGGCTAGAAAATGGGTAAAAGGGCTATTTGGCCCGTTTCTCCATCTGCCAAATGCTTTTGCCATTGGAGAATGGTCAAAAGACAGGTTTATTAGGCATGAGAGTTAGTTAGGAGGTTAGGATGGAGTGAGAATAGGTCATGGGTAGTTAGGGTTTAGATGACCTAGTCTCAGGGTGACTCATAGGGTAAGAAATGGTCTTAGGGTGAGGTGTCCAAGGTGAGGTGTCTAGGTGAGGTCATTAATTTAAAATAAGTAGTTTATTTTAAATTAATAAGGTGTGTAAGTGTTTAGAAATGGACCAAGGGGGGGTTGACACAATGTTGGTGTCTACATTTGTCCCTTTTTGTCTTGTGGTTTATCCTGATGAACTGCAAGACAAAAATAGATGTGGGTTGCCCCAGGTATGAGATGAGGTATTCCCCCTCAAAGTGGGAATTGAGAGAAGGGAACCCAAAATCAGGTGCTGATTTGATAGGCAGTGGATGGATAAGGTGAGATTAGAATGTGAACGCTGCAATAGTTGAGATTGCACATATACCACTTCACGTGATAGGTAGGTCAAATTATCATAGGTAAGGTCAAGGAGCACTAAAATCGAAGTAACTGGTCCCCAGCTTATTAGTGGTAGCTGATTGGGTTAATCAATCAAAGTTGTAGCTCCAATGGTTGTCGTGTTCCAAGTATCTGGGATAAGAAGTGCTCCTGGAAAACACAAAAATGTCACAAATATTAGGGATCAACTTGGTCGTGATCTGACAATACATGTGAGGGGCATAATATGGGGTGCGTATAATTTGCTAACTATTCATGAGGTAGCATATATGCAATCAAAACAACCAAGGCAAAGTTGTCTCGAAAGTGGTTATGGTTTGAGGAGATAGTCACGATCTCCAAGGTCGTTGGTCGAGTCAGGCTGAGATATAAGTGATCTCAAGTGTAGTTTGTTGCAGTTAGGGAGATATATGTGATCTCCAATGTGCCCCATGAGAAGTCTAAGGTGACTTCTACAGTGTCAGGGCTAATTGTTTGGTCATGATTTTGGGCTGGTTAAGATAGTTGGTCCATTAGGTAGACGAATGAACGAATGGCCAAGCTAACCTCAGAAGACCCCATGTCAACTGAGTGCTGCCTACATAGCCCCTGTGAGGGCCTTAGGCCAATGTAGTTCTCCCCAAAAGGGAAGAAGAGGGTAGGTTATGGATTGGTTTTGACTAGGTTAGGTCATGTTTAAAGGTTATATGGTTGGTCCATCAGGTAGATGAATGAACGAATGGCCGAGCTAACCTCAGAAGACCCCATGTCAACTGAGTGCTGCCTACATAGCCCATGTTTTAAGGGCCTCAGGCCAATGTAGTTCTCCTTAAAAGGGAAGAAGAGGGTAGGTTATGGATTAGGTTTGACTAGGTTAAGTCATGGTTAAAGGTTATATGGTTGGTCCATCAAGTAGATGAACGAACGAATGACCGAGCTAACCTCAGAAGACCCCATGTCAACTGAGTGCTGCCTACATAGCCTCTATTTTAAGGGCCTCAGGCCAATGTAGTTCTCTCCAAAAGGGAATAAGAGAGTAAAAGAGGTTGTTGGTTGGTTTGGTTATGTTAGAAATGATGAGTGTATGATGATGTTACATCCTTTTCCATATTGTGTGATGGTGTATGCTGTAACATCGGTTATGTGGTTTTCATCCTTAGCAATTTTCCATATTCGTGATGGTGTATGCTAAAAATGAAATGAGATTATTTATGCTTCAACAAGTTTCCATATTGGTGATGGTATATGCTTGACATAAATTGTGTTTGGTTGATAGTTTCCATGTGTATTGTTTTCCATAAAAACTAGTGTGAATGTGCTATGATAATTTATATAACACAAATTGGTATTTGCATTAAATAAATCATGATGTTATGTTAGTGGTTGGAAATATTTTGGTTGTATGTCATTGGCATGTGACGAAAGAGTGTAAGAAGTGAAAGGCACATTACTCTTTCATTGACAAGGACCATAATGATAGCATAGATAGGGTTGTTGCAAACAAAATTCTCGTTCATGCATTACGTCGTTTGACCATTGGTTTGTGTTAGAGAAGTACTCTAATCACTTGACGTTAAGTGAACTCAAAATCTCTTGGATATGTTGGGGTAATAGGTTTGATTATGTGATATGTGAGGATAGTGTAACCCTTTGTAGCAGGGATAACTTTGCCCCTTTTATAGCTGACCCTGAGAACGACTATAGGCAAGTCCATGACTTAATAGTTTGTCAGTCAGTTTTTTTTTTGGTATTGGTAGACTGATCAATGCGGAAAGTCTACTTGGGATGTTATTTTGTGTTGTGGTCATGTGAAGCTGATCGATGTGGGTAGCTTCTGAGAGAGTGCTATTTATGTAGCAAAATTTGGGCATAGCCATCCTTTGAGGGAGTGGTCTATGTTTTGCTTTGTATGTGTTAATGTCTTTGAATAGCTGTCCTTCAAGGGAGTAGTCTACTAATTATAGCAATTATGTAGTTGTCCTTCGAGGGAGTAGTCTACATTTATAGTTTATGACCTTTTGTGAGGCATCCCAGTTTATGTTTTTGTTGACTGAAGTTTTAGTCATGGACTAGACTATAGAGGTTTAGGGGTTTCCCTTTTATTAGGACAAAGCATTAATGCTTGAAAAAGGGTTAGCTAATTGTTATAGGGGAAAAGGGTCGAAAAGAATAGGAATAAGGATGATGGGGGTTTCTCAAGGGACGAGCTCAAGTTAAACATCAAGTGAATGATTACTTGATTAACAATAGAATGGTCATAGATGTAAGGCATTAAGGGGCTCAGGTTCTGGCTGGCCTTCGAGAGAAGATAGACGATAAGTCCTTGAACCATACTTGTGCGTTATTATGTAAGGTTTAAGCTAATTAGGAGCAAACTTGCCTCGTTTGCTTCTTTCCATATTGGTCATGTGTTGGTTTTCTTTAAAGATGAGATCCCTGATTTTGAAATATCGCTCTTTCAGATTTTTGTTGTAGGCACATTTGATGCGATGTTGGACGTGAAGTGGGTTAGCATGTTTTTGACATTTGATAAAATGCTGAACATAGTCATTGCAGTCTTGGTTAAGAGTGGGCCAATAATAGCCCAAGCGGAGGATGTGCTTTGCAACTGCATTACCACTAAAATGTCCTCCGCAAATACCATCATGGACTTGTTTGATGGCATGGGCTGTCTCAGTGGTGGTTAGGCATCGAAGAAGGAGGCTGTCAAAGCCTCATTTGTAGAGAAGACCCCCTATCATGGTGTATTAAGCAGTACTCTTGATAAAAGCCTGCCATCCATTGCTAGAGAGATTAGGAGGAATGATAGAATAAGTCAAGTAGTGAACAAGTCGTTTATACCAAATGTCATGTGGACTAGAGAGGTTAGGAGGAATTTCCCTTGGAGATGTTGGTTGAGATGTGCCCAAGATAGAAATCTTCAGTTTTGGTGGTTGAGAGGGCTTGGCAAATGGATATGTCGAAGGGGTAGAAACCCGCTCTTTTCCTTTATCCTTTAGAGTTTGGGACATGGTGGCCACATTAATAGTGTTGATTTTGAATAAAGGGGGAGAAGGTGATAGAGGGACCATAATCTCATGTTGGGATCTCGATTCAAGTGAGGAGGTTTGGGAGGCATGGGATGGTGTCGGTAGTTTGTCAAAAGAATGGTCGAGAGGATCCTCAACAAGAAGGGTGTCTTTTTCCAGGTGTTGGCGAATGGCAACCTTAAGGGCGCAACAACGCTTAGTATCATGTCCACGTGTGTGATCATACTAGTAGATTTTAGTGTCATCAAACCAAGATGGTTTTGATTTGAGAGGTTGGTATGGTTTAATGGGTGGGAGAATGATGCTAGAAGACTGCAACAATCGGCATAACATCGAAGCATGCAAACCCACTAATGGGTCTGCACTCTTTTTTGCAGTAGGGGTTGACAACTTCTATTTAGGAGTTATTGCATTAGGGGTTAACAAATTCTATTTAGGAGTTGTAGGGGGAGTTTTTCATACCACCTTTTTGGTTGGTGGTGTGACCACACACGTAGATGGCACTGCCTTGGTGAGAGGCGTCAAATTTTTTGGAGGAAGTATGTTTTTGACCAGTAGAGGGAGTAATGGAGGCAATTTGTTTTTGTGATGTGTTGGTATAGGGAGCACTCTTTTTAAGGTGGAAGGATGTGGACCCAAAATAGAGGGAAATGGTGAAGGTGGGGGAGGAGTTCTCTGACGTGGTTTAGAACCCTTCTTTAGTATGGTGTGAAGACCACTACTATGTGGGGCAAGGTTCAAATCTACCTTCACTTGTGGGTGAGTGAGGCTTGATACAGGGCAAACACTGAGAGATTTAATCTACTTCGGCATGGTGGATGCCTATGAGGGTTTAGATTCAGACATGGAAGGCTGAGCTTCTAAAGATTTAGAAGTGGAAGCCCAATCCTCTATAGAGACTTTAGGGTGATTTGTCATGGAAGGGTTGGCAGTATAATTTGAAGTGAGATGTGTAGGATAAGGAGACTTAATTCGTTCCCATAGCACCTCATGTTTTAGGTTCCTAGAATGGAGAAATCCTAAGTTTTCTACCAATCAAGAGAAGGGTTTAGGTGACGTCACGTAAGGTCTTACAATTGGTCTTTTGGAAGATTAGGGTGGTTGCGAGAGTGGAAACATGTTGGATGCAGTGATCTTAGGCCAAAGGTGAGAGAGAACCATTATCGGATCTTCTTTGGCTGAAGTGGGTGAGACGGCAAGTTCTTCTCTCGACGGAGAAGGAATTGGGGAATGTGGCTCTTCGAGAGGATAGAGCATAGGGATGATCATGCCTTCCATGTGTGGTCTAGGAGCATGGAAAGTATGATCCTCTATTGGTAATAAGAAGGATGAGGGCGGAGCCACCGGTGTTGGTTCCATCAAAGCATCCTCCAATATGGGAGAGGTCAAGGTAGACTCTCCTACATGTGAAAGGGGGTGAATGGAGGACTATCCTCCATTGATGGAGGATAAATAAGAGAGGAAGGCTCCTCTGAAGGGTGAAGTAGAGGGACGATGGCCCTTTCTACATGAGGGTGTGGGCTATGAATGGTAACTTCTTCCAATGGTAGAAGAAGAGGGAAGGTGGGGGCAAGAGGAACAGGTAATATGGGTTCCTCACGAGGTAGAAGTATGTGTGGAGGAGGTGTTTGATATCATGGGGGTGATATGGGTAGAATATGATCTTCTACCTGTGGTGGAGAAATGGGTTGACTAACCTCTTCAGGCTGTGGGAGAGGTTGGATAGGAATAACAAGAAAGACCGTGTTGATCGTGCGTATGTTGTGCTCTTGAGGGTCATCGGTCATGGTCTGAACATTGTTTTGACTTGGGGGATGGTTAGGAAATGGTTGCCTAAAGACATCCATGTTTTGGTTGGCCAACGCATTAGGGTTATCCAAAACAAGGTCCCCTTTGTCCAACATGTCTTGAACAACATTTTTGAAGGTTTTACAATTGTCCGTGTCATGACCCTTGACACGATGATAGTTACAAAAGTCATGTTACCTATACCATGCAGGGATGGCTTTTGAGGGGTCAAATTGGGGTGGTCAGATTTGAGGCAGATTAAGGACCCCCTACTTCACTAATTTATCCAATACGAAAGCGTATGATTCTCCTATTGGAGTGTATTGACGCTATATATACTATTGTTGGAATTGTTTTGTGATGTTTTGTGATGTGGAAGGTTCAGTTTGGTTAGTTGTAGTCAAAGATGATGATCTAAGTACCACAACATTTGCCGATCCCTTGGACTTGGAATGGGAGGAAGAAGATTTGGAAGAAGGGTTATTGGATTTTGCGTTGGTATTTTTACTATGCAATTTGACCTTATCTTCTTCAACAACGTGGAGTTCAAGCTTTCTGGCCATGGTGAAAGCTTCATCAAATGTGCAAAAGGTTTAAACCTAGAAAGTGGATGAGATGTGCTTGGCACATGCTCTTGAAAAGAGCTCAATGAGCTTAGGTTGAGTTAATGAAAAGGAGAGTTGGTTGATTAAACCTCTCCAATGGGCAAAAAAGTTAGCTATTGATTCATCGTCAAATTGTCTAATAGAATATAGGTCTGTGATGGAGACCTTCTTAGTGATGTTGATTGAGAAGTGGTCGAGGAATAACTGAGCTAGTTGAGTGAAGGTAAAGAGAGAATGACTGGTAATAGAACTATACCAATCAAGGGCGGTGCTAGAAAGTGACATGGGGAACGTGTGAAGTAATAACGCATCATCATGCGCTATGAGGTAGCAAGCATGTCTAAATGCTCGTAGATGTTGTTGTGGGTCCTCTTTAATCTGAAAGCGAGTAAATTTTGGGAGTTTCCATTGGCTAGGGTATGGTCTAATAGGCACCGAAGGGTGAATAGGTTCGTTATAGATTTGTTCATATGCAAGAACACTCCTTGAACCTGAAACGGATGTCTCAAGGTTGGACATCTTATCCATCAGCATCTTAATTAGATCAGCTGATGGATTGGTAGGAGGGGCACCCCCTAGGTTATAGGGTACCTGGAAGGTGTTGGGAGGGGCATATGATGTACTTAGTTGCATTTGTGTAGGCAAAACATATTGGTAGTTTGTGATAGGGACTGATATTGAGGTCAAGGGGGCTTGTGCCATGAAGTTGGAGGGCACAACTTGACTAGATGCCGCCAAGGGTGGTTGAATGGTGGTGACACTAGTTAAAGGATAGGTAGTCACTCTTGTATTTATGGGTGCAAGAGTGGGTGGGATAGAGACAATCAAGTTTTGGAAAGGTGTCGAACTTGGTTGAATTGTTTGAGATTGAGGGCGTATAAAAACCCTGATGGAGGTAGGTCCAGAAATAGAAGGGGAGGCCAAATCTTGAACATTGGCCATGGTTGGGTTACTGGTTGAGGTAATGGCCTGAGTGACCATAGGTTGGGTAGCGGAGGTTGTTGATATTATTGTCATTTCAACCAAGGAAGTTGGCATCCCATAAACAAGATTACCTGAAGGGCCTCGCGTTTGGATTCTAGCGAGATAATGTTGGAGAGCCTTGATGTTGTGGTCAAGGAATCTCTCAAATTCTTGATCCCCTTTGGGAACAATAGGAGGTTGATTAGGATTAGGTTGGATAGGAGTATGCTCAGTGTCTGAAGTATACTGCATTAGATGACTTGGTATGAAGGGCGAAGGTGGGAGTGGTTGTTGACTTGCGTGGTCAACAAGAGATTTGGCTTGACTGCGTGTCAGAACCATTCAAGGTGAAATGGGTTCAGGTTCCAAAAACTGTATGTTTCAATTTTAGAAAACCAAAATTTGTGTTTAATAGCAAGAAAGTCAAGTTTTAAGCTTGCTGTTTGGAAAGAAAATTTGTTGACAGTGACCGACGTCAGTGGAAAAACTGATGTCGGTGAAGATATGTTTTCGATGTCGGTCAGATAACCGATGTCGGTGAAAATAAGTTGCCAACGTCGGTGTAAAAACTAATGTCAGTTTCTATGTAATTCCAAAAACATAGAAAACTAATAGTTTTTGAAGGAAAAAGAAATTCTGAGTTGTTTTTGGACCTCAAAATGATGCAACCTCACCAGCCAAACAATCAGATAAAAATAGTAGAATAGATGATTTGGCAAGCAACCTCTAAAATGTTAAATTCCTAGGAATAAATTTTAGAGTTGTGGTGGCTTATGCCTTAGAATAATGTTTGGAAATTGGGCTTTTAGAACAGGTCCTAAAGAGGAAATCTATCGCTGGTTTTAGGTTATGTTTTGGTGCTCAAAGATCTATGTTAGGTTCAATACGTGGCCTAGTGCTGAAGTCTATCGCTGGTTTTAGGTTATGTTTTGGTGCTCAAAGATCTGTGTTAGGTTCAATACGTGGCCTAGTGCTGGGGCTTGCTCCCTTCACTTCACAAACCCAGAGCCGAGTTGAGTCGCTTAGCCAATATATACTTTGCCTATAGTTTATACTCTGCTAGAGAACAAAGTGGGTCTTCCTCTTGGTAGTGAAGTCCAAGTAGGATCGCCAGGTGGGGTAAGGTATCCACTAGGTGATGAAATCCTAGACGGGCCTTGTCTCAAGTATGTTTAGATGTTTGATTTGATTGTGATTGTGGTCTAGTTGTGTAACATTTTTGCACTATGATTTATTCATAATGCTTTTAATTACTAAGTGAGCTAAATATGCATTCAAGCAAGAATGAAATGCAATAGTTTTTTTTTTAAAAACCTAAATTGAAATGTTTTGTTCAGATGCAAACAAGTGGAGAAAAGGTTAAGAGTATGAATTTTCACTACTCTAAGATGCAGGCAAGAAGTGACAAGAAGAAAAAGAAAGATGTTCTTTTTAACTTGTGCGAATGGTTTCTTTTCAAAATAAAGAGATAGAAGAAAAGGATGCAAGAAGAGGATTTTTTTTTTTAGTGCATCTATATGAAAGTTTGCTTTTTAGAAGAATGAACCCAAGGAAAACTCCAGTGTCCCACACCGGGCATGTTAGAATGTTTCTCTATGTTTTTGAAAATTGCATTTAGAAGAAAGAAGAAACTAAAGTTAAGAGTCAGGGGTTTGATGTTACTCGGATTAAGTTGCGCACTGTATCCAAGCATTGTGAGAGCTCCTCTTTGGCTGTGGAGGAAACACCTGCAATAAGAAAGAGACTCAAACACATAAAATGTTAGAGTAGGATATGGTGGACTGCCAAGCTATGCGCTCGGTCTCGAAAGCATAAAGCTCTGTAAGGGATGACAGTCCACTATTTAACGAAAAGAGTGTTGTATAAAAAGAAATGATGAAAGACTAAGAAAGAGAAAAATAGATAACACGTACCTATTTTCTATAGAAAATCTGTCACAGTCATTGACGTCGGTATTCCTGTCGAGGTCAATTAGAAATGTTGCCAACATCGGTTAGGTTGCCAATGTCGGTAGGGGTAGTGGGCCTTGGACGGGTCTCAGGGTATTTCCAGAATGGTCGGAGGGGTTTCCTAGAATTAGGAGGTTTATGTAGGGTTGCAGGCAGGTGACTATGGTCTAAAGAAGGGTTGAGGTAGAGGGTTGGTATGTAAAGGAGGTGAGAATGAGAGAAAGGCCTTTCAGCCTCTCTGCAGATGAAGTTGGGTTTCTCAACAGTGTTTTTAGAAATAGTAAATAGAAACTTATTACCAACGTGTTCTAAAATACTGAAATGAGAAGAAGAATACTTAGATCTATTAGTTGAAGAACCAGAGGTGTCAGGATGCCTATTCTTGTTGTGGCTGATGTCGAGGTCCTCGTATAATGTCTTCAATCCAATGTCGGAAGTGACTTGTGCAGAGTTTTGGTAGCTAGGAGAGCGTTAGTCAAAATTTGAGGCTTGGTCTCAGAGTGTGCACGTTGATCTGTGAAGAGGTAGGGGCCAACTCAAGGTTAGAGCTTGGGTTATGTAACTGATGTCGGCGATCCCGTCGGCATTGGCCGACCATTGATCGATGTCGACGACTATAGAATGGGTAAAAGGGCTATTTGGCCTGTTTCTCCATCCGCCAAGTGCTTTTGCCGTTGGAGAACGGTCAAAAGATGATTTTATTAGGCACGAGAGTTAGTTAGGAGGTTAGGATGGAGTGAGAATAGGTCATGGGTAGTTAGGGTTTAGATGACCTAGTCTCAGGGTGACTCATAGGGTAAGAAATGGTCTTAGGGTGAGGTGTCCAAGGTGAGGTGTCTAGGTGAGGGCATTAATTTAAAATAAGTAGTTTATTTTAAATTAATAAGGTGTGTAAGTGTTTAGAAATGGACCAAGGGGGGTTGACACAATGTTGGTGTCTACAAACATATACAAATAATGAATTATATTTAATCATTTAAAATATAAATTCATTCATTTTATAAAATTTTATCAATATTATATTATTTATTATTTTTCCTTATAATGTTTTTTATGTGTGTAAATAATTGATTTATGTTAAGATATTTATTATCTTTATTAATTAATTTTTATATTCATTATATGGTCTAAATATGTGTGTGAGATTCTTTCCTTATGACAATTAAACCTAGAGATACAACATTTGATCAATATGTGAGATAAATAGAATAAAATTAGTTTAAAATTGGGTATTTCTTTGATAATTTAATATCAGAATTTAGTTTCACATTAAATTGTTTTTATAGGTTGTAAATATTATATAAATAAAAAATAAAAATAATAAATTATACTTTGTTGATTTATAAAACATTGAAACATTCTTGATTTCACAATTAACACCCAATATTATTCCTATTTATTACATGCAAATATAACCAATAAATCGTCACAATTAATATTCAATATTATTCTTATTTATTATATGCAAATAGAACCAATAAATTATTATAATTAGCACCTAGTATTTCACTCAATATTAATACTATTTATTACATGCAAAGAGAACTAATAAATCATCACAATTAGCACCCAATACTTTCCTTATTTATTATATGCAACAGATGTTTTAAATTATTTTTAATAAAAAAGCCAAAATATTGTCTAATAGATGTAAAACCTGAGAAAGATAAGAATGAAAAATATATACAATTATTATGAATTCTAAATATAAATTGATAAATATAAAAAGATGTTATATCTGAAAAATATTATGAAAAAATCAACTTAAATCTTGTTCTTAGTTGACTATATTAAATAATTGATAGTAGAAATTGTTGACATAAAATATACAACTTGGTTATAGATAGTTATGAGATTTGAGTTGACTCTAGTTAAAGAGAATGTAGTGAAAATGTTTTAAAATTATTGTGAGAAAATAAATATTATAAGCATTCATGTAATTTTTTAGAAGCAGGGGTATTCATTTACATTCATAGTACATAGCAGATGTATGTTTCTTACTCTAGTTAGATTTATTCATATAAATGTAAAGAATAAAGTTTACACTTTCAAAAATATTTTTACTATATACCTTCACATTTTATACTATACTATCACTCTTTTTTAAACTATTACAAATATTTCAATGCTCTATAACCTTTATTCTTTCTTATTTCAATCTATTTATCTCTATGTTATCTTATTAAAATATTACAGTATAAATACTAACTAGATACTTCTTACAACTCAATCATCATGTCTTTGTAAGACATGTCATTCTTTCATACAGATTATCTTGTCTTATCGTAGATGACCAAACCATATTGTTGTTACCCAGGTCAATAAAAACCTATATCCCATCATCTTAGAGATGTACTATGCTACTGCAATAGAGTTGAGAGATCTATAATGATTCTATGTTAATCATATATGTTCTTGAAGAATCCTACCAATATTTTCATAGATTTTATACCTGTCTCATCCTCAAGACAAATCTTGAAGAATTTTGGTAGATATCATCAAAATAATTCAACTATCTCAATGTCAAAATTTCTAATAAATTTTTTCTTCCTAATTCGATCACCACTCCTTGATTATATATTTCTCATATTTTTCTGCCATAGCATTAGAGAAGGCTTCATAGTTCAATAGTGTGACCTTGGTGTCCAAGATATTATACTCAAATGTAGTAGTTTTCTTGGCTATCAAAAGCCACATCTCTTGGAATTGGTGAATTCTTTGGTGTTATGTAGTATGCTTCATGCCCTACTATTTGTACTTCCATTTTTTACATATGAGTATTTATTAGTGTTATGTAATACTCTAATTCTTTGAAGGTGAATATTTGTTGAGTTTGTTTTTTCTTTTATTCATTTTGCATTATTATCCATTTAACCCACTTTGATTTATAAGGAGCTATGTTGGATTCAAATCTAATAAAATAAATACTGAGATTCTTCTCCATATCCTCTAATTATTTCTTTCATTCTTGGCTCCACAAAGGTCAAGTAATATACTATGTAAAGTAGGTGGATGCCTCTCCCATGATTTTTCTTAGCTTCTCTACTTAGTATCTATATTCCTTCATGTTTATTTGATTTTCTCCCAACATAGGACCTAAAAATTACTCTTCATAATCTTTTATATCTAAACTTTGATGAGGATTTTGTCCACTATAACTCTAACATGGTTAATGAAAATTTACACTATTTCCTCAAGGTTTTGTTTTACTATCCATGTTGAATCTAGATCATATTATGGCCTTGTAGTAGTTAAGACCATGGGACACATTTTTATGCCTTCCTAAATACTTACACATTAATTTATACAATATATTTTTACACTCAACGATGACGGTTTCTCCAATTGATTCTTTCTTTATTGGTGTGATCTTATGTAAAGATACCACAATATGTCCTCCTGCTATATGCTCAAGGAAACTAGGTGGTACCATGATAGTATAAGTTAATTAATTGTGTCCAACCAATTATAACTTTAATTTTCTTAAGGGGTCCTTTGGAGTATCAAAACTACTCATAATGGTTCCTATTTCATCCAAAGTACTCTGGGTTTGTATCTTACTAGTTTCCCATGTATCTATAGAGATCGCAGATGGACTACTTGCCTATTTATCTCTTCTCTCCTTTCCATCCTTGGATTTTATTTCTTGCTCAATATTATATTTTATTCTTTTTTATTTTCCTCCTTTTAGTTTTCTTCTTCCCTCCTCTTCTTTCCCCCATCCTATTTTCTTTTCCACTCTTCTTCCTCTTTTCTTTCCTTTTCCTCGATTTTTATTTTCATTCCTCAGCCTCCTTTATTTTTTTATTGTCCCCCTATTTTATTTTAATTTCTTCATCTTTTATTTTAATTTCTTCTTCTTCTTTTTTATTTTATTCTTCTTCCTTTTTATTATCTTCTTTCTACTTTCCTTTATTTTCTTTATTTTTTATTTTTTGTTTTTCTTCCTCTACTTTGTGTCTTTCTACTATTTCCTTCTCTAGATTTTATTTTTATAGTTTTACTTTATCTTGTATTTATTTCTCTAATTTTTCCTTTTTTCTAGTATTTGTAGTTGACTTATCTATAATATCATGGATTTTCGTTATTTTTTCTAACTCCTTTGCCATTTCTTTCATTTATTGTACTACTTATTCTTTTAGTTCCTTTGGGTCAATATTCTCAATGGTCTTATCTCCCCTTTGTATTTTAACCATTTGGGCATGGTACTCACACTCGAGGTAATTTTTTTTAACTTTGATATCCTTTTGTTCTTTTTTGAACATTGGTATTCATATAATATTCATGCAAATTGAGTGACCATTTTTATCTATTGAAGCTTCAAATGCTGATATTTATAAGGAGAACAAGCTACAGTTCTATTCATGATTATTATTGATGATGAATCATAGGTTGTGATTTGAAATTTGGTGATCAAACATAGAGTACATAGTTCCAAAAATCTACACTACTCATGCCTAGAGTTAATTTTGTTTTTCTTGTGTTTCTGTGACTAGTTATGTTTTATATTATCTTATTGGTTTCTTTTATTGGATCTGATGAAGTCACTCCTTATCTTCAAGGTACTTAATTTTTCCCTCTGCTACCAACTCCAATGCTTCTATTTGATATTTTCTATGGTATACTTAGCCTCCTTACTCTTTGTTTAATCCTAATTTTGATGTGGATCCGTTTGGGTAGATAAGGTTAAGAATATACAAATGATAGGGCATAAGGGTGAATATCAGATCTACATTAGACCAATTAAATGGTAAATTTAGATATACCATATACTAAATTTATTAAATTAAGACAAGCTATTAATGGAAAGTATAGCTATGTTAAATATATGAAATGATAAAGAAGTGATGTACTTAGCTTATTTTGATGTTAATGTAGATCTAGATCTAACATGTGTTAAAAGTAGGTAGGAAGCCAATTCTATAATATTTGTTAGATTCTAGATCTAGTACCTCTAGATCTTTGGATAGTCACGTTAGCCCTAAATGGTTGCATCAACATTATTGTCTAGCTTTGACACTAGTGTCCTATACAAAATATTTAATGAAATAGGATGTGACCACTTAGATGATTTTAGTTTTTTAATTTTCTTCACTCTGGTGCATTCAGATATGGGTCATGGACTATTGATCTTTGTGAAACGATAAAACCCTATCTTTCCATCTTCAATGTGACCTTGGGGGAAAATGAATTAGTGGGAACACGGTGTCGAGCTGACCCAAAATGAACCTAAAATCAAAGGATGTTACCTACAGAGCCAGTACTCTAGAAGATGGTTTCATACTCATGTAGTTCTCCCCTACATGTTGGATTGTGTGTGAATCATGCAATCTATGTAAAGTAAGTAAAATAGTGACCAAACTTGTAACATGGAAAAGAAGACCTTATGGATGCTCCTTTATTACTTCAGGCCTATATATGTGCTTAACCTATATTGATATGGAAATATGAAATATTTTGATCAATTGAATGCTTGATAGAGTGTTTTTGATAATTGCCTTAGTCTGTTTCATTTGATTGCTAGGTGAAGAATGAATGAGGGTTTATATTGTATTTATATCATTCTATCAGAAGATAACTCACATTAAATAACTTAGGCTAACCATTTTAATATGTTTCATTTATAAATTATATGACTTTAGAGCACTAGACACTTGTATCAGGGTAGGATAGTAACATCGATGTTACTATCTATCCTAGACATTAGTGTCAATGGAGTAGAAAAATAGGTATATGATCAAAACTTGTAGAGGTGTGAGATAAGTTAATTTTAAGCATTCTTTTAAAGATAAGATGTATGTGTCATCAATATAAGATTGGTCAGACTAGGATATCAACCAAAAGGAATAAAATATAGAAGATACAAGGATTGAAAAAGAAAGATATGTATAGAACTAATAGGAACAACCAAGGTCTAAATTTTCCAAGTGTAAAAGATTAAGGTGCTAAATTATCAAAAAATATAATTTACATTTCCCCCATTTAATCTAGTAATAAAATTGCTAGTTTAAAGGAAAGGAATAAGTACTTGGGTGTGTATGCATACTTTGTCTTTGCTTAAGTTGAATTTAAGTGCTTTGTTGGTGACTAACTTGAAACCAAGAGAATGTTACAATGTAAAATCAATGCATATAGTCTGGGTTAAAAGTACTTTGAAATATATTGAAATTGAAAGAGTAAGGTTTAAGAGTATAACTGTGTGTCTATGTAACCATCTTGCCTATTAGCAAGTTATTTTACAAAAGATGTATCATTTTAAGGATCTAAAACTGAGATTAATATAAATATAGATAAATATTTGAAGTGCACATATCAAAGGAGATAGAGAGAGAAAGAGAGATTATAAGGCACTTGACCCAAACTTTGGAGTGAAAGTGAGTTTCCACATGGCAGTTGGGATTAGCTCAACTATGCACCTTAAGGATAATTATAACCTAGTGAGGTTGGATAATACAATCATATCCAACTTTAAAACCTAGTAAAATTGAGTGATTTTATCACCTCAACAATACCAAAAGGTGAACCAATTACTGTAATAGATTGGTTTGATAAAGTTCATAAAATTTCTAGGGGTATCAATACATACAATGGTTTTAGAGTATAAAATTGATTTATATTTTAAAATATTAGGCATATGTTGCATAGAATATGCATCTTAGATATGTCTCATGTTGAAACTATGTATAACAATGGTACCAATGTATAGAATTCTACCACAACTATGAATCTGAATCATATAACTATGTGATTTTGCCAATTTAGATAACTATGTAAGTGTGGAGGATATGATTCCAAAAAATGCACCCAATATATATAAAGAAGTCTAAAAATTAATATAAGTAACAATGTGGAGGACATTTTTATAAAACATTCCCCCACTATAAACTGGAGATGTTGAATACTGAATAGATGTGGATAACATGCTTCCAAATCATGCCCCCATTGAATTTGTGAATCAATATAAGTACCATACTAAATGATGTGTATAACATGATTCTAAAGCATTACCCCATTGTAATATGAAAAATATGAATGTATGGAAGCCATGTCAATATGACATGCCCCCATTGAATCTGCAAACTGATATAAGTACTAAATATTGAATGAGTATGGAGAACATGCTTCCAAAGCATGCCCCCACTATAATATGGAAACTATGAATGTGTGGAAGCCATGTAAATATGACATGCCCCACTAAAATTCCCCCCATTTGAGGTGAGGGAAAAATAGTACATGGCAGTTACCTCACCTCAAAGGAAGAAGATAACCATATAGTTGTATATTATGTGACTGCACCATGCAGTATCTATAAAAATTTACATGGATTAATATATCATTGAATCACATAGAAAAAGTGTGATCACATGTAGGAATAAGATACATGATAAAAATCATGGCAATGTATAGATAGTAACATTACAAGGTCAACAAGAAAACAAGCACACACATAAGAGCACTCAAAAGTAAAACAAAAGATAGTGGTCCAAGGATACCATAAACAAGGGGCATGTTTAAATGCTACACAATCGAATGGACATGACTTAGTCAAATGTACATAAATTAAGGAATGACATATTCTAATGTCTATTTAAAAAATAATGACATATTCAAATGTTAAAGAAGGAAAACATAGGCACAGGGGATACCTATAATAGAGCATATTCAAATGCTCAAACAAGCAAGACAATAACAAGGAAAAATACTCAAGGAAGTGTAGAACAAAAAATCATAAGTAATCGACATATACATGTCATAGTGGCCCATGGATCCAATGTGTTAGAAAAAAATGTCAAGTGTATAGAATATGAAATACCCTTTGTAATGCATAATCATAGATAATATGCATGTGTAAGTACATATGTATGATAAAAAATGACAGTGTAAAGTGATCATAGAACCATATAACCTATGTGTATCATTATTGAAGAAGCGGATGCCCCCAATGTCCATATGACATGAGTAGAGGGAAAGCCCAACATACAAAATAGGAGTGTATCATGTATCATGTATCTATGTATGCTTGTATCACACCCAATGTATAAGTGCGACATATATGTGTATGTAGGAGTAACTAAAGATGTGGTCCATCAATATGGGAGTAACACATAGATGCCATAGAGCTAATATAATATGTAAGTGCCAAATTTATTTTTGCATTTTTTTGATTGTTTTGATTTTTTTTGTCTTTTTATAATTTGTGATTAGGAAAGATCATCCTATGATGCCATCCAATGGATGGACACATATATCTCCCCCCATTGTGAAACTGAAAACCTTAAGTTAGATCTTTTAAATTGTTTGCATCATAATTTTATAGGTTGAAAAAGGTACATGCCATATTCCTCCTCACATTTCACATATGTAATATAATAGCTAGTGTTAGAATTTGGAATATGGCTTAATTTTCATTCATGATAAAATGAAATACCTTGTTGATTTTGGTCAATTGGTGCTTCCGTTTGGTATAGATAAAGAGTTTCAAGTGTAAATACATATGGATATGTGGTAGGCATAACCCAAAACCATGTTTTAATCACTTTAGGACCACAAAAAATTGGTATTGTTATGTTTCCTAAAGAGTTTTTCTGAGTGACCTTATTTTGTAAGTCTTGTAAGTTAAAACCAACCTAATGAAAATAATTTATATTGCAAGTGGTTTATGTTTGTGTAGGATCAATATGGTTATGCCAAAAATAAGAACCAACCATGTATAATTTAATTATTAAATCTTGTTGACATGGATACTTTTTGAATTGTTGTGAATCCAATTCCTTTGTAGGATCCTCAAGTGTAAGCTTTTGTTCATCGATAAGATCTTGAATCTTGTGCTTCAATGTAAAGTAATGGTTTGTATAATGCTCGGGTCCTTAATGATAGTAAAAATAAACATTTGCATCATGTCAGTTGGATATAGGTTGACTCATATCAACCTCAATAGGATGAGGGAGAGATATAAGTTGTCACTATAGTAACCATGGGAGTAAAGAAGATCAAGACTCAGGTAAACATGTAAATTGTCTCTTCAATACCTTAGATAAGATAATATGCTTAGGTTTTTGTAATGGAATAATTTAATTTTGTAAATCATGTGGTAGCTTGATCATACTACTAATTATATCTTTTAGGGTCAAAAGGACAAGCCTTATGTATTATAGATTGAACATTTATATGTATACCATCAAGGGATGTTGGAAGGGTTTTATGGTTACCCAAATTTTGTATGATAGGATTATCCATCTTACCCTTTAAAGAGGGAATATCATGAACTTGGCTAAATGGATGAGAGTCATCATCCTTCTTAGGATTGAAAATGGGAGTAGACTCCTCTTTATCCTTTTGAAATGTTCTAAATATCAAAATGAGGACTAGGTAGGAGAGGAATACAAATTATAGGGAGTAATCCATGATACACATAATGTATGACAATCAAAGATCATCAACATGAAAATAAATAATATATCTCTAATTGACCTAAGGTTTGATGTTCAAAGGTTAGGTTCACCAAATGTTTAACCCTAAATTGGATAAGGATCCTCTTGAGTAGATATGGTTAAGAATATAGAAATGATAGGGCACAAGGGTGAATATTAGATCTACAAAAGGCTAGTTAAATACTAAACTCATATATACCATATACTAAATTTATTAAACTAAGATAAGCCATTAATAGAAAGTACAACTATGCTAGATATATAAAATGGAAAATAATTGGTGTAATTATATTATTATGATGCTAATGTAGATCTGGATCTGGCATAGGCTAAGAGTAGGAGAGAAGACAATTTTGGAATAAATGTTAGATTCTCAATCTGGTGCCTTTGGATTTTTGGATAGTTGTGTCACCCTTGGATGGTTGCATTGATGTTATTATCTAGGTTTGATACTAGTGTTAGGTATGTAATGTTTACTAAAATAGGATGTGACCACCTAGATGACTTTATGTTTTTCATCACCTCTACTCTAGTGCATTCAGATCTAGGTCATCGACTATCACTCCTTGTGAAATGGAAAAACCTTAGCTTTCCATCTTCAATGTAACCTTGGGGGAAAATGGGTTAGTGGGCACATGGTGTCAAGCTAACCCACAATGACCTCACTATTAAAGGGTGATGCCTACATATCCAATACTCTTGAAGAGGGCCTTAGACTGATGTAGTTCTCCCCTAAGTATTGGCTTGTGTGTGAATCATGCAATGTGTGTAAATCAAGTACAATAGTGACCTAGCTTATAACTTGGAAAATAAGACCTAATGACTACTCATTTAGTACTTTAGACCTATAGATGTGTTGTACCTATGATTTCTATGGAAATATGGAAGATTTTGATCAATTAAATGCTTGAAAGAGGGGGTTTGATAAGTGCCTTAGTCTCTTTGGCTTGATTTCTAGGTGATGAGTGAATTAGGGTTAATATTGTATCTATACCAATCCTATTAGGAGATAAATTAAATAACTTAGGCTAACCATTTTAATACATTTTATTACAAATTGGATGAATTTAGGTCATTGGACACTTACATCAGGGTAGGATAGTAATGCTGACACTATTGTATGTCTCTGATGTTAATATTTGAGGAATATCAAAATAATTATAAGATCAGAACTTGTAGAGGTGGAAGATAAGTACATTTCAAGCATTTTTGGCAAGATATGATGTCTATGTCATCAATATAATAATATATGGAATAAGAGATAGGCCAAGGGGAACAAGATATAATATATGCAAGGTTTTTATAATCAAGTCATATATAAAACTAAGAGGAACATCCAAGGTTTGAGTTTGCCAAGTGTATAAGATTGAGGTACTACATAATCACAAAATATCATCTACACTCTCTTCCTAAATTTTTATTATTATTTCCTATAGATTTGGATTTAATCCCCTACTATGTCTTCTGAATTAAATGGAATTAGATCCATATAATCCAATATTACTTTTATGATCCTTTTTTGGCCTTATTCGTGTGCATTGTCAAAAATAATTCCTATCCTTGGTATACCTCATTACTTATACACTCTCCTATCAATGTAGCCACATCAATAACCTCTATTTCACTATGCTTTTCTTCTCATTTTAACCTTTTTCTTATTCTTCTACTTCTAAATATTATTTATTTGAGTAAAAAACCAATGTTTCTTTCCCACTATTTTTTTTACTTTGATAGCTTTCAATTTCTCTTAAAATTTTATTATGGTCTACAGTGAGGGGCTCCTTCTCATTTTATCTCCACACATTTGTAGTATATTTTACCATGTGACCACCATATAAAATGTAGGAGAAACCTCTTTCTCCTCTTTTGTTTGGATTTTTATTTTATTTCCCTTATATGTTCCCTCTTCTAGTTTATTTCATTTCCATCAAATAATAGGGGGAGTGTCATTCATAGTCATTTCCTCTTCATTAGGGACTTGACATCTAGTGGAATATTTGACCACAAATCCAATAATCTCTTCCTATTTTTGAATTTTTGAATCTGATGTAGAGGTATCATTTTTTAACCACATTGATTTGCATGGTGTTAGGCTTATTTGATATGGGCTTGTAGATCTAGACACTCAATTTTGGCTACATTCCATGTCTATATCAAAATCTAGATTAATTTATATAAAATCATGTGAATTACGCCTATAAATCTTTGAAGCACCCAAATTCATCTGTGCATGGGATGTAAATGCCTAGAATTATGTCGATACATCTTCATTTGGGGTAACTCACTATGCACAATGATAAACTATCTTAGATTAAACCTTAGTCAAATTGTGACCTAGCAAATTGAAAAATTATCCTTTTATTTTATTAATGCAAAACACTAAAATAATTCCTAAATGCCAAAAATTAAGTAAGATTAATTAAAAATTAACTTCAATTAGTTACTTGAGTAAAAATTCTAAGTTCATTCCAAATGTATAGATATTCAAAAATGCAAACTATGAATACTCCTGATGCTAGGGATAAATCCCTTTCCACAAGAAAAGTGGTAGTCAACTACAAGGAAAGATAGATTATCTCTTCTTGGATTATCTTAGTAGAGAAGGACACTTTGGGGGAGGTTGGGGCTTGAGTGGTCGACTTGACCAGACAATCCCTTTTGCACATGCTAGGATTTTAATTTTTAATTCGAATAGGGTCATTATTTATACTTTTCCTGTGAACTTACAATGATTGAAGGAACTAGCAAGGGACTTTGAAGGAATATTGGAGCCTCCTTTTCATCATGTTGGTTATGGTGAAGGTCAGATAGGTGGGAAGGTAGGATTAGGGGAAGGGAAGGAGAGAAAGGGGCTTGATTTTAATTTTAAGAAACCATCAACCCCTACAAAGAAGGAAAATCATGTATCTAGGGCATCTTATGGCCCTTCAATTTCTCAGTATGAGCGGTCTAGGGTCTTAAGTACCACTAAGGATTTTCTAGTTGTCTTTGTTAATAATGAGGATTTAGAGGAGGTAATTTAAAGTGAAGATTTGTATGTGGAAAGGGGCTTAATTTGTAGATTGGATAGGTTTTTTTGTACCCTTCCTATTCTCCATCAGTGGATTTTAGATACCTGGTGGCTTGGTTTGGAGGGAAGATTGGAAATGTATCTTTGTGTCAGAGGATTATTCATTGTGGTTTTTGATTATCTTGCTAATTGTAATAAGATTATTTAAGGTAAATCTTGGAGCTGTGATTATCACCTTCTCCTTCTAAGACCCTGGTATCCAAACTTTAATCCTCTAATTGAAAACCTCTCTTTCAGACCCATTAGGGTGTGATTTTCATATATTCCTCTTTGATTTTAGTTTGAGTCTGGTTTGTTGGTAATTGGGGGTTCTTTGGATGAATTGATGGAGATTGATGCTTCTTATTTAAATTTTTCTAGGATGAATTTTGATAGGGTTCTTGTTTGCTTGGATATTTCTCAGGATCTTCTTGAAATGATCAAGCTAAATGTTAAAGGTAGATGTTGGTCTCAATCCATTGATTATGAATGTCTTCCACTCAGGTGTAGGAATTTATTCAAAATTGGTCATCTTTCTACTTTCTACCAAATTTCCAAGTGAAAAGTGGAGTCTTGATGGCGGAAGGAGGTGAACAAAGAGCTTATTTTCATGTTTTAGGTCAATTATCCTATTCTATCTTTAGGAGTTATTATAATAATATGTAAAGATGAGGATCTAAAAGTAGGTTTATTTCATTTGGCATCTACTCATTAGATTTCAGAGGATGCTAGGTTAGTTGATAAGAGTATCATAGATTTAGTAAGGATAAGGCTTTTAGAGGCTCTTTCGTGGATAGGTGTATCCTACCAAAATTGGAATTAAGTATTTTCAATAATCAAGAAGAATGGATGGTTGTGATAAGTAGGAAGAAAGGTCTTTTCATTCCTAGTCCCCCTTCTAGGATACTTTGTTCTCATAATAAAGTGAATAAGGGTGTGACTTAGTCATTTATATTTATTTATGTTTGAAATTTTGTTATTTAAGTTGAAGTATTTTTAAATACTTTTTGGTAGTTTGCTGGTTAGATGCCTTGATGACTCTTACTATCAAACCAGGCCTATTTTGTTCTATGAGTTTTTGCATTTTTGGGAAGGGGTCCTGTAATCCCTAAAATCAATCAAAAAAATAAAAAAAACCAAGTTTAACTAGGGAGTTACATTTTCTAAAAAAATCTTTTTCATTAGAGATGATGTCAAAGTTAAAGGAATTAATAATATATTTTATAAATGCCTAAAATTCAAGTAAAAGGTGAGTCACACATTATAAATATCTTAAATGAGTTGTCAAGCCTTCATAATTGCTTTGACCCAACCTATGGTTAATTTAAACTTGACCAAGGTTAATATAGACACAACCAGGGTTAAAACTAAACATAACCACACTTAGGTTAGAGTCAATTTTAGAACGCATAAATACAAGTGCCATTTTCTCTATCTAAATAAGATCTCAAGCCAATGTTATAATGTCATATTGATCAGGGAGAATCTTCACCAATATAATCCAAGTCAAGCCAAGCCTCAAGTGGTTTACAAGAGAAGTGATACCAAAATGGAAATTGCATTGATGAAAGTCTCTATTTCCCACAATCAAAACATGAACATCCTCTATGCCAATGAATGAGGTAACATAATTTTATGTTTTATCTTCTATTTGTAATTTTGTTCATCATGTTAAATTCAACCAAGTAATTAGGCAAGATTGGTTTAGATTTTATTATATTATTTTATTTAAATTATCTTTTGATTTTACAAACAAGAAACTAAGAAAAATTTGGCTCTTTAGTATCCTAATGATAAATAATGGCATGCCTGGTGGGACCACACACCCCACATGGACCAAAGGAGTGACATGAAACCTTAAAAAATCTTAAAAAGATCACTCATAACTTCAAGTTTTTAGTTTTATGATTATTAAACTACTAATTGGCAGTTTTGCCTTGCACCTATTTTATCCTCTAATTTATGATTATTTGCTTTTTATGAAATGATGACTTCATAAAATGGAGACATCGCTTTGTTGTGAAATCAATGACATCAACTTGGTGTATCATTCTCTATAGAAATAATGACTTCAATAAAGGAAAATAGTGGTTTCGATCCAATGATTTGATGACTTTGCTAGGTAAAATTTCTCAAGAACTTGGTGATTTTGCTTTTTTTTAGACAAACTGTGACTTTGACTAACCTAATTGGTGATTTTGCACCTGGCTAATGGTGACTTCACTTGAAACTATTTTTTGTCTATTTTAGTTCCATAAGAAAACAATTGTAGAAATCCAATTCCTATCACTATTATGTTACAATTGTTAATCTAAGTAATATTCTATGACAATGCAAAATTTGGGCCAAAATCACTAAAATGTGCTAAATCATTTAAACTTATCACAAATAGGTGCCGAGTTAGGCTAATGTAACCCTGAATGGGGAAATGCATTTTATGTGATTATTATCTTTTCTTAAAAAACTTCAAGTCAAATTATGACCATGCAAAATGACACCCTAGACCACTGAATTCTTCTAATTTGAGAACACACATTATGTGCATGTGTTATTTTGTATCCATAATGTCCTAACTAGGGTATTAATCTATATGAAACTAAAACCTTCTTCTGATTATACTCTAGTCAAATTACAACTTAGTAAAATGACATTTCTGACCAAGTTGATAAAGTGTGCAATAGATTTCCAAAGAATTATAGAAAATTAATCAAAGCCACTTAAGGAAATTAAACCAAATCAAGAGCCTAAGTGAAAATTCCATGAAATTTATTAAATATCTATTTATTGGAAATTCATTCCTCAAATCTGCATCATCCCATGACATCATCAATGGGGTGGCATCCATAGATCACTAATGGCATAAATATCAAGATTAATCTCTCCCATGCCTCATCAATGCCCCATTATTTTAAATATGAATGGACATATTTATGGCTTGTCCCTCTAAAATTGAATTAGTTTATGGCCAAAAATCTTGATTTCAAAATAGATGGTCATGGTTGATCCTAAACATTTTTAGAAAGCTATAAATAAGTGAGCCGAGACCACCATTTTTAAGTTTGAATTGTGTCATGTTATTATGTAGAATTATCTTCACAAAGCTTCACCTATTTGAAAAAATTAGCCAATATTATGAGTTGAAGCCATTAGTTTAGTAGGAAATGATGGAGGATCATGCTACTCCTTATTGACATAGACTTGGAGCACCAAATTTGGGGAAAAACATGATTTTTGGCCACTCTTGGAAGGAGGGACTTTATTTAGAAGGTTTGTTGTATTATTTTCATAAATAACTCTTAAAATTCAATAGCAACACGCCATGAGGGAGTAAGATTGAGGTTTTAGTGTCTATATGTTTTTTGTAGATGTTTTCTTGACTAACGCATGGACTAACACATCTCTTAATCTTACTCTATATTTTGGCATGAGACTTGCAATCTAGTCAACCTTTCAAATGAGTGCTTCATACTTGGCCATAGTGTTGGTACAATGAAAATTAATATGAAATTCTTTGAGAATTAGATCTCTTTGTGGTGTAATCAACAAAATACTGGCCCCAAATCCATAGGATGTAAATGAGCCATCAAAATATAATTTCCACTATTTAGGTTCATGCAACACTTCTATTATTATCATAATAGAATCATCTAGAAAATCAAATGTGAGTGGTTAAGTACCTATAATGAGAGATTCACAATTTGATTTACAATTACCTACCCCTTGATATCCTTTTGGTTATGGTAATTAACATCAAATTATCTTCAAATCAAGACCCATTTGGATATGTGACTTATGAGAGTTGCTTTGGATAATAGATATTTGAGAAGGTCCAGTTTAGAATTGACAATAGTTTTATTGCTTAGCATGTAGTGTTATAAATTTTGGGAGGTGAACACCATTGTTAAACAAGCTTTATATATAGGCATATAATTAGTTTCATATACCACAAGTGTGTGACTCAAATAATAGACTATATGTTCCTTTCCAGATTCATCATGTTGGGCCAAGAGTGCCCCTAGTGTATGTTTTGTGGCTAAAATATAAAGAATTAATGGCTATCTAGGTGTTGGTGGCCTAAAAAATAATAGGTTGGCCAAGTATGTTGTGAGATTTGTAAATTCTAATTAACATTAAACATCCCATTAAAAGTTACCCCTTTCTTCAAGAGGTGTGTAAAAGGGTGGCACTTATTTGCTAGTTATGAATTGAACCTATGAATAGATTAAATATTTCTTTGCAAGCTACTGAGTTGTTTAAGATTGGAAGGTGGAGGCATTTCCACAATTAATTTGACCTTAGAAGGATCCATTTCAATACCTCTTTGTGACATAATGAATCTTAGTAGCTTTCATGAAGTGATACTAAATACACACCTATTAGGATTCAAATAGACCTTATAATCATTAAGTCTCTCAAAGATTCTCTATAGAATATCAAGATCTCTGACATGTGTTCTTGAATTTGCTAGGATGTCATCAACATAGTCTTAAAAAATACCATGCATCATGTCATGGAAGATGATAGTCATAACACACTGATAGGTGGATCCATTGTTCTTTAAGCCAAATGGCATGAATTGGTAATAGAATTTTCTCCATGGTGTGGTGAATGTTGTTTTGTGCTGGTCTTCTTGACCTATCTTGATCTAATTCTACCTAAAGAATATCTCCATGAGGGATAACATCTCATAGTCAAAAATAGAGTTGATAATCATGTCAATATTGGGTAGAGGAAAATCCTTATAGGGAAACACCTTATTTATATCTCTAAAATCAATAAACATGCATATACCCTATGGATTTTTACTTATTAGGACTATTTTTTATATCCATTCAGAATAGTCTAGTGGTTTGATGAGTCCAAATCCTAATAGTTTTTCTAGTTATGACTTTACCAAAAGTGCAATGTATAGATGTATATTTCTTAATTTTTGCTTGATTGTCTTAGCATTTGGATGTACATCAAAGTGATGTAAAAATAATTTAGGGTATAGGCCTAGAATGTCAGAATAAACCCATGCAAAGATATTAATAAAATCCCTTAAAATGGTTATAATGTAGTCACTCTCCTCATTGGTGAGGGATGCTCCAAGATAAACAATTTTAGGATCATAATAAGTTCTTAGGTGTTGGAGAGTTGTCATTGATGTCATGTAGGTGTCCTAGTTGGTGGATGAAGTGCTTTGATAACCTAAGTAACAATGACAAAGTGTGCAATGTGTAAAGTTGGCTTGGTTAATCTTAAGTTTTGACATGGTTAGAGATGTTCAGGGATGAGTATGGAGTATTTATCACGTGAAAGAGGTCCCTAAGATGCTTTCTATGCTTTGAGTGTTTGTGTTCATAAGTGGAATTCATCTGGTAGTCCATAGTTTTCATCTAGATAGTTTGGGTTTAGTGGTAAAAAAATTGAGTAGGCAGTTTGTTGACGTCACCATTACCATGTGTGGATGAGTCAGGGGGAGTTGGTCATATGGTTTTGATCACATTATTCCCTAGTTACTATGCACTAAATCTTAGGTCATGCACCTAAGCGCAGTCAAAGATATATGTGTGCAAAGCTAGCTCTTATGCATTTTGATAGTGTTTTCCTATACTTAGCCAAATTTGAAATATGGTAAGCAGAGACAAGTAAGCATTATGATGAAGGCATATATCACACATATGGATATTTCAAGATAAGGTGATCATATGGGTTTGTCTATTTTTGTGTATAGTTTATTTTTACTAAATTTTAGATCATGCATTGAAGCACAACAAAATTTATGCAGGAGAAAAGTTGGTCTCCCAAATAATTTCTAAGCATAATTGGCTCTGTGACAGAATATTTTGAGAAGGCATTTTAATGGAGATATATGTCACATGTGTGAGGATTATAAGATAATTTTGACACATGGTTGGATTTTCCTATGTGAGGAGATCATGTGGTCTAATTTTTAGAACATGCGCTTGAGTGAAGCAAAAGATATGGACGTGCAAAGTAGGCTTTCTAGGCATATTGCAGTCGACCCCCATACTTAGTCAATTTGCATGATGTTAAAGATCTAGACCTAGTGGAGATAAAATGATTTATAAGAGTTCATACTTACAGATTCAATAGTGCATGTAGATTCAAATGGGTCAATGTGACATCTGTTTAACAAAGATAAAAATTGAGCATCTTATGAAAGATCAATAAAACATGTGTGTTCCAAGATGATAGGAAGTAGTGAGATGGTAAGAAGTGCACGTTGTTTAATGACTAAGAAAAGGTAAAGGATAAGGATCCAATGATTAGCGAGTATTTATACATATTGATCAAATGATGAGCATTGCCAGTTAAAGACCCGACTAATCCACAGAGATCGATGAAGCACATTGAGTCAAAGTTTCCAAATTACATGATATGAGTTCAACTATTATATGTTTAAAATTTAACTTTGGTATACTATGCATTAAAGTTTAGATAAGATAAATGGTGCATAATTGATATAAATTTGAGAGGACATGAGATGTGAGCATAGTGTTCAAAGTTTAACTATGACTATTTGCATTTGAATATTTGAATTTGTGAAGAAAAAACTAATGTCTAATTTTTAGACCATAACTTTTGATCTAGATAGACTTTGCTCATGCAGTAAAAATCAAAGTAGTAAAGGGATATAAGTCACATTTGAAAATATGGATTTGAAGATCTGAAAGTGTGTGCAGATAAAGATATTGAGCTTCAAATTTGACTATGTTTTAATATATGTTCTACAAATAACCTGAGAAGGATATTCAAACTTGTGTTGATGTTGTTTCGATATCTCTTGATGAATTGGATATTGGGGAGTGTTTTAGACTACATACAAATTATTATTTTTCATTATGATGTGAAGGATAGGTAGTGTGCCTATTTGTTGAGTTAATGAGTAGAATAATTTGTTGACTATGTCTATGACCTTTAGGTCATGTTCTAATGTCAAGATAGTGCTCTTATAATTTGAGGATATGTGAAGAAGTTTGAGTGTGCATTTGAGGATAGTTTTAGTGAAGAAGGAAAGAGTTTGTGATATGCCTATGTGAGAAGCCTCTTTCAGATAGAGAGAAAGAGTTTGTGTAGAGGTTAGAAAATAGAGATCCATTATCATGTGTTGAGGACATCATTTATAATGTGGATGTGTTAAAATGAGGGTCTAAATGACTTGGTCTTTCTATGGGCAGTTGCTCCTTATGAATTAGGTGTTTCACTAAATGCATTTGGTCAGGATGATATGATCAAGTTTTTTTGGTCTAAAGGAGTTGATCATTCTCTTGTTTGTAATTTATTATAGGATAGTAGTTCATTTATGTTGTAGGATCAAGAGTGGGTTTTATTCTCCATGAGGGTTTCCCATAGGAACTATGTGTTATGTGTTTGATCTTGTGTATGCATTGAATGTATGAGATCTCTTGTTATTGTTGCTTGATCAAGTTGATATATGTTGATTGCTTAATAGTTTGAAAGGAATAAAATTTAAATTGAAATATCTGAGATCACTGATTCACCCCCCCTCTTAGTGATTGTACCTCTAACATTAGGTTCACTTCAATGGTGTTTTCTATGAGTGTAGAACCATCTTATAAAATAATGGGTAGAATTTGATCCTAATTCTCTTCTTTTGCATCAACTTTTGGTTGTTATTCCAAAAGTTATGGATAATGAGATGAATTTGAATTTGCTGATTCAAGTAGTGGCCAATTAGAAAATATATCTAGAAAGTCTAGAGCAAGATGCTCAAAGAATTTATGTTTTTCTAATGTGATACTGATACTGGCTATAGAGATAGGACTTGGTGGACACTACATGTCCTTTGGAGATGAAAAAACTTCCTCATCTAAGAGTGATTAAAATAAGGTTTCACTCAAGGGCTTATCCTTTTTTTACTATTTATCTGATCAATGAGCACCTCAAAGAGGTTTTCACCCAAATATCTCAATGTTTTATCTTTGTTATGACAAAGAATGTTTGCCTACTCTCCAAAGTAGGCAAAAGAGTCTAAATATAAGTCAAAGCCTTAATTATGATTACTGATTGGCAATCCATCTCTGAGGCCCATATACTCGGTAATAGATTCCTCATTATAAAATTTATCAAGTGGTATAACAAAATTTTGTTGGTCCCAATAAATGAGGTCAAGATGGAAAAGGAAAAGATGACAATGGGATGTGATAGTCATAATGGAGTTAGAGTCAAATAGGTTAGTGTTGGAAAGATCATCATAAATATTATAATGGGATGTTTCTTCATTGTTTATATTTATGAGAATTCAAGTTAGAGCTCAATATCCCCGATAAATGTATAATAAATGACTTCATCTTACTCTCTCTTTTTATTAAGTTTGATTGCATTTTATAACTTTTATTTTGATCTGAGATGAGTTAGGATGTAATTATCCATCTTTTGTTGATTGTGATTTTAATGTTTAAAAAACCTGTAATTCCTGACAAGTGTGTTGGAAAATTCATGTTTTGTAATAAAATAGGTCATCATCAGGCTAAAGAACAAATATGAAGTGGATTGCATGTTTTTGGAAGCATTGAAATCAATTCAGCTTAGTTCTGAAACTCCACCATACTATTTCAAGTTGTTGCATTTTTGGACTTAGCTTTGGAACTCTATATTTAAGCTCTAGAATTATCTGAATTAGCTTCAGTACTCCTACAGATAAGCTCCAAAACTGTCACAGCTAGATATGGAACTGATAAGGATCTATTCCAAATGGCTAACGATCTGTCAGTTTAATGATCCCATTAAATTAGGAGCAGATTCCTAATTTCTATACTTGCAGATCCAAGACATTTAACACATAGCTGGACATCGAACCACGTCTTGATTTAGCATTTATTCTAGGTACAATTCAGTTCCATCGTATCTATGAAATAGTTATAGCCATCAAAGCATCTATATATACAAACTTGGGAATTCAGGAAGTAATAGAGAATCATTGAAGAATAAAGAGAAAATGATATATTAGTACATTTTTGTAATACAAAACATTTTATCAATGAAATAGCCATTTTTATTTTGAAAGCAAATTAATTTATTCAATCCTATTTCTAGGTGGAGTAACGGCCCACTCCTCCAAAGAACCAGGATCTTCATTTTTTGGTCGATATTTATATTTTATTCACAAAAGCAAATAGGTAACTATGTTAAATTTATAAATGCTTCCAACTCCTTAAAGTTAAAATTTGTTGTAAATTTGTTCTTGCAGGCATTTTAAATTAAATTCTCATTTCTTTGCAATCATTTTCCAGCAATCTATTTCATTCTGTAAAAGTGTGTTTATTTCTTGTAATCTATTTCATTCTACAAAAGTGTGTTTATTTCCAACAATCTATTTCATTATGCAAAAGTGTGTTTATTTTCAACAATCTATTTTATTCTACAAAAGTGTGTTTATTTTCAACAATCTATTTTATTCTGCAAAAGTGTGTTTATTTCCAAAAATTTATTTTTTTCTGCAACATGTGTCTACTTCTGGCAAATTCACATAGTTTTATTCCAATAAGGTTTTAACCAAGAAGTCCTCAAGACATTAAAAATCCCCCAAAATAAAAAGAAAAAATACAAATACCTACAATCAATTACCAAATCGCTATGATTCTTCTTGTTGCATATAGGTTTAGACACAGCCCTGGTTAAATATGACATCAACAGAAAGTTGACTAAATGAAGGGAATAATGACACCCATCATTTTTGGTGTCGTTACTGAGGACTCACTAGTTGGAATTTTCTAATTACGTGTCAACAAGAGAAATAATCATTCATTTAGTAATTAAAGAAAATTTCCCTAATTTATGAGTAGACCACGAGACTCTAAGGGTAGATTTCTCCCCAAAATATCTGAACAAGAATTTCCATCATCCTCTAGTTTAAGAAAGGATGTTGAGCAAGAATTAAAGGCACTATTATCTCCTACAAGACAAGAAGCAAAATTGCCATTTTTGGATCAGTCACCAAAACCATGTAGAACCTTAGGGAGGAGGATTATTTCTCAAAATCCATTGAGGTAAAGTTTTGATTCTCAATTGAGTAGTCAACCTCCTACTCCTAAATTTTCACCATCCCCAAAATAGACCACATACCACATTGACTAGGAGAAGGGACTAGAAAATACTAGAGAGATGGCACGAGAAGCTAGAAGAGAACATGAGAGAACCTTTACCTATCCCATTCAGATCAAGGATGATGAAACCACTATGAAAAAAATTTCACCTACACACTTGCCCATATTTAGGGGAATGTCATCTGAGGATCTTGACCAATTTCTATTTGAGTTTAAAGTACTATGTCAGACTTATGATTACAAGACAGATAATAAAAAATTGAAGTTGTTTCCATCTACCCTGAAGGATGTAGTAATGAGGTGGTTTATGGGATTAACATCTAATTCTATTACCAATTGGGAACAAATGGAAACTATCTTCCTATACAAATATCAAGATCATTATAGAGGAAGAAATTGAAAGGAAGAATTTTTCAAAATCAAACACGAAGAAGATAAAAATATGGAAGATTATTTGGATAGATTCCTCTTTGTGAGTAAAAGATGTGGATTTCTAATTCAAGAAGATTTAAGTAAAACCATTTTTCTCAAAGGTCTGAATGATGAATCTAGGGAAATCCTTGATTTAATTGGTGGAGGAAACATTGCTCAATTAAGAATGGATAAAATCATAGAAATTTGTAGAAACTATTCAAGGACAAGGGGTGGACCTAGAAAGGGGGAAATGGTTAAAAATTTGAATCTAGATATGAAAAAATTGATGGATGAATTGGAAAACTTCAAAATAGACATATTAGTTTAATTAACCTCCACCATGGATGGATTTCAAGCTAAAGCAAATACTCAACTTGAACCATTAGCCATGTATTTTCCTAGATACAGGAAGAAACATGCAATAAGGGAATGTCCTTTGGATAAAATAGAAGTATGTCTTGTTTATGAATCTAAAGAACATGATACTCATGCTTGTTATCTTCTTCCACTAATAAAAAATAAGCTCAAACAAACCAATACATCATCTACCATAGAAGAATTAAATTTTGTTTAAAGACAACCTAACCAAGGACAGTTTATACAAAGACCAGCTCCTAATCCCTGGATGATGCCATGGGAAGCTCAAACAACACCACAAAGTTGGGGATAGCCACCTTGGGCCCCTTAACCCACATGACATCCTTAGGATTGGGCAAGTCAATCTTGGTATACTCAAGGACATCAACAACCTTGGGCTGGTCAAGGAAATCCTTATGCTTGGCCACAACCTAGATGGGGCCCTAATAATTATCTGCAAGGGAAAACATATCCAAATCAGAACCAACAAGCCATAATGGGACCTCCAACACAAAATCCATAGGTTGAAAACATAGTCCAAACACAAATTCTAACACAACTAGTAGCAAACCAAAGAAACAAACAAACAACTCCTGTATACAAAATAGAATAAAAAAAATTAGTTGATTTAAATACAATGGATTGTAAAAACATTCAAACCAGACTTGGCAAAATAGTTAGTAGTCCACCTGTTATAATCACTGAGATGATAGAAGAAGCTAAAACCCCTAGCACAGTTACACTTAAGGAAGATGACAAAGAAAAAGATAAGGAACCAGAAAGAAATTCTACTGAGATTCCATTTCCAGAAAGACTTAAAGAAACCATAGAACTTAAGGAATCTGAATTGGTGCAGGAACTAAGAAGATTGAATATTGAAATACCATTTTTACAAGTAATTAAGGATATTCCAAAGTTGAAAAAGTTAATCAAAATATTGTGTTTTAAAAAACCTAGAAGAAAGAAGCAGTACCCCAGGACTATTCAGGTAGACAAGAAACTTGTTGATTTATTAACAGGAAAACTCCTACTACCCAAATATGGAGATCCTGGAAGCCTTGTTATTTCTATTTCTATAGGGAATAAGGATATACATAACGTTTTGATTGATTTGGGTGTATCTATCAATGCAAGGATAGTGGACACTTTTAAAACATTACCATTAATAGGCATACAACCTACTAATACCATATTACAGATGGTAGATCAGTCTGTAGCAAAACTAGGAGTTATTCAAGATGGGGTAGTAATGGTGGAATCATGGGAATATCTAGTCGACTTACTTATCTTATAGATAGAAGGTAAAACACTTGGTTATCCCATTATTTTGGGGAGACCATGGTTAGCTACAGTTGCTACCTTAATTGATTATAGGTCAGGTGATATGACTATTTCAAATGGTAAGAATTCTAAGCAAATTTCATTATATCCCTCTGCATGACTTTTTATTGATAATCAAGAGAAATTATAGGTTGATAATCCTGATATTAGTGAGAAAAATATATCTTCTTTGGCTATGATAACATTGTAGGATCATGTACGAGAAATAGATGGTATGGTTAATCCTTCATTAAATGAACACCAATCATTATTGGAGTAGTCAAGATTAGTTCCAGAACCTACATAATCTATTCCAGGACCATCATAGTTAATTCTAGAACCACACCAATTCTCTGCAAATAAAGTTAATTTCACTCTAGAGGAATATGCTTTCTCTTAGGGAGAGGAAGGATTTGTAGCTTCAGATTTATAGATATCAGGAGATGATGAAGAATTTTTGGAAAATAATAGTAACAAGGAGTTCAACCTACAACAAGATAAGTATCATGACTCTTCCTATTGTCCTTTGTCCATCATTCTGCCTCTAGGAACTTTCGAAGATGTTGCTACATATCATATGTTGTTACCACATGCCTATCCACTAAATACCTTAATAAAACCCTTTCAACAAATCAGTTCATCATATCTTGGAACCAAACATGTTAAGATTCAACCAAGAAGTTTTTTGAATATTATTAGCTTGTTAAAGAATAAGGAAGAAGTCAAACTGTTTGATGTTCTAAAGGATCATACTAAAAATTTTACTTGGGACTATAGAGATATGAAGGGAATTCATCCAAGTATCTACACCCATCACATTTATACTAAAAACATTAGACCAGTTAGATAACCTCAAAGAAGGATTAATCTAGCCTTAAGGGATATAGTCAAACAAGAAATTGAAAAACTATTACAAGTAGGTTTTATCTACCCTATCTCAGATAGCCAGTGGATGTCTCCTCTTGTAATTGTCCCTAAAAAGAATAGAAAATAGAGAATTTGTGTTGACTATAGGGAACTAAACAAAGCCACCCTGAGAGATTATTTTCGCTTACCATTAATAGATCAAGTCTTAGACAACCTTTTAGGTAAATAGTACTTTTCTTTCTTGGATAGATTTAGTGGATACAATAAAATTAGAGTTGCTACTGAGGATCAGGACAAAACTACATTTACTTGTCCATGGGGTACCTTTGCTTATAGGGTATTGCCATTTGGACTATGTAATGCTCATACAACCTTTCAAAGAGCTGTATTAGCAATTTTTGCAGACCTAACAAATGACTGTGTGGAGGTATACATGGATGACTTTACTATGTATGGAGATACATCTGATGATGCCTTAAAAAATTTGGACAGAGTATTAACAAGATGTGAACAACATCACTTGTCTCTTAGTCATTAGAAATGTTTGATGATGGTTGATGAAGGGATCATATTAGGGCACCATATTTCAAAAAGAGGAATTCAAATTGACCAAAACAAAATCAATATTATTTTAGACTTGCCTATTCCTCAAACTCCCATAGATATCAAATCATTTTTAGGACATACTAGATACTATAGGTACTTTATCAAGGATTTTAGTAAAATTGCTGGCCCAATGTTTAAATTGCTTACCAAGGGCTACAAATTTATTTGGGATGAACAGTGTCAACATGATTTTGAAGAAATTAAAGAGAAATTAGTAACTACCCCAATATTGTAAGGACCTAATTGAGAGAAACCTTTTCACATCCAAACTGATGCCTCAAATACCTCAATTGGTGCAATTTTGGGATAGAAAGATATAAAAGGAAGAATGTATGCTATTTACTATCTCAGTAAAAATCTTACTCCCACTAAAAGAAATTACACTACCACTGAAAAAGAATTTCTGGCTATGATCTATGCAATCAATAAATTTAGACGTTACATTACAGGGTGCAAAATATTTATACATACAGATCACTCAACAATTAAATATTTAATGAACAAACCAGTGGTTAAAGGTAGAATAATTAGATGGTTATTACTTCTAAAATAATTTGATATTACCATTATGGAAAATCTAGGAAAATATAATGTGGTATCTTATTTCTTGTCAAGATTAACCACTACAGGGGAGCAGGATCCAGTTAAGGATAACTTTCCAGATGAACAATTGTTTGTTATTTCAGCTAATACACCATGGTTTGCTGACATGGCAAATTATCTAGAAATAGGGAAGTTTCCTCCTTCTTTCACTAAAAAAGAAATAAAAAAATTAATCAAAACCAGTGCACATTTCAAATGGTTAAAAGGAATGCTATTTAAATGTGGTCTTGATTTGGTTTTACGTAGGTGTGTAAGAGAAGATGAAATCTTTGACATTCTCTAGGCATGTCATGATGAACCAAGTGGAGGACACTATTCAGTGAAAAGAATAGCTCACAAGATACTTGACATTGGTTACTATTGGTCATCTCTGTACAAAGATGTGAAGATATATATCAGGCTGTGTGATCCTTGTTAAAGGATGGGACAGCCAACCATTACCAATGAAATGCCTCTACAACCACAAGTATTGATTGAACCATTTGAGAGATGGGGATTGTATTTTATTAGACCCTTTAATCCTCCTTCATAGGAAAAAGATCACATTCTTGTGTGTGCTGATTATGTAACAAAATGGGCAAAAGTGTAGGCTTTAACAAATGCCACTAAAGAAGTAGTTGTTGATTTCCTTTGACATAGAATTATGGTAAAGTTTGGAACACCAAGAAGATTAGTTTCAGACCAGGGACCATAATTTATGTCCAATATGATCTAGGCCTTCAAAATGTATTATCAGATCAATCATAGGAAGTCATCTCCCTATCACCTGTAAGCAAATGGACAAGTTGAAGTAACAAATAAAGAATTAGAAAACATCCTCACTAAAATAGTTGAAGCTGAAAGAAGAGATTGGGTAAAAAGACTACCTGAAGCTATCTGGGCTTACAATACAACTTGGAAAACTACAACAGGGTTTTCACCATATGAGTTAGTCTATGGGAAAAAGCCCTTGTTGCCTATTGAGTTTGAACTACAGACATTGAGGACAAAAAATAAGATGGGAATTGAATTGGATGTAGCTCAAAAGGAGTGAATCCTTCAACTCAATGAATTAGATTAATTTAGAATGGAA
This sequence comes from Torreya grandis, assembly GCA_037957365.1. Classification (NCBI taxonomy): domain Eukaryota; kingdom Viridiplantae; phylum Streptophyta; class Pinopsida; order Cupressales; family Taxaceae; genus Torreya; species Torreya grandis. Next base: position 5,071,503 of record JARHVA010000413.1, read on the forward strand.
GCACTTCATCAGACAGAGATAATCCATGGTCAAAGGAAGTAATGGCATGATTCACATATCAAGGAAAGACAATTCAAAGTAGGAGACTGGTCATTGCTGTTTGATTCTAAGTACCAACAATTCAAAGGCAAATTAAGAACTAGATGGTTGGGACCTTATCAGATCAAGAAAATATTTGAAAATGGTTCTATCCAGTTACTTCCCATTGATGGCAACAGAAGAATACTCTTGGTCAATGGAAACAGGGTAAAAATTTATAGGAAGCCTCCTACTAAGGATGAATTCTTGAAGCAGATTGAAGCAAATAAATAATTTAATCATATGGAAGAACCCAATTCTTCCAAAATGATTAAATAATCAGATGAAAAGATCCAAAATAAAGGGAAGAGGATGAAAAATAGTAAATGGTGTTCTCTTCTTCTTCAAAAAAAAGAAAGAAAAGAAAAGATCAATTGAAAACCAGTGATGGCGGTTGATCTTCTCAAATAAATGGCTAATTCAAATAAAACTTTTTTATTCTAGCTATTTTTTTCTAACCATTTTTCAAGAATGATAAGTCATCATGACAGAGGGATTACATCATCAAGGATGGTAATTGTGTTTTTAACTTGTTAAAGGTTAAATTGAAAGTTTGCATGTGTGATTAGACTTGATTTAAAAGATTAGTATGATGAGTCATCTATTGTACATCATGGTTAAATGTGCAAAATCATGAGAAGGATATTGATGATGGAATAAGTTGGTAGATAGTCATAAAGAATCATTCTTATTATTACATCAACAAAATAAAATCTAGCTACAATTTTTTTTAAAAAGAGATACAACGAATTACCTCCGTCAGTTCTGTAGCTGAGTACAGTAGTTCCGTAGTCAAAATCACTAAGTTATATCACTGAGTATAATAATTCCACTACCAAATTCACCAAATTAGTAATTAAATCCTCTAGTTCCATAGCTAAAATCATCAGTTCCACTAATAAGAGAAGCAATTTTTAGCTAACCTGTGTAATATTCAAGAAGAATGAATCATGGTACCCAACTCCTTGCAGAAGAAGTAGCAACTATCTTTTAACAGGGAGGATGGCTAGATTTTTTGAGGAAATTTCCCAAATATAACAATGAACTGGTAAGAGAATTTGTTATCAATTTAGAGCAAACAAGAACAAAAATTTAGAATGTTTTTATTCCTTTTTCTGTGAATGTAATAAGTGAGATGTCTAAAATACCAATAGTGCATGTCTCAAACCCTATCAAAGGGATAGTAAAAGACCTGGCTAAAACCCTATTGAAAGAAGGGGAGCTAAAACCTAGTATATTTATAATACAAAGAAAATCATCAAAGGAGTCAAAAGGGCCAGCTTGCCCAAACCCTTTGACAAATTAGCATTTTGGATAGTTAAATATTTAACCTGTGATGGACAATTTGGGACAGTAGGAAAAGAAGTCCTAAAAATCTTGATACACCTTCGATATGGAGCTGAAAAACTAGAATATATAGTAAACCTTCTAGGGTTTCTTTTTGACTCCATCCATACCATGGCCCAGAGGTATTCTTGGGGTGTAGGAACAATCAGACATCATAGGTTAGTGCATTTAGTATGCCAACACCATTTCCTTTCAAATAAAAATGGGGAAGAAATGTGGGACAAACTTCTTGGCAAATTTGGGAAAAACCCTGGTATTTCCAGAAGAAAAATAGCAACTCCTTTTCTTTCAGTGCATTTAAAAAATACTACCATTGCTGAGGAAAAGAAAAGATTAGGGAAAGAGGAAATACAAAAAAGAAGAAAATCTAGAATAAAAGTTAAAATTACAGACCCTACTGTGCCTTCTCAAGAAATTTCTTCTTCTGCTGAAGCTACAAAAGAACTGATACCTATCTCTGACAGTGATAGTTCACCTAGGCCTAAGCAAAAGGTGAACATTAGAAGAAGTTCTAAAAGGAAACCTGTGTCTACACATTCTGAGGCTCCTCAAGAAAGAAAACATCATACAAAGTCTAAAGAAAGTTTAGAGGAGATGGAAGAACAATAAAGGCTGGAAACTAAAGTTGCTGATATTTTGGGCAGCATGGCTATGACTCCTCCTGGACCAAGCCAAACAAAAAAGGAAAAAAAGAGATGAAAGATTTGAGAAGCCAATTTTCCAAGAAATGGGTGAGACAATAGCACCATCACATGTAGAAGATGAACATGCATCTTGGAGAAGGAAAGGGAAATCCCCTATGATGGAAGAAGCATGCTTAACTCCCCAAGAAATTTCAAAAAAAGAATAAAACCAACAAATTAAATAGGCTCTATTTTTGTCTAGAGTAAAGCTTATTATCAAGGAAAAGGATGAGGAATTGAACTTCCTTAAACTCAAATTAGAACATAAAGAAATTCTCCTTGAAGAATTAACAAACTAGGTCATAGCCAAGAATGAAGAATTAGTAGAGATTAAAAGGTAACTGATGGAAAATGAGGAAAAATGTATAATACAGACCTCTGTGTCAATAGTCTCTACACAGACTAAATTGACTTATCTGCCATTCAAGTAGTTATGGGATGATACATGTAGAGAACTTCAAAATCCCACTCAATTTATGGAATGGAAAAGAAAAGTAGAAGCAGGAGCTGAGTATAGTACCTTTGAATCAAAGAATTGGAATATTCAGTTCTAGCCATTTGATCTGAGCAATCAAATGGAATGCAGGATATACAATCCTAAATTTGAAGAGTGAAGTTTTTAAAGGGACTTACAAACAAGTATGGGGGAAATGATGAGGCTAGGATATGCCCGATAAATGTATAATAAATGACTTCATCTTACTCTCTCTTTCTATTAAGTTTGATTGCATTTTGTAACTTTTATTTTGATCTGAGATGAGTTAGGATGTAATTATCCATCTTTTGTTGATTGTGATTATAACACTTAAAAAACATGTAATTCCTAACAAGTGTGTTGGAAAATTCAAGTTTTACAATAAAATAGGTCATCATCAGGCTAAAGAATAAATATGAAGTGGATTGCATGTTTTTGGAAGCATTAGAATCAATTCAGCATAGTTCTGGAACTCCACCATACTATTTCAAGTTGTTGCATTTTTGAACTTAGCTCCAGAACTCTATATTTAAGCTCAAGAATTATCTGAATTAGCTCTGGTACTCCTGCAAATAAGCTCTAGAACTTTCACGGCTAGATATGGAACTGATAAGGATCTATTCCAAATGGCCAGCGATCTGTCAGGTCAATGATCCCATTAAATTAGGAGCAGATTCTTGATTTTTATACTTGCAGATCTAAGACATTTATCACATAGCTGGACATCCAACCACATCTTGATTTAGCATCTATTCTAGGTATGAAATAGTTACAACCATCAAAGCATCTATATATACAGACCTGAGAATTTAGGAAGTAATAGAAAATCATTGAAGAATAGAGAGAAAAGGATAGATTAGTACATTTTATAATACATAGCATTTTATCAATGAAATAGCTATTTCTATTTTGAAAGCAAATTAAATTTTTCAATCATGTTTCTAGGTAGAGCAAGGGCCCACTCCTCCAAAGAACTAGGATCTTCAATTTTGGTCGGTATTTATATTTCATTTGCAAAAGCAAATAGGTAACTCTGTTAAATTTATCAATGCTTCCAACTCCTTGAAGTTAATTTTTTTTGTAAATTTGTTCCTACAGGCATTTTAGATTAATTTCTCATTTCTTTGCAATCATTTTCCAGCATTCTATTTCATTATGCAAAAGTGTGTTTATTTCCAACAATCTATTTCATTTTACAAAAGTGTGTTTTTTTCCATTAATCTATTTTATTTTGCAAAAGTGTGTTTATTTGCAGCAATCTATTTCATTTCTACAATGTGTGTCTACTTCTAGCAAATTCACATAGTTTGATTCCAATAAGGTTTTAACCAAGAAGTCCTCAAGACATTAAAAATCCCCCAAAACAAAAATAAAAAATACAAATACCTACAATCAATTACTAAATTGCTATGATTCTTCTTGTTGCATATAGATTTAGACACATCCCTAGTTAAATATGACATCAACAGAAAGTTGATTATATGAAAGGAATAACAACACCCATCAAGGTTCATGAAGGAATGTGCGGGGACCACACCAATGGTGTAGTCTTAGCCAAAAAACTCCTCATAACAAGATACTATTGGCCCAATATGGAAACATATGATTGTAATCATGTCAAGAATTGTGTTGTTTTCTAACAACATGGTAATTTGATACACACACCTTCTTTACCACTCCATCCAATCACTACACCATGGTCATTATCGACATAGGGCCTTGATCTCATCAAGAAAATCAACCCAACCTCTTCTGATGGCCACAAGTACATTCTCATTGATACTAAGTATTTTATTAAGTGGATTGAGGTCATTCTCTCACTTATGTTACCAGGAAGTAGATTTCCAATTTATCCATCACCATATCATCTATCGATATGGTATCCCATCCTATATTATATCCAATAATGGTATATCATTTGTAAACTAAGATGTTAAATCTCTTAGTACCAAGTTTAAAATCAATCATAATATATCCACACCATACAACCCACAAGGAAATGGTCAAGTTGAGGCATTTAACAAAACCATTGTTACAATCCTAAAGAAGATTATCAATGACAATGCCCATAATGGTCACTTACAAAATTTTCCTACCCTTTGGGCTTATTGCACTAGTCATCAAATCCTTACAGGAGCTATTACATACTCTCTTATTTATGGCACAAAAGCTATTATCCCAATTGAGATCGAGCTACCTTCACTATAGGTATCCTTGGAGAACATTGAAGATGATGAATATTATATAGTTTCTAGGTTGCAATAGCTCAAGCTCCTTGATGGAAAGTGTTTAAATGCCCTGGATAACTTTAAAGCATACTAAAATAGATTGTGTAGAATATATAACAAGTGCATCCTCCTTCAAGAGTTTGATATTAGTGATTTGGTCTTGAAATAGAATCAAAAGAAAATTAATGCTAAACATAAGAAGAAGGGTAAGTTTCAACTCAATTAGCTGGGTCAATATGTAGTCACAGACAATTATGGATCAGGGGCATACTGATTGGCTACTTTGAATGGCAAAGAGATCCTAAAACCCATGAATATTGTATATTTCAAATGGTTCTATGCTTGACAACCTTTTGAACGATTGTATATAAGAACCCTTACTTGGGGGAAAATTTTGCCAAAGTCATTTAGCCCACTATTATATTCTGAGCCATCCTATTTTGGACTATTTTTATTCTACATTGTACTATCCTGAACTATTCTACCTTGAAAAAATTTTCTTTTACTACTATGGACCATTGTAACTCTGGACTGTTGTAACCTTAGAGTGTTATCACTTTGGATCATTTATATTTCACTGAAATCATTTATATTCCACTCTATACCATTGTAACCTAGACCATTATTTTACATAACCAATTATGATCCTGATTATAATTCATAGTCATTTTGGACACACTCAGTGCCTATTCTACAAAATAGTTCAACCTGAATGGCATCTCACATCTTCTTTTTGTATTCAAGTATACAAGGATATGTCAACACATGGTTTTTGCCTACTGAAAGGTTCTTCAAATTTATTCAACACCGCTTATTGGTCTATTATTATTCTAATACTGTTTGGTAGGCATTATTGTCTTGATATGATCACAGGTACCATTGTAGCTAGTTTAGCTATTTTACTTACCTGTTGACGTGTAAATCCTGAGCTAAATATTTTTATACACCATTGTTTATATTTATGATCCCCATTGCAGTCGGTTTAGCTATTGTTTGAAATATTACCTATGGAAGTGTATCTCCTTAGTTAGATAGTTCCTTGGGCCTTTTGTTAAAATTTCATTTCTGTTGCTTATCCCAAAACACAAAAACATTGCCTTGAATATTTGTTTATTTTGATCCCACACTCTTATTAATTTAATATTTGACCTATTCAGTAAATCATAATTCTCAATCGAGTTGAGATGCTTAGAAAATTCCAAAAACATTTACCAAAGATCTTACACTCTCACCATTTTGAAAGAATCATTTGGATGTACCCACTATTTTGTAAACCCCTTTTCCTTATTCCTCTACAATACAATCATGTTTTCCTTATCATATTTTTTTTCTATCCCTTATCTTGGGAGAACTAAATTTGCCTTGAATTTTATGTTAGACCTTGTATTCATGGAACTATGTAGACATTGTCCACTTTCCTAGTGCATCTAGAGTTAGCTCGGCCAACCCTTCCTTTTCTTCTATTTTCCCCCATTTTGTTTTATGTTTTTATTTCCCTATCACTTGGTAGAAACTTTTTATCCATTATCCTTATCTCATTGTACTAGTGTCATTATTCCTTAGCTTAGGGAAAACCCTGTTGTAGAGTGTGATGCCTCTATTACACTTACATGAGTAATTTATTTTCTATTTGTACTAACATTCTGATTAAACATTGTTTGTGTGTTTATTTTATTTTTATTGTTGTTTTGGTGTGATTTATTATCTCTTCATTTTTTAAATTTTATTTTGGTGTTTTGTTTTTCTTTCATTAGTTTGTATTTGCATCGTGTTGTATCTTTATTTTGTTTATTGTAGTTTTATTGTGTTTTCATTGTTTTGTTATTCGTTCATTTTTCTTAGCACTTAGTTATTTTTTTCATGGTGTTTAATTATGATTCTTTGTTAGACTTTGTTTTAATATTTTTTCTTGTTTATTCTATTGGTTTTTTCTCTTTTGTGTTAAATACATTCTATCAATATTTTGAGTCTAGATTTCACTTAGGCTTGATTTATTTACATTTGCAGTTAACTTGTTTTATTATTTTTTTGTTTTCCAAGTGAATTTTGTTCATATATGTGGCTCTTGATTACTCATACCTTGATTACTCATATCTTGATTTCATGTTGTTAATTAGTTTGTTCTTACTTTGTTTTCATACATTCTTGTTTCTACTCAAATCTAGATTGTTCATATCTTGATTTTAAGTTAGGTTACATTTTTATATTGTTTTTTTTCTCTTTATTTTTGTTTAAATATAAACAATTGTAAATTTGGTTTTGGTAATTTCTATCATTATCCTTAGTTATAAATATTAATATTTGAATTGTTCAAGTGAAAATATAAATATAATGTTATTATGAGTCACTCATACTTATGATGCATAATTTTAAATTTACTATAGTAAACACTAAGTGCTCAAAATCTAAAAGTCAATGTGGCATCGAATATCATTTTTTAAAACACCATATCCAATGCCTAACACAAGATATAACCTAGGATAACTTTGAAAACAAACAAGACTCAATGTAATATGTGCATCTCTTGACATGCATTTTGAGTCTAATTGACTATTTCTATGATTAGTTTGGGATGTGCATCTCCTAAATTATATGAGGACTTGTGGGCCACTCCTAGATTCACTTTGTTTTAGATAATTATGGAGTAAAGGTGTCTCTATCTATTCTTCTTAAGAGACTCCTTTCAGTGGAGAAGCTACGTATTGTTGTGTTGTTATTGAGATGGTCCTAGAAGACTAGAGTTGAGTGTTCTCAGTTGCAACATGTATGTCTAGGTGGAAAATATGCTAAAGTGATGACATGATGTTGAAAACTATATATGGAGTAGTCTATAGGATCAGATTGAAGGTTCCTAGATGGAAAAGGAGGATTTGTAATTTATCAAGATGATATTTTTACATAAAAAGGTTTCTTGGACCTTATTCTAGTAGGTTCTAGGTGTTTTTTTATGATTTAAAGGTATGATAAAGTCAATTTGGAGATTTTTTTAGCTCTCAGATTTCCCAATTTTTACTTAAGATATTGTAAATCATAAAATGGGTTATATGAATTCAAGGTTTATAATGGTGTGGAAGCTTAAATCTTGGTTTATAAGTGTGTAATGGTTGTCTCCAAGTGTACAATAAGTTTCAAAAGTGGACATTGACTGGAAGGTGTTATGTTGATCTTGTTTGTTTTAAGATTCTAAGGTTTTGGGCTCTGCTAGATAAGTAGTCTGACTTATGAGTTGAGGTATGAGGTTTCTTAATATGTTAAATGGGCCAAATGGGTTTTCAAGTCAAGCTTCATAGAGATTTGAAGGTTTGTGGTTCTCAAATTATTTAAGTTATTATCAAATTGGAGGCCTAATTGGGTAGTTTGTTTATGAAGGAAGTATATTATAGATGTTTAACTATTTGTTTCAAATAGGTGTGCTTAAGGGAGAATATGAGAATTCTCTAGATATGAATTTTTAGGTCTTGAAGATGTATCTAATGAAAGGTTGCACTTTACAAGTTCTAGGCAGGGCTACAAGGAGTCTCAATAGGCCTAGTATGAAGAATAATGATTTTTGATTAGTTAATCCAAAAGATAAATGTATGTTTATTTCAAAGTGAGTTATTATCTTGGTTTAGTGAATGTTTCCTATTTGGTATAATGCAGATGTAGTGTTGGTGGTCATGGAAGTGTCCTGAGAAAGAAGGCTAGTAAGCCTGCGTGGTGGTTCTTCATGGTGTGTGGAGACTGAAGATGATCAAAAAGTGAAATGGTTCAAATATCTTAGTAGGAGTTCATCTTAGATGTTTCTTGGTGAGTTCCATCAGATTCCAATTGTTTTTGTGTGTTCTTTCTTCATTTATTGTAGTGCTTGGTTGAAGAAGAGTTTATCATAGAGCAAGAGGAAGTTGTCAAGGCAAGAAGAGGCTGGCTCAAGGTAAAGGGGAGTTTATATCATATTTATAAGATCATCCTTTCATATTTTAATAGTATTTTTAGGTCCTTAGGATTAGTTGATGCCCACTTTGTCATTATGTCAAAGGGAGAGAAATTTTCTATTGTGAGAATGCTTGAAGAGAGAGAAGGTGAGATAAATGATGTTTTTTTGACATCAATGAAAAAGCGGGAGATTATTGAAGAGTTTTTAGTGATGTCATGGTGATGTCATAAATATGTCATGGTGAGTGGATGAAGTGTTTTTATAGCCTAAGTAACGCTAGTAAAGTGTGCAATGTGCTTGTCCTAGTGTGCTTAAAGTTGGCTTGGTTGATCTTCAATTTTGACATGGTTAAAGATGTTCAGGGATGATTATATAGTATTAAGCATGTGAAATGGGTCCCTAAGATGTTTTATATGTTTTGAGTGCTTTTATGCATAAGTGGAATTCATCTGGTAGTCTATAGTTTTCATCTTGATAGTTTGAGTTTAGTGGTAGAAAATTTGAGTAGGCAATTTGTTGATCTCACCATTACCACATGTGGATGAGTCAAGGGGAGTTGGTCATATGGTTGTGATAACATTAGTCCCTAGTTTCTATGTTCTAAATTTTAGGTCATATTCCTAAGTTTAGTCAAATATATATGGGTGAAAATTTAGGCTCTTATGGATTTTGACAGTGTTTTCCCATACTTAACCGAATTTACAATATGGCAAGAAGAGTTGAGTAAGCATTTTGATGAAGACATATATTACACATATGGAATTTTCAGGAGAAGGTGATCATATTATTTTCTTCATTTTTGTGCATATTTGATTTGTGCTAAATTTTAGATCATGCACCGAAGCATGATAAAAGTTATGCAGGAGCAAATTTGGTCTCCCAGACAAGTTCTAAGCATAATTGGCTCTGTGATAGAAGATTTTGAGAAGGAATTTTAATGGTGATATATCTCACACATGTGAGGGTTATAGGAGAAATTTTACACATGGTCAGATTCTTCTATATGAGGAGATCATATGGTCCAATTTTTAGAACATGTTCTTGAGTGAAGCAAAAGATATGGAGGTGCAAAGTAGGCTTTCCAGGCATATCGTAGTTGGTCCCCATACTTAGTCAATTTACATGATGTTAAAGATCTAGACCTAGTGGAGATACAATGGTTAATGAGAGTTCATAATTTCATATACAATAGTGAATTTAGAGTAAAATGGGTCAATGTGATAGTTATTTAGCAAAGATAAAGATCTAGCATCTTACAGAAGATCAACAGAGCGTGTGTGTTCCAAGATGATATGAAGTAGGGAGATGGAAAGAAGTGAATGTTGTTTAATGTTTGAGAAAAGGTAAATGATAAGAATCCAATGATGAGTTGGTGTTTTTAAAAATTAATCAAATGGTGAGCGTTACTAGTTAAAGACTTGACTAATGTAGAGAGATCAATAGAGCATGCTGAGTTAAAGTTTTTGGATTGCATGAGATGAAGTCAACTGTCATATGTTTAACATCTAGATTTGGTGGAATATGCATTAAATTTTGGAAAATATCAATGGTATGTAATTTATCTAAATCTAAGAGGACATGAGATGTGATCATAGTGTTTAAAGTTTAACTGTGACCGTTTGTATTTGAATATTTGAATTTGCTAAGGAAAGACCAGCTTCTGAGTTTTGGACCATAAATTTTGATCTAGACTTGAATTTTCTCATGCATTAAAAATCAAAGTGGTAGAGGATTCTAAGTCACATCTGGAAATATGGATTTGAAGATCTGAAAGTGTGTGCAGACAAAGATATTAAGCTCCAAAGTTGACTATGTTTTTGTATATGTTTTGCAAGTGACCCAAGAAGGATATTTGAGCTTGTGGTGATGTTGTTTCAATATCTCTTGATGAATTGGCTATTAGGGAGTGTTTTATACTCCATAAGGATTCTCTATGTGAATTATGAAGGATTGAACAATTATATGCAGTATGAATAAAGGCTTAGAATGTCACTTTGTGTTCACTCATAATGACTGTCTACAAAAAAGTGTTTGAGTGATTTATGCTTAAGCAGAAGGGTACTGTGATGGATGTTGGAACTTAAGGAAGACCTATAGATCATGTAGAATGGGTCCATGCTTTTGGAAAATCTTCTTATGTTTTATTTTGCTTGAATAAGTGTCAAAGATCTGAATGGGTCTCCATTAGACCTAAAAGTGACTTAGGCCTATTTGAAATTGGATTATGCTTAAGTGTGACCCATGTGAGATGCCTTAAGGGTGAACACATATATTGTGGCTGATAAAGAAATATTGTGGTCTTGTTAATTCATGGATTCTATATATACATATTGAAACCAAATGCGTTGGTTTCTAAACTAAAAAAGGTGGAATAAGTATGCAAGGTGGATGTGAGAGTTGTGAAGGATAGGTAGTGTGCCTATTGGTTGAGTTAATGAGAAGAACACTTTTTTGACTATGTGTGTGACCTATAATTCATGTTCCTAATTTAATTATAGTTCTCTTATAATTTGAGGATATACAAAGAGGTTTAAGTCTGCATATGAGGACAATTTGAGTGAAGAAGGAAAGAGTTTGTGACATGCCTATGTGAGAGGCTTGTTTGAGATAGAGAGAGTTTGTGTAGAGGTTAGAAACTAGAGATCCATAATTAGGTGTTGAAGACATAATTTATAAGGTGGATGTGTTCAAAGGAGAGTCTAAAGGACTTAGTCTTCCTTAGGGGTAGTTTCTCCTTGTGAAATAGGTGTTTCACTAAATACCTTTGGTCAGGAGGGTATGATCAAGGTTTTATGTTCTAAAGGAGTTGATCAGTCTCTTATTTGTAATTTGTTATAGGACAATAGTCCATTTGTGTTACAATATTAAGAGTTGGTTTTATTCCCTATGAGGGTTTCCCATAAGAACTATGTGTTATGTGTTTGATCTTATGTAGGCATTGAATGTATGATCTCTCTTTTTAATGTCGCTTGATCAAGTTGATATATGTTGATTGCTTATTAGTTTAAAAGGATTACAATTAAAATTGAAATATACAGGACCACTGATTCATCCCCCTCTCAATGATTGTACCTCTAACACTAGGTTAACTTCAATGGTTTTTTTCTATGAGGAGTGTAGAACCATCTTATAAAATAGTGGGTAACACTTGATCATGATTCTCTTCTTTTGCTTTAACTTCTGGTTGTTCTTCCCAAAGTTATGGATAATGAGATGAATCTGAATCTATTGGTTTAGGTAATGGCCAACTAGAAAATATATCTAGAAATTCAAGAGAAAGATTCTCAAAGAATTTATGTTATTCTGATGTGATACTGACACTAGATATAGAGCTAGGACTTGGTGGAAACTTCACGTCCTTTGGAAATGAACAAACTTCCTCATCCAAGAGTGCTTGAAACAAGTCACTTAAGGGCTTATCCTTTTTTTTACTATTTTCTTGATCAATGAGCACCTCAAAGAGGTTTTCACCCAAAGATCTCAATGTTTTATCTTAGTCATGACTAAGAAAGTTTTTCTACTCTCCAAAATAGGCAAAAGAGTCTAAATAGAAGTTAAAGCCTTAATTATGATTGCTAATTGGCAATCCATCTCTGAGGCCCATATACTCAAAAAGAGATTCCTCATTCTAAAATTCATCAAGCAATATAACAAAATTTTGTTGGTCCCAATCAATGAGGTCAGGATGGCAAAGACAAAGAGGATAATGGGATGTGATAGTCATCATGTAGTTAGAGTCAAATAGTTTAATGTTGGCAATCTCATTGTAAATTTTATAATGGGATGCTTCTTCATTATTTATCTTCAGGAGAATTCAAGTTAGATCTCATAGAGGTTCATAAAGGAATGTGTGGGGACCACACCAATGGCATAGTCTTAGCCAAGAAAATCCTAAGAATAGGATATTATTGTCCCAAGATGGAAATAGATGCTTTTAATCATGTCAAAAAGTGTGTTATTTACCAACAACATGGTAATTTGATACACACACCTTCTTTACCACTCTAACCAATCACTACAACATGGTTTCTCTCTACATGGGGCCTCGATCTCATCAAGAAAATTAACCCAACATATTCTAATGGCCACAAGTAAATTCTCACTAATACTGAGTATTTTACTAAGTGGATTGAAGCCATTCCTCTCACTTATGTTACCAAGAAGTAGATTTCCAAATTTATCCATTACCATATCATCTATAGATATGGTATTTCATCTCATATTATATCCAATAATGGCATATCATTTGTAAATTAAGATGTTAAAGCTATTTGTACCAATTTTAAAATCAAGCATAAGAGATTCACACCATACAACCCACATGGAAATGGTCAAGCTGAGGCATCTAACAAAACCATTATTGTAATCTGAAAGAAGATTGTTAATAACATTGGCCGTAATTGGCACTTGAAAATGTTTCCTACCCTTTGGGATTATTGCACTAGTCATAAAACCCCCATAGGAGCCACTACATACTCCCTTGTTTATGGAACAAAATCTATTATCCAAGTTGAGATCGAGCTACCTTCATTATGGGTATCCTTGGAGATAATTGAAGATGATGAAGATTATATAGTTTCTAGGTTTCAATAGCTCAAGATCCTTGATGGCAAGTGTTTGGATGCCATAGATAACTTAAAAGCATATTAGAATAGATTGCTTAGAAGTTATAACAAGTGCATCCTCCCTTAGGAGTTTGAGATTGGTGATTTGGTATTGAAAGAGAATTAAAAAAACATGAATGTTGAATGCAAGAATAAGGGTAAGTTTCAACTCAATTGGCTAGGCCCGTATGAAGTCACAAAAAATTATGGATCAGGGGCATACCAATTGGATGTTATAAATGGTGAAGAGCTATTAGAACCCATGAATATTGTATATTTCAAGTGGTTCTATGATTGATAGCCTTTTGAACCATTGTATACAAGAAACCTTACTTGGGGGCAACTTGCACCAATGTCATTTGTCCCACTATTATATTCTGGACCATCCTATTACGGACTATTTTTATTTTGAATTGCTCTATCCTAAACCATTCTACCTTGAACAATATTTTTTTACTACTCTAGACCATGGTAACTGTGGACTATTGTAACCTCAGAGTGTTATCACTTTGAATCATTTATATTCCACTAAAATCATTTTTGTTCCACTCTATACCAATTTAACCTAGAAAATTATATTTCATAACCAATTATGATCTTGATTATAATTCATAGGCATTTTGGACACACTCAACACCTATTCTACAAAGTAGTTCAGCTTGAATGGTATCTCACATCTTCTTTTTGAAGACAAGCATACAAGGATATGTCAACACATGGTTTTTTCCTGCCGAAAGGTTCTTCAAATTTATTCAACATTGCATAATGTTCTATTATTGTTTTTCTATTGTTTTTTAGGCATTATTGTCTTGATAGGATCACAAGTATTGTTGTAGCTAATTTAGATATTTAACTTACCTTTGGATGTGTAAATCCTTAGCTAAGTATTTTTTTGCATCATTGTTTATATTTATGATCCCCATTATAGCCTATTTAGCTATTTTTTGAACTTTTACATGTGGAAGTGTGTCTCCTTAGTTAGATAGTGACTTGGGCCTTTTATTAATATTTAATTTCTGTTGCTTATCCCAAAAACACAAAAAAACATTAGAAATTGATAGACAAAATTAACAAAAACGTTGCCTTGAATGTTTGTTTATTATGATCCCATGCTCTCACTATTTTTGCAATTTTACCCGCTTAGTATCTCATAATTATCAATCAAGTTTATATGCTTAAAAAATTCCAAAAACATTTACTAAAGATCTTACACTCTCACCATTTTGCAAGCAATCATTTGAACATACCCACTATTTTGTAAACCCCTTTTCCTTATTCCTCTACATCACAATCATGTTTTCTTGATCATCATTTTTATTCTATCCCATATCTGAGGAGAACTAAATTTGTCCTAAACTTTATATTGAGCCTTGCATCCATGGAACTATGTAGACATTATCCACTTGCCTAGTATATCTAGAGTTAGCTCAATCATCCCTTCCTTTTCTTCTATTTTCCCCATTTTGTTTTATGTTGTTATTTCCCTATCACTTGGGTGAAAATTTGTATCCGTTGTCCTTGTCTCATTGTACCAATGTCATTATTCCTTAGCTTAGGGGTCACCTTGTTGTAGGGTATAATGCCTCTATTACACATACACAAGCAATTTATTTTCTATTTTCACTAACATTCTGATTAACCATTGTTTATGTGTTTATTTGATTTTTATTGTTGTTTTGGTGTGCTTTATTATCTGTTCATTTTATTTATTTATTTTTTCTATTTTTTTTTTCTTTCATTAGTTTGTATTTGCATCGTGTTGTATCTTTATTTTGTTTATTGGTGTTTTATTATGTTTTCATTGTTGATTTGTTATTTTCTCTATCATTGTTTTGTTATTCATTCATTTTTATTAGCATTTATTTATTTGTTTAATGGTGTTTAATTATGCTTCCTTGTTAGACTTTTGTTTTACTATTTTGTCTTGTTTATTTTATTGCTTTTTTTGTGTTAAATACATTCTATCAATATTTTGAGTCTAGATTTCACTTAGGCTTGATTTGTTTACATTTGTAGTTAACTTATTTTATTATTTGTTTATTTTCCAAGTACATTTTGTTCATATATGTTGCTCTTGATTACTCATATCTTGATTTCACATTGTTAATTAATTTGTTCCTGCTTTGTTTTTATACATTCTTATTCCTACTTAAATCTTAATTGTTCATATCTTGATTTTAAGTTAGGTTACATTTTTGTATTGTTATTTTTCTCTTTATTTTTGTTTAAATGTAAACAATTGTAAATTTAGTTTTGGTAATTTTTATCATTATCCTTAGTTACATATATTAAAATTTGAACCGATCAAGTGAAAATAGAAATCTAATGTTATTATGAGTCACTTATACTTATGATGCATAATTTTAAATTTTCTATAGTAAACACCAAGTGATCAAAATATAAAAGTCAATTTGGCATCGAATAACATTTTCGAACACACCATACCCAATTCCTAGCACGAGATATATCCTAGGCTAACTTTGAAAATAAACAAGACTCTATGTAATATGTGTATCTCTTGACATGCACTGTGAGTCTAATTGACTATTTCTATGATTAGTTTGAGACATGCATCTCTTAAATTATATTCTAGCATCTAGTCAGACATGAAGCAGAACAAATACATCCACATCCATATGTTAACTAAGGACATGCATCTCCTGAAATTAACATATCCAAACATATCATAACAAAGGGAAATATAAATGAAGAAATCATGTGATAATCAGAATATATTAATAGTCCATGTATAAATAGTAGTTAGCCAAATTTATTTTTCATATATAAATCTTAAAATCATGTTTTTATACATCAAGAGAATATCTATATATATCATAAGTATAAAAAATATCTCAATAAAATTAGATTTGATCATTCTCATCCTCAAGAGGACTTTGTTGTAAGCTCTGACCCATCCTTGATGCAAGCAATACTAGTGTTAACAATGGTGGAGTTACCATGACTACTCATTGTGCAGCTGGATATGTCACTGACCACTCTAACTCTATCTCATGTATGGACCTAGAGGTCTGGCTAGTCTGATGTGATCTCATATACTCTCTATAGGAACCCACTCTTTTCTCTATAATAACTACTACCTCGTATGCCCACCTCTAGGAGGCTATCTCATCCTTGGCATGTAGGACATCATCCTTCACATGCAAAGAATCATCTTTGGCTATAATCACATTATCCAAAGCTCTATCTAATCTTGACCCTATATCTATCCCAACTCAATGAGCCTTATCACTCTCCTACATAAGAGTCTCCACCTGAGATATCAATCTCACTCCCTAATTATTATCTATAGCTCCATATCCTATGTGATTAATTGGGCTTTAATCCCTATCAACTATACCACCTGTCCTCTAAGCCTAAAAATCTCTACATCCCTAACTATAATCAGACCCTATATCCTGGTGGTTTCTCCCTAATCAATAGCCAATTGTGATTGTAACCCAACCAAAGTGACCTATAAACCTATAATATTTGAGAGATGTGAAATAATCTACCTTTAGAGTCTATGAATCAACACCTAACCCTCTATGAACCTCCCTATACTAGAGGGCCCTACCCCTCATAAAAGTTTACTTATAGTTGCACCTATATCAAACAAACTTGCCTCTCTTGAGCCTATCCCATGGTCTCCATCACTGCTTGGGGCATCCCTCATATCCACATCCTGATCACCTAGCTTGGCCATCTCTACATCCTCTATGAGATCCTACTATGCTTGAGGATATATTACCTATAAATGAATGGCATACAAGATTGATGGCTATATCGACACTTAAACCTATCACTATGCTAGGGTTTGTCCCTAATATCTCCTCATCCACACCCATATTTATTGTAAGATTGGTTGTAAGGGTAGTGGCCTCTTTAATTAGATAGGTCTCACTTTGATCCACTAGGCAACATATGCATCGAGACCCCTAGATCTAGATTTCCTTTGATGTAGTCCCATAAAAAATAAACATCCCTTTCATAATCTATCACTTCTTCTACCCTAGGTACTAGTTCCCCCCACTCCTTGATTTCCTTGGTCACATGTGTGAAGTAGTGAGGATACTTTAGGACATATTGCTACATGTTTAACTACTATTAGACTTGATTTAGCCTATATCTCTCCACTACATAGTTTTAGTGACCTATGATGTAACATGGGGTGATTATATACCCAATCACAAATAAATCCTCTACTCATAGCCATTGTGTCCCTAAGTAGCGGTGCCAAATAAAATCTTTGTCCTTCACCTTGTTAATGGCTCACCTATAATACGACAAGTCCCCTAGATGTCTTTACATGCCTAATTTTGTAAGGTACCATCCCTAAGCCATGGGATACTTTGGTCCCCTCTGATATATTACTCCCACTAGCTATGTAATGGCTATGTGCTCCCAAGCCCATCCTTTATGTTGTGGCCTATGCTACACCCTCCTCGATATGAAATCATATGAATGTTCCTATACAACTACACTAGGATGACTAGTCCCTAGGAAAAGTGTGTAAGCTAATCAAACATCTACTATATCATAATGATCAACCCAAATAGAGAGAACCTTCCATTCTTATTAGATAATAAAAGGCCACTAACAATAGCTATCAATACTACCACCTCTAGGGGAATTATCCCCTATCTTATTTTCCCTCTAAAGGCCAAGGTAAATCCTCTAGGGCATCCATGTATATACATTCATCAATAATATCCTAGTCCACTACCCCAAGTAGGTCAGTTTACATGGCCTTTCATCTCATTACCATCCACATAATCTTGGGTCCTCACATAGGCACCCATAAAATGTAATGTACATCCTCCAATCTCACCATATCCTCCTTAGTCAGTAGATGAAATGTGGAGGTATCCAAATTACACCTCTCTGCAAGTGATGATAATTAAACTCTAGCTACATATATCACTGATAATTTTTCCAGGTGATATAGGTCTACTACTAATAAGACACCCATGAACTCATCTATCATAAGCCCCTATCACTATAATACTTAAGAGTGTCACTTACATGATGTGATAACTACAAATCACTCCCATGAATAAAACATAGGGCATTAAGTTAATTTTCTTTTGTATCATTCACTACATTCTTATAAGTTTGAGGTCTAGACTAATCTTCTATGTGCCTCTATCTCTCTTCTTCTAATTTTGGGCTTGGATTAATCTCCTATGGTCCTCATTATATTTTATTCTAGCATTATCTCCATATTTTTGGTGATCCGACCATTTATTAGGATGTTCTTACTATTTTTCAGGGTGATCCTACTAGAAACCATGATCTCGCCATTCATTGGGTCATTCCTACTAATTGGTAGGGCAATCCTACTAATCTTAGAAAAACTATCATTTGACAAGGCAATTTCCACCCAAAAATGTGAACTTATCGTTGTGTTGATGATCTCACCATTTTGACCCATGATCCCACTAAAAGGTTGATGAGATCTTTAATCTCATGGGGTTCCTGCCATTTTTATGAGTGAACTCACCATTTTCCAAATTGGGAAAATGGTAGGATCACCCAACTACCACATTACTACATGCAATAAATGTAATAAATGACCAAATTAAATACACAAAAAGTACCTACCAATGATCTGATCCTTGGTGGTCATTAATAATCTCTCACATTCTCTCCAAGGTGATGGTGGTGTAGGATGTTGGCCATTCTTCTCAGCTCTCTCTCACAAACATCTTAAATCTCAGAAATTACTATAGCTAGGGGTGAAAATGAACTATTTTTACCCCCATGAGTCAGAATATAGTAAAATTTTCAAATTTTTTACCCATATTCCTATAGTTTCATCATTTTATCTCTCTTGGAATACTATTTTATCCATTTTATCTAATTTTACTCCTACACTATTCTAATTGCTCCATTTTTAGCCTCTTTTATTGAAATTAATGTAATTATTATTTATTCTAATTGAGGGGATACCCATAAAATATTTTAAAAATTTCCATCTTCCCCTTGAGGGGGCATCGTGGGCCACCCAAATGATGTTTGGGGAATTTCATATACTCATCTCTCTTAATTCATGCAAACTTTAAAAATGGAAACCGAGAACAAAATTTATTTCTACTAGTTATAGTGACCTTTTCATTCTTTGAAAAGACATCACTTCAATTGAATGTCTCACCACACCTTATCAAATAGGGGAAAAATGTAGAAATCCAATTCCTATCACTATTGTGTTGTAATTGTCAATCTAATCAATATTCTTTGATAATGCACAATCTGCCCAAAATCACTAAAATGCGCTAAATCATTCAAACTTGTCATAAATAGGTGCCTATTTAGGCTAATGTATCCTTGAATGGGGTAATGCATTTTATGTGATTATTATATTTTATTAAAACACTTTGAGTAAAATTATGACCATGAAAAATGACACCCTAGACCACTAAATTATTCAAATATGGTAGCACAAATTATGTGCATGTGTTATTTTGCATCCATAACATCCTAACTAGGGTATTATTTCATATGCAACTAACAACTTCTTTTGATTATGCTCCAATAAAATTACAACTTAGTAAAATGACATTTCTAACCAAGTTGATTAAGTGTGCAAAAAATTTCCAAAGAATTATGGAAAATTAATCCAAGTCACTTGAGCAAATTAAACCAAATCAAGAGCCTAAGTGAAAATTCCATTAAAGTTGTTGAATATATATTTATTGGAAATTCATTCCACAAATTTGCATCATCCCATGACATCATCAATGGAATGGCATCTATAGACTATTAATGGCATAAATATCAAGATTAATCCCTCTCATGTCTCATCAATGTCCCATTCTTCTAAATATTAATGGGCATATTTATGGCTTGTCCTTCCAAAATTGACTCAGTTTATGGCCACACATTTTTATCTCAAGATGGATAGTCATGGCTATTCCTGAATATTTTTAGAAAGCTATAAATAAATGAGCCAAGGCCACCATTTTCAAGCTTGAATTGAGTAATGTTATTATGAAAAATTATCTTCATAAAGCTTCACCTATTTGTACGAATTGACCAATATTATGAGACTAAGCCATTGGTGTACTAGGAAATGATGGAAGAGTATGCTACTCTTCATTGATGTAGATTGGAGAACCAAATCTGGGGAAAAACATGATTTTTGTACACTCTTGAAAGGAGGGATGTTATTTGGAAGGTTTGCTATATTATTTTTGTAAATAGCTCTTAGAATTCACTAACAACACCCCATGAGGGAGTAAGTTTGATGTTTTAGTGTCTATATGATTTTTTATTATTGTTTTCTTGATTAATGCATGGACTAATACATCTTGTAATCTTACTATACAATAAAGACTTTAATTTATTGAGAAATCAATGACTTTACTCTGTGTAAACAAAACTTGAGACCTTGAATGTAGAAGTTACTTGTTGGCTAACTCTTTTAAATAATCATAAGTGAAGCCCCTAATGTTTTTTATGGAAAAATAAGTTGATAAAATTAGGTTTAAACACTTAAAAATTTCATTCACACTTATGTTTTAGTGTTTAAAATTTATCTAATAAATTTTCTTTTTGTTGTTCAAGATTACAAGTGCAAACAACAAAGCAAAGGGGATAAATTTCAATTCACATCATGTTTAGTGCTCTAAAATGAGAAACAACCTTAGATTAGTGCTCTTAAGATATATTTTTTTATTTCTTCATTGTTGTAAAAGTAATTAGTTTCCATTTTTAGATTAATTTATTATTGGAAAAACAAACTTTGCATATATGATCTCCCCTTATCCCCTTTATGGAACTTGAGTGATTAAAAAAACCTTATTTATTGCCTTGTTTGGTTGCGTCTAAAAAATAATAAAATTTGTATATGCTCTTCCCAAGTTTTGAGTGACTTGGGTGACCTAGAAATGACCTTAAATTTCTTCCAATTTCTCATTTATTTATTTTTCTACATTGGTTTGTGGGCAAGAATTCATCGCCTCCTAACAAGTTATTTAGAGGTGAATTGATTTGGAATTTCATCTCCCAAAATAATACCAACCTCACTCCATGGTGGGGTATATAAATTAGGCATGTGATACTTTAATTAAATAGTGGTTGAGTGTTAGCTTGATAATTCTAATGAAAACTCAGATCAGTTCACACTAAACATCAGAATTCACTAAGTAGTACATGATAGAATTCATTATGAAAAGGACTAGACCCTTGTATAACAAGTTGTCGAGTTTGAATCCAATTGATGTGATATGCCTTTTGTGTTAACCACACATGGGACCATTTAGATTCTTTCAAAAATTATAGATTATAGTAAACCCCACCTTGATGTGGAATATCTTACCAAATGTCGATTGCTTCATCACTCTAAATTCCTTACCACATACCAATTCTTGGGAGATAAAGTGGGGTTATAAAAAACCCTACCTACATGTACTTTTTAATTTTTGGATTAACAACTAATTTATTTCAAGACTAATATATAGATGGAAACTTTGGTAAAAGCTATGCACACCTTGTTAGTTTTAGTGTAGGACATGCACTTAGGTGCCTTTTCTATTTATTTTATTAACATGTTTATTTTGGTCTAAAAATATTTATGTACCAAAGTCAAAATGAGTCAAAACCTTAAAAATAAGACACATGCTACACTACCCTTTAAACTAAGAGGTATTACTCTCCTAAAATAATCAAAGCTTTTACCTTAGCTAGAGATTTAAAAAAACACTTTTGTACCCTTGTTCAAAGGAGCATTGTTATGCTACCAATTTTATTACAAAACACTTATGTTGTTCGAAACCAAGTTCAAAACCCATCATACCTTTTGGTTCTAAATGCACGATTATGCTGCCCATTTGATTCTAGGCCATTATTCATTTAAAAATGTAAGTCTTTTAAAATCTCATTCAAAATCTATTTTTTGAAGTTTAGATCTAAAATAATTGGTTTACACTTGAGTCTTGTATATAACTTGGACTTGAGTGGTTCACCTTTCTATCTTTAGATTTTATAACTTGGATAGATTTTTAGTTTGATTTTTAAAATACCTTTGCCTTGAGACCAAATGAGCCATTTATGTCAAATTAAGATTTTTAGACTTGAGATTTTGTTTTCAACTTCCTAAACTAAGTTATGTGCTAAGACTTATTTCATATGCCTCGATCGAGTTTGTTTTCAAATGCCTAACCCATGTTTTTTTATGTCAAAACCTATTTCACATGCCTCGATTGAGTTTGTTTTCAAATGCTTAGCCCATATTTGTTTTCAAGACTAATTTCACTTTATTGAGACCAAGTTTATTTCCATGTCTAAATTGACCACATTAAAATCCAAAACATTTCAAAACACCAAGAATTTTAAAAAACTTGACAAATCATGCAAAGTCAGGGTTTGTTTTTGAACCCACATTGCAATCCAATCAGGGTCATTTTTTACCAGTTTTATACCATGCCAATCAAACCAAATCTGACCTAGGCCTAGACCAAGTCCAGTCCATAACCAAGATAAATTTCAACACTTTTTTTATAGACCAAGACCATCCTCTTTGGGATAATTTACAAACCCACCATGTTGATTATCATATATTGAGATTCCTTTTCTTTAGGCTCATTAAATTACCAAGTTAACCTTTCAACGATAATGATACCCAATCCCCTAATTATGCCCAAAATATTACTTTATCTTGTATTATAAACCAAGCTCCATAATTCCCAAGGATTACCATTCCAAGCCCTCCTCCTTTGGCTTGCATTAGAAATAACTCTGCAGTGCCCAAGGATCATCATTCTAGGCCCACCTCCTTTAGCTCGCATTAGAAAACAAGCTCCATAGTGCCCAAGGATTACCATTATAGGACCTCCTCATTTGGCCTAATTTAGAAACTAATCTCTAAAGTGCCCAATGATTACCATTCTAGGTGTTCCTCCTTTGGCCTACTTTTAGCAACTAAGCTATGCAATACCCAAGGATTTCCATTCTAGGCCCTCCTCCTTTAGTCTATGTTAGCAACCAAGCTTCATAATGCCTAAAGATTACCATTCCATACCATTCCCATTTTTCTTCCAAATCTGGTAGCTCATTATCTCAAAAGGCTATAAAATCACAACTAGGCATATTATGGTTACCATCCTAGACCCCAACTAGTCTTTATTGAGCCCATATTAGATGAGTCTATTTACAAATATCCCATTACTGAACCATAGACCATTACTCATACATTTCCAAATATCCCCCACTTTATAAAATTCAAACTGGTCTTTCAACCATAATAGAGCCAGTCATTACCTCTCAAAGATTGATCATTTAAAGACCAAAATATGTCCAAATCTGAGATTTTACAACCAAGTATAAACCAAGGACAAAACAACCAACCAATCTATGATGTTTTTGTTAAAAAACTTATTTTTGATGAGTTAACCTATGATAAAACATTCTTTGACTATTACCCTATCTTTGAGGAGCCTCTCTTTGATAAGCCAATATTTGTTAAGTCACCCTTAAACCATTGACTTATCTTTGAGGAGCCTCACTTTGATAAATCAATCTCTATGGAGTTGCCTATTGATCATTTCCATTTTGTTGATAAACCTCACTTTGATAAGTCAGTCTTCATTGATCCCTTCTTAGTTGAGTCTATTTATAAAGAACCCATTTTTTAACCATAGGCCATTATTCATCATATACCAAACATTTAACATAACATCTTTATCTCAACACTAGACAAAGAATCAACATTAAAGTTAGGTTCTATTTTTGAACTGATATTAGATTTAGCATCAGAAGTAGAATCAACATTAGTCTAAACATTGGATTTAGAGTCCCTTAAGTCAGAATTGGCTTCAAAATCAGAATACTATAGTGGATGTTATGACATTAGTTACATACTCCTTGTAGATCAATTTGAATATATTTTTGATCCTTCCATGGTTTTTGAGGATGATTACTTCAACATCAACATAAGTTCTCCTAGTATCTTCTATGAAGATTGTGATGTCTCTTACCATTCTATTTTCCACTAATACCATTGATTGGCCTAGTTATTATATTGACATTCCACTTCCCATAAGTGTTTATTAAGATAGATAGAATCACACATTATTAAACTGCATCCATGACAACATATGAGTTGTATAATATCAAGGAGACCAAGACCACATTCATGGAAAAGAAGAGCAATCTCCTACTGAAACCTTTTTGGAGGTGCTAGAGGGAAATCAAGGTCCAAACTCAACATATTCTAGTGAAACCTTGTTTGAGGTGCTAGAAAATAATCAAAGTTATAAGCAAATATTATTTAGTGAAACATCTTGTAGGTGTAATGGATAATCAAGACAACTTTATTGATGAAAACCTCTTTGAGGTGCTAATAGTTGAGAACAATAGTTTTTCATTGCTTATTGAAGACATTATTAAAGATAACACCAATATAACTTCCAATATACAACATAATCAGATGGAAATGTCTCTCATGCCTAAATGACATAAAAATTTGGTGTTCTTATTGAGAACATATTCATAAGTCTTTGGTACCACCACAACTAAAATTATGTTAAATTTAGAATCAACAACATTGTGTTTGATTGAAAATCTCAATATTCATTTATTTCCTGACCATTATATATTCCATTATGATCCATTTATTCATTATAGGCCTATATTACATTACCAAATTAAATATTTTATCTAATGCTAATCCTTGTTTACCATCCCTGGCCACACTTTCCTTTACATAAGCTACGAAGACATCTTGTCTATAAGTTTAGAGGAAATAGAATCGATGATCAATAAAGATAAACAAACATTATTAGAGTTCAAATCAATAACACGTTTTTAATAGAGTATCTATTCAGAATTATTCTAGTTATATCATATGTTAATTAGGATGTGCATCTCCAATTAGTATAAATAACATAATCATGACTTTCCCTTACCATTATTTAAAACCTTTTCATTTGCCTTGCTTTGCCATTATTTCATTTACCTTGCCCTTGCCATTATTTCATACCCTACCATTTACCATGCCTTGGCATTTACCTTGCCTTGCCTTTCCCTTTGCCTTGCCTTACCATCCTTTCATACCTTTCCATACTTTTGAACTACATTGACTTGAGGTCCATTTCAACTATGTAGGGAGAACTCAATTTACATTGAGATTAGTTTAGTCACCCCTTTTGCCATGCCCTCATTGTTTAACAAGTTAGACCATTATGTATCTCAAAATTCTCCATTGAGTTGAGACACCAAAAAAGTCCTAAAACATTGGGAAATTTATATACATTCCTCCATAGTAAGGGTGAAATACATAAAATTGAGGTCATTCAATACTATGGAGGCAACGATTTATTTACATTGAGGTCAGATCATTCACCCCTTTTGACATGCTCTCATTATTTTATGAGCAATCTAAGCAACACTCTTGCCATTTTGAGAGCAACCTAAGCCAACACTCTCACTATTTTATGAGACACATTTGTGTGCATTATGCATTTAAATTTGATGCATTTATGCTCACTTGGTTTTTCCTAACACTCTCTCTATTTTGTGAGTAGCTTGAAGTAATGATCTCTTCATTTTGTAAGAAACCTAAGCCATGCTCTCACCATTTTATGAGTTATAAAATTATGTATCTCATAATCCTCTATTGAGTTGAAATACCAAAAACCACCAAACCATTATGAACATTTCCAAACATTCCTCTACTATAAGGGTAAAACTACATTGATTTGAGGTCCTTCGAGACTATGTAGAAAGCACTCAATTTACATTGAGGTCATCTCAATCACCCCTTTTATCTTAATCTCACCATTTTTAAAGGAATTTAAGTCATGATTTCATTATTTTATGAGTAACATAAGCCAACAATCTCATCATTTTACGAGTCACTTTTATGTGCCTTGTGAATTTACAATTGATACACTATTGCACACTTAGTTTGTCCCAAACTCTCATCATTTTGTGAGTTAGACCTTTTTGTATCTTGTAATCTCTAATGAGTTTAGATACTCTAAAAATTCCAAAATATTTCAAAAAATTTAAAAAAACCTAAACATTTGAAAATGACTTATAATTTCTTGGAGAGATATTAATCGCCAAAATCCAAAAACATTTATCTTGTCCTAAACCTAATCACCAATCCTCGATCTGAACTACTAGGGAAATCCATTGTTGTTTCCAATTCATTATCCATTCCTCTACCATTCAGGGTGTGACCTTACATTTTCATGTATCCTTGCTAATAGGCACCATCTAATTCACACTTTTAGTCCAAGCTTGCAACTTTCACCCTACCAGGGTAAAACCAAAGCATGTAGTTTATACTGGGATATCTTACCCTAAATGTCATTCCATCGCATATAGCCTTTCTTGGGAGCACCATATATTTAACATTTTATTGATCCTTCACATGTAGATATTGACTTGGTTAATAATAGAATTCTTAATGTTTCTTTTATTTTCAAGATTTTTGTGTATTTATTTGCTTAGTTCTTTATTTGTTTGTTTATCTATTTATTTTCTTTCATTGTTGTTCCTTGACTTAGTGTATATGAATTCATTGGATGATTCATTACATATTATTCTTGATTCCATCCATATTTATATAGAAACATTTCCATCATGGTTCTTATCGTTAGTGTGTTGTTTTTAATTTTCTATTGGATGGGAATTATTTCTTATGGACATTATGGCCAAGTCATCATGGTACTTTATATCATGATGCATACAAACACGTGATATAAAAAAACTAGGCTAATGGATATTACAATCAATGAAGTGGGAAGTAACTCTCCTTGTTCATAATTTTCATATCACAAACATCACCAAAATTCATATTAATTAAACCACAAATGAATTATAATCCTTACTAGTTAGGACGTGCATCTTTATACTAACAAGTAGCCAAATTTCATACATATCCTCTATACCAGTTCACTATTAATCCATTATTATGGATTCATTATGTGAGCTTCCTTATCCCCATTATGATAAATCGGTAGTTATTCCCTGCTCTTTGATCAAATTAACTCATAGACCATTCTAGTTATATCAATGCTAATCAAGACAAACATCTCCATGTTGGTAGGTACAATCAAATCATCCTCATTAATCAATTCTTATTCTTTTATTTTATTCCTCATTCCATTTTATCCCACTTCTAGGTGAACTACATTGACTTAAGTTCCATTTGGACTATGTAGGCAATGCTTAGATACATGATGTATCTCGAGTTAGCTCAACCACCATTATTCTTCCATCCCCAATATTATCTTCCAATAATCTCTTTCATTACTTTATGCATCCTCATGTGCCTAGTTGTTATTGTCTTCTTCAGTATTTTCAAAGTCATTAAAACATCAAACTTACATTTGTGCCCACTCATCTTTAATCTGTGTGATAGGTTATATCTTCGAGTTATGCTTTCAAATCTACCCTACTAGGGCATAACCAATTTATCACAATCAAATCTGACCTACTAGGTCAAAATCATTATTCAATCTAGGTCATCAAAATGATTATAAATGTTATTGGTCAAATCATTATTTTAACCCATTTGCCTTACTAGGGTATATACTTGTGTCACTGCTTATAATCTCCTTTAGGAAAATAAGTATTTTAATCAATGTGTGCAAGAATTATCTCTATTGGATTAATCTCATTCATGGGTTAATTTATTTTTTATTCTTACTTCTTTTTGATGATCATACATCAATCATATATGTCAACCACTCCCTTGAGGGGCATCATAGGCTTCCCGAACTTTCTTTGGAGCATCATTCTTGAATCATTATCTTATTTTTCCTCTTAACAACTTTTTCAGTATTTGAGAAGATATTATTGTGCCTGTGTCTTGAAAAACTTTATAAAATAGGGGTAAAACTATAGAAACTCAGTTTTGACCACATTCTATGTCTATAACAAACTTTAGATTGATCTCTACAAAATCATGTGAATTAAGCCTAGAAATCACCAAAGTGCCCAAATTCATCTACACATGGGACATAACTGCCTAGAATTATGTTGAGGCATCCTCATTTGGGGTAACACAATGCACACAATGATAACCTATCTTGGATTTAAGCCCACTCAAATTATGACCTAACAAATTTGACAAATTGGTATTTTAAGCTATTAATGGAAAACACTAAAACAATTCATATATGCCAAAAACCCTAAGCATGACTAATTAAAAAGTAACTTCAATTAGTTTCTTGAGTAAAAATTCCAAGTACAATTAGGGAATTACATTTTCTAAAAAATGAAATTTTCAATAAAGATGAGGTCAAAGTCAAAGGAATTAATAATGTCTTTTATAAATGTTGAAATTCAAAGAAAATGTCATTCACACCTCATAAATATATTCTATGAGTTGTTAAGCCTCATTAATATATTCTATGAGTTGTCAAGTCTTCATAATTACTTTGACCCAACCCAAGGTTAATGACCAAGGTTAATCTAGACACAATCAAGGTAAAAAACTAAACCTAATTGCACTTGAGTTAGAGTTAGTTTTAAGACTTATAAAAAATATAAGTGTCATTGACCTTACCTAAACAAGCTATCAAGCCAATGTTATAATGTCAGATTGATTAAGGAGAGCCTTCACCAAGCCAAGCCAAGCCTCATGTGGTCTTAGAGGAGTGTTTTTACAATAGAAATTGCATTGATGAAAGTCTCTATTTCCCACAAGTAGAGAAAGAACATCATCTATGCCAATGAATGAGCACTAGTTTGACAAGTGAGGTAATATAGTTTTGAATTTTATCTTATATTTGTAATTTTGTTCATTGTATTAAGCTCACCCAAGTACTTAGGCAAGAGTGGTTTAGTTTTTATTGTATTGTTTGATTTTACTAACAAGAAACTGATGAAATTTGGCTCTTCATATTATTAATGATACTATAGATACATGTTGTTATAGTGTATATTGTAGATGAACTATAATGGGTAATTCTAATGTTGTATGTGGACTCTCCCCAAGAACCTACATCACCCATAAATTGGGTTATTATTTGATTTGGTGGTAGACCCATAACTTATATAATGATAATTTTGACTTGGTCATCAATGTCCTCATATGGTTGGTGGGGAGGAGTGCAATATTTTTGGAAAGAGGTTATAAATATAATGTCTGCATCAATTATGAATTTGAAATCAATGAAGTATTTTTGTATTATGCTCTAAGAGATTCTAAATATTCTGGTTACCATGTTCCTAATCATTTTTTCCCTCTTTATAAAATGTCCTATCTCCCTTCCTCTTATTCCATGGATTATAATGTAATATTAGCTTATTATCTGAAAGGGATATATGGGTCCTAATAAACCATCCTTGATTCCCTAAGATGGTATTTGTATTCAACATTTATAAAACTAATAGTAGGGAGCCATATAAAAATTCATACATACCTTATTTGATCTTTTGGAGATTCTCTTTACATTTCTTGCAAATGGTGATATCAAGGTCATAATACATGTTAGTAGTGACCATGTCCTAGGAAATATGAATTTTATTTTCCATAACAGGGTCCTCCTAGTTGGTGTAGTATATGTTCCATGAAATTTATTTAGTTGCATATCAAACACTAGGGTTCTTGATTCCTAGAATAGAGAGCTCATTGATTGGTGAATGTTCTATTAAGTATTTATACCAATTTTTTTCTCATTAATTCATTATTTTAATAATTTTGGGTGCTATGGTCATGATTCAATAATCACATGAATATATGGATGACCACCAATGTTATGTGGTATGGCCTATTTAGGTATATCATTTCTTTTTATGCTCTACTTGGTAGTACCCTGATGGTACTCTCTATGATTCTAAATTATGGGAATTATCTACAAACATGTATCCTATGATTAATGGTGTAATCCACCATATAGTATAGCTATTGAGTTTATGGGTTCCTCTAAATCATTGAAATTATCTCTAGTTCAGAGTGGATGTTCTTTTGTGTGTCATCATAATTTGATATTGGGGTAGGGACAATTGAAAATGCTCCATACATATCTAGAAGCTCAGATTTAATAGAGTGTTTCTTATACTTAAGCCTCTTAATCTATCCTGATTCAACTACATGAGACACCTCCATCTCATTATGTACCACATTAGGTATTTTCATAGAATGTCTTTTATTCAATTTTTTTTGGTAGTGTCATTATCAAAAACTTTGTAGTTCTTATGGGAGGTAAAACCCTCTTTTTATAAATTTCCCAATCTAGTTGTTAAATAAAATGGTAAAATAAACCTTTTTTAATATTCATTTAATGTTTTTGATTTTTATTACCTACCTTGCTTACCCTTTTTATATTAACTATTTATTATTATTTTTCTCTTTCCTCTTTTATTCTCAACCTTATCCTTACATCATCATTTGATTCCATTAGTTTCTAATGATTTTCATATTTCATGTAAACCACCCATTTATTCTCAATTTATTTATGCATGTTGTTTAACTAATCCAATAAGTTTATCATTGTGTGGAAATAAATGTAATTTCAATTTTATTCAGAGGGAGTGTTCTCCACCATTCTTCATTCCCCCTTTTGACTAGTCTGTTAATTTTTTAATTTTGAATCATATATAAATCCTAATATTTTCTTACCTATGATTTTTTTCCATGGGGTCTTTTCATTATTTCATTATATATATAATTTTATGTTTTTATATTTTCTTCTTAAAATTGATTTTGTATTTTTGAAGTGGATGGAGTGGGGAATCAAGTGACTTCAATAGTGGAAGGTAAAAATGTAGAAATTGTAGGAAAAATAGGGGATATAGGCATTGAAATTGTAGGAAACGCATGTTGAGGAGATGGAGGTATTAAAATTGAAACTATGGAAGATGCTGATGTAAAATAACCTTGAATAAATGCATGGAGACTTATTAGACTGTAGTCAATGGGAATAATGGTGCAAAATAAAATGTTGTCACTTGTTGACTTTCATGAGCTGAAGCTCTTATTGTTACAGGAGACTACATTGTTTTCACCAACCGAGGTGTTGGTAGTCCCTTTATAGTCTTCTAGATCTACCTACCCCTAATGGGTAATTTCCTACTCTGGGCCAACTTTGATCTATGGTGGTGAGGATGACTAATCATGATCTAATGATATTGGAGCATGTGGTTGTAGCTACTAACGAATTGCATCCTTATTTATTTTCC
Source organism: Torreya grandis (assembly GCA_037957365.1). NCBI lineage: Eukaryota > Viridiplantae > Streptophyta > Pinopsida > Cupressales > Taxaceae > Torreya > Torreya grandis. The sequence continues at coordinate 5,102,969 of JARHVA010000413.1, forward strand.
ACACTATTTTATTCACCTTCTCCCTTGTGATGAAGTAATCATACTAGATGTCTTGGGATACCACCATAGGCAATTTCTATTGAGTCATTCTCCCATAGAACTCATTATCATAGTAAACATTCATAAAGATGGGGTCATATTTGTAGCTCTTATGACCATATGGAATATGGAATTCTTTCCTCATAAGGTCACTGAGTTACTACCTCACCTTGCCCTTGGGATCCTAATGTCTATATTGTGCCTAAATTAATCCATAATGGTTTTTGGTCTTTGTGACTGATTTGAGGTGCCTCTTTAATGTGTATTACATATGGCTGATGCTTAGAGGAAACTTATGATAATATCCTTGATGTTTGGTAGCTAGGTCCTCATCTACACTATTGCAATTTAAAAGGCTATCTCCTACTTAGATATCTTGTTAGGAATAAAATAAGGGAGATTCAAATGGGTAGCTCTGGTTCCTTTTATCTTGACTATAATCAAGATAGAATCAATAGTCTCCCATTTTTGTAATAGTTTTCTTTATGTTCTCTAAAATCCGAGGCATAGAGTACCCAAAAATTTCTTGATATACCATTGGGTATACCTATTATAGAATCTTATTTATTTATCTCTTGAACCTGTACATATGTAATAGAGGGAAGCCATCATAGACCCTATTATTGACATAATCTATGGACAGTTCATAAGGCTAATCGTAACTTATATGCATTGTCCCCATGATGGCATCCATTACATATGACATCATGTAAAAATTTCCACCTAGTGGCCTTTCCTTGTATTTGATCATATTTGCCTTGAATTTGACATGGATGACCTCTCCAAGTGCCATGACCTTTTTATAATTTATAATTATATCTAAAATAGGAACCCATTCTTCATGTATGTAACTGATATTGGAAAATCTATATAACCTATATAGAAAGTCCAAAGTTATCCTAATGGCTGACCTAAATATGGTTTTAGGCACTAAAGATACAGTGCCTCAAATATTAAATTTATCTCCCTTAGCTAGCCATTATTTAAGCTTGCCATTAACTATGTTATGATATAGCTAGACATTGGTTGTGACTTGGTTGTAATCCATTTTGGGCACTAAGAGGTGTAGATATTTCTCAAAAACATCACCAAAAATATAAGTGACTACATTACTTCAAATCCTTAGGTGTAAATAGTCTCCCATAATAATGTCATTCAAAAAAATCATAGAGTAGGTGAATGCATGACATTACCTCTTATTTCATGGTTATGTTGTGGAGACCCATGAATTTTACTATTAGTAAGTCATCCACATATCTCTTTATGTCATCATTTATTTGATCCTAGACTGAATATGCATTGATGTTTTCAATCTCATCCCAGAGAGCTGAGTAGTGAGGAAACTAAGATACCCCCTTTGAAAAATGTGTCGAGATACTCGATTATCCCTGTGATCAAGTATTGGAAAGGGGGATGGCTAGGTGATTTAGATGAAGAAGACATTGCTATGTTGTAAAATTTATAGCAAGATTTTCACTGAATAATTTAAAAAATTCTTTAACAAAAAACTAAGGCTCTCGAAGACTTAATATATCAAAGTCATATTTAATAGTTCATTTTTATTTATATTAAAGTAACTTTATGTTCTCAATATTTTACATATATTTCTTAAAGCTTGAGACATGAATCCCCAATTCATGCAATGTTAATGTAACAACTAATTTTAATTTTGTTTCCCATTCAAATTTGAAATTTGCAAGTTGGCTTTAACAAGTGTCTTTTTGCCCTATGGTAGATTTTAATTAACTCTAAGTGCTTAATCATTACTTCATGATACATGCCCATTTATCTTTGATTGGAGTTTAACTGCAATTAACTGTGTTATGATATAGCCAGGCATTAGTTATGACTTGGTTGTAATCATTTTGGGCACTAAGAGTTGTAGATATTTCTCAAAAACATCACCAAAAATATAAGTGACTACATTACTTCAAAGCCTTAGGTGTAAATAGTCTCCCATAATAATGTCATTCAAAAAAATCATAGAGTAGGTGAATGCATGACATTACCTCTTATTTCATGGCTATGTTGTGGAGACCCATGAAGTTTACTATTAGTAAGTCATCCACATATCTCTTTATGTCATCATTTATTTGATCCTAGACTGAATATGGATTGATGTTTTCAATCTCATCCCAAAGAGCTGAGTAGTGAGCAAACAAAAATACCCCCTCTAGAAAATGTGTTGAGATACTCAATTATTCCTGTGATCAAGTATTGGAAAGGGGGATGGCTAGGTGATTTAGATGAAGAAGCCATTGCTATGTTGTAAAATTTATAGCAAGATTTTCACTGAATAATTTTAAAAATTCTTTAACAAAAAACTAAGGCTCTTGAAGACTTAATATATCAAAGTCATATTTAATAGTTCATTTTTATTTATATTAAAGTAATTTTATGTTCTCAATATTTTACATATATTGCTTAAAGATTGAGACATGAATCCCCAATTCATGCAAAGTTAATGCAACAACTAATTTTAATTTTGTTTCTCTTTCAAATTTGAAATTGGCAAGTTGGATTTAACAAGTGTCTTTTTTTCCCTATGGTAGATTTTCATTAACTTTGAGTGCTTAATCATTACTTCATGATACATGTCCATTTATCTTTGATTGGAGTTTAACTTATTTTTTAACTCACTTAGGTGTTACGGATAAACCCTTCTAAGATTATGACATATATCAATATCTCTTTTACTCAAAGATATTTGTTTTATACTTATGCTTTATATGCTTTACAAGTTATGATTTAAGAAAATTATGCAACCTGTTATGATCTGGGGGACTTGGGGCTCTTTAAAATCCAAACCATGTACCTATACTCAAAGGATTTGTGTGCAAAATATGATGCCATGTGAAAAATTCTCATGGTTTTAGAGTCTTGAGGATTATAATCTTGTACCTTCAAGTGAAAATCTCTAGTTTAATAATATTTTGACGTATGGATGGTTCTCAAGAGCTTTTAACTTCTTTAGAACCTTTTGATCTATACTTTACCTTATCAATCTCTAAACCACCAAAATTATGACACCTGTTAAAATCTCAAAGACTCAAGATTATTTAAAATCTAAACTATGTACCTTTGCTAAGAGCCTTTGTGTGCATAAGATGATGTCATGTTGTGAATTCTCATAATTCAAAATTCCTAAGGATTCTAATCTTGTACCTTCAAGTGAAAATATCTAGGTTAATTAGATTTCATCACATGTCATGATCTCATGAACTTAGGGGACTTGAAATTTAAACTATGTACTCTTTTCAAAATGTGGTGAGTGAATGAGATGAATCCATGTGGGAAAATATTGTGGTTCTAGAGAAAATGTTGTATTTTCCTCTTTACTATCCTTTTGACAAGTTTTAGGCCTCTGAGATGAAGGCATGTGGATGGTTCTAATTCAGAGAAAAGAGGGTTCTAACCACAATTCAAGTTACAACTTTAATTTCACCGACTTCGATGTCAACTTTGGATATGTTATCATTTATTATTTTAGTAGTGTTGAATTAACACTTTATAAATGTGCATATGTATTTATATGTTTTGGTTGATATGTAAATGTTAGTTCCTAATTTATCTAGCATGTATGTATGTATGTATGTATGCATGTATGTATGTATATACATGTATATGCATATATATATATATATATATATATATATATATATATATATATATATATCTATACATACATACATACATACATACATACATACATACATACATACATACATACATATATATATATATATATATACATATATATATATATATATATATATATATATATATATATATATATATATATATATATAATTTTAGATAAATAATTCTATTTGGATTAATCATTATTATACATGCATACTTTAAATGAGATTAACATTCATTTCTATTTTTGGATATGTAATTTTAGACTTTTTTTGAGAGATGAGGCCTTCCCCATCCTAATATTATCTATACTTGTATCCTCCTAGTCCCAAAAGGATGAGAATTTTGGCTTTGAAGATTAATAGGGAATTCTAAGTTATGCAATTTGGTCTTGATGTGAAAATCTTGATTCTTAGCAAAACTTGTGGATTGTGTAATAAGTTATGTTATTTCATTTTATCATTATTCTGATTATGCATGAGTTATCTCTTTGATATACAATTATTCATACTGAGTTAATGCCGATCTTAATACCTTTTGCATATGAATCATAATCCCCCCTTATAGATGTGTTATTATATTCTTATAAACAAGGAACCTTTGATTTTATGTGTATAAGTATGTTATATTGTGGTTATTTTGAGTCTCAAATATGTATTAATGTTGGTGTGATATAGTATCTAGTAATAGACATTAATCGTTGATTCCTTTTCCAACTTCTAGTTCAAATTCTTGTCTAGAAAAGTTTCATCTAATGTGGTCCACAAGCCTCCTTTTCTGCCCTACCTTGCCCTCCTTTTTGAGTTTAGTTTTTTTCCAACCCACATTATGTTATATCCATTATAATTATACTCATACAAAGTATATTTCTATTCATCCATAACTGACCCATCCATGCTTAACAAAATGCTTCGCTTGTCATTATTCCACAAATAGGTTGTTTACAAAACTGAATACCCAACAACTCATGCCTTGGAATGAATCTCATTCATATATCCTAAAATGTTAGAGTCTACCTCGTAAAGGTTTATGGGGTGTTCAAAAAACCCACATCAATAATGCTTAGAAGTAATATATCTAAGAACGTATCAATAAAACATATAATACCTAGTTGCACCTATTAGTATCCTTTATTGATCAATTTTATTATATAATTAGGCTTGATATTTGTCATATTTTATTTAAAATGGGTCAACAAATTTAAAATGGAACACTAAAAATTCTAAAATGAATATTATAAAATTGCAAGCCTTTCTCAAGTCATATTGTCAATATTAAATCAAGCCATGATTCTCCTAATTTATAAGAACTGTAAAGATTTGTTTTAAAAAATAAATTATGACTTGGGAACAAGAATAATAATATATTATGAATATTATGATGCACATTATGCATCATATTGATGGACTTTTCATCACTAGTGAGACTAATAAAAATAATACAAAGCAATAAAATAAAATTAATGACAAAAAGATAATTGAATATATTAATAACAATCCACACAAAAATGATTCATTACTATACATATCAAGAGATGAACAAAATAAATTGGCTCAAGATTCTACATTGGGAGAAAAATATGATCCATTCCAATCTAACAATTCCACTTCAAGTGTTCTAGTTTATTCTATTGCCTATATTTATAGATGAATACCTATAATCATATATGTGAATATCATCCCTAGGTATGGTGATATCACATTATTTACAATAGATTTATATGCTATTTATACACATGCACCATACACACCTCCTTTGATTTCTATGTATGGTACATCACCAAGCTCACCTAATGCACACTTTCTTAAGAATATTATTACAAACATACATTCTAAATTATTGAAATTAGAGAAAGGTTTCTCTATATATAATCATTCAATGGATTGCCATACTTTGATTAATAATAATTTGACATATAAGATATAGTCTTACCAATTACCAATAGGCTTTATAGATCCTAAACTACCACTATATTAAGTTAAAGGTGACCATGAACAAGATCTTTGATAATTTCATTAGGCATTATAGGATTATGTGTACCATGAAGCATTATTAACCAATATCCTTCCAATAAACATAAAATATTATTCTTTGTGATGTTGATGTGATCTTTCACATCAATAGGTTAAAGAATTAAACATTTTGGTAGATAAGATTCTATCACACTTATCTATCAACATTAGTGAAAATGTATATTATTCACAAATTTGTAAACTCATATAGGGGTCCAATGAGCCAATCATTGAATATGTTCTTCAACATAAATCTATGCTAACTAAGATGAAAAATTATATGGTAGATAATAATATACAATATATATTTATGCAAAGTTTTATAACACCACTTCATGAGTTTATCATGTTTAAAAAATTCAAATCCTTTAATGATTTATGCTATATAGTAAAAAAAAGTCACGATCCTAGCTTTAAAAAAGATCAAATATGCAGCAAATGCTCCATCTACATCAAATACTAAGTTTCAAAGTAAACCAATCTACAAAGTCAAATATAATTAAGGAAAGAATGAATCAAAATTAATAGTCAAATGAATTTCACAAACAATGACAAAGATGCAATTGACAACTCCTCTAAGGAGGAAAATTTCAAGGTTTCTTTTACCTCCTCTTGTCTTATTATATAAACTACTTGATTGTAATATCACATCTCTCCCTCCAACATTATAGGTTGATATGATAAATCCCTAACATAAGGGGTTCAAAAACAAAACATATTGTTTCTATCAGATATGTATTAGGCATTATAGAAACAAGTGTCATCGTCAAAGGTATAATATACAATAACTTATCAATGGTAATACTATTGAATTAAGTACACCAACAAAGGAGGATAGACCACAATAAAATTACAATGAAACATTTAAGATCATGAGTAATCCATTTATAATTCATGGCATAGTACTAAATATAGATAATTTAGAGGTATTTTAAGCCTATATTATGCATTCTCATCCATCAACATAGGGACATCGAATAGATTATATTATCATTACACTCATATGAAAATTAACACTATGGCCTATTATCACATTTGATAATAACAATATTATTTAAAATTATTCTAATAGACATGCACTCTTTATTTGAGTTTTTATCAAGAAAAAACCCATACATAGTGTCATGATCAACAATGGGTCAATTGAAAGTGCATGTAAAATGACACTTATTTGTAATCTTGGGTACACAAAGAAAGATCTAAAAGATACATCAAAAATATTGAAATCATCTAATGGACATATATATAATACCCTTGGCATGTAGTTTTACCTTGAGGTTGGTTCAAAAATAATAGACAATACATATTTAGTATTACCAAACATATGGATATTTAATATGTTGGTAGGATGCCCTTGGATATATAATCTCCAAATAGCTATGTTAGTAGTACATCAATGTCATAAATATATACAATGTATCTAATTCATCAAAGTTATAGCAATTCGATACGAATACCCTCTACAGTCAATGAAATCTTTTCCTCTTCCCCCACCACCACCACAATTCATTATTACACCTATGCAAAGAATAATATTAAAATAATTATTTCACCCATTTAATAGTATATTATAAGGATAGTTATTTAACCTATTCAAGAGAACAATATAGAGATATTTGTTGCACCTATGCAAGATATTTATATACAATCAGTTTAGAGGGGAGTGGTACATTATTATATATAGATAGATTCATATTAAAGAGTTATTCAAAGTTAAAATATATATTCAACTTGTATAGTGCATCCTAAATTAGTACCACATATAATTTAGCATTCACCAATTTAATAGTATATTACAAAGATAGTTATTTCACCTATTCAAGAGCATAATATAGAGAGATTTTTTGCACCTATGCAAGATATTTATATATAATTAGTTTAGAGGGGAGTGGTACATTATTTTATATAGAAATATTCATATTAAAGAGTTACTAAAATTTAAAATATATATTCATCTTGTATGGTGCATCCTAAATCATCACCACATATAATTTATCATGTTTCATAGAAAACACGATAAAAAAATCTCATCCAACAATATAAAAAACTCCACTGGGTCTTGCATCTTCTTGAGTTACACATCCTATAAAATATTCTTTGAGTAGTAAGAAATATAATTATGTTAAAACCCTTGTTTCCTCTATAAATTCATAGTATTCCCTATATGACACTTTTCATTCACATAAAGTGACCCTCCAACTATGTGAAACATGCACACACTATGGACCTCCCATTGATGGAACCATTCACCAGTTTTGTTTTAAAAAAATACAAGTAAATTTTTAAAAAAAGATTAAAAAAAAATAAAAATAGCCAAATATATCAAAAATACAAAAAAATTCAAAATTTTCAAAATCGAAAAAAAATCAAATATTAAAAAAATTTAAAAAATTAAACTTTTTTTTTGGATATTGATAAACAAATGAGTTTTAAAGGGTCCCACAACCTTTACAAAAATAATATATGTAATAGTTCAACCCAAACAAAAACTAATAAAAGATAAAAACCCCTAGGAAGATTCCATACTTATACCAAATATCAACAAAGACTCTCAAACGTAGACCGCCACCTAAACAAAATATAAAAATTCTAACCAAAGACTAAATAGACAAGTCCTCAGAGATATAATAATATACCAGTGTTTCATCCATAGCTTCCTTTTTGGTTTCATTATGAATTTTCCTGAACACACCTTATCTTTAACTTTATTAGGACATCCTCTATCACATTTGATCAAACCTTCAATATTCTCCTCATTGTCTCTCTTCGTTGAGTTGGCATCCTTTCCCTTTCTCATGTTCTTCCCACCATTTGGTTCAGCCAGTGCAAGTTGTCTTTGCTTCTATTCCTTTTATATTTTGGCATGATATAGTTCAAGATCATATTCTGAGCTTAAGTTGATCACGTTATTTGTATTATTCAAAAATACACACCCATGTTTTGCCACCTCGGTAATATGAAGCTTCATTATATCCTCCCTTATTCCTCTAGCCTTAACTTTTAGCTCCTTCTAGATGCCAAAATTTTAAACTATCTTATCCTTTAGTCTAGATATCCTTAACTCAAATTCCTTCACCTTGATATTCCTAGATAAATGTATTTGCTTAGCCTCCCCACTCACCTCAACAACTTGGACTTGAATCCCTTTATTCATTCCTCTCTTATTATCTTGGTCACCATCCCAACAAGAGAATCCCATTTATCATTCTAATAGGAATCAAGCTTCAAATCTACATATTTTAGAGTAGCACCAGGTGGACCATCTTCTCCTTGCCTCCACCTATGATCCCCTTCCAATTTATCTCAGCCAAATACTTTTCCATCTTATTGAGAGTGGCATCATGCCCTCTCAAGTCTTCCTCTGAGACCACCAAATTCTCCTCTAAATATTTTCTATGTTCCCCCTTCCTAGGCCTCTCAATATATTTACCCATAATGGGTTAGTCCACCTTGATAATAAGATAAATTAAGGATTGATGAAGAATTTACCCTAAAAATTTCAACTAAAAATGCCAAAAAATAATTTTCTAGTGACCTACGTAAATAATAAGGTAAGATGACAAATCTTTACCCCTTGAAATTATTAAGAAGCATGAAATGATGATAATAGAGAAGTATGCACTTCCCATCCAACTTAAGGTATGTCATAATATTCATACAAATCACCAACCATGGTAATGGGAGACCCATCCTCAGATAACCTTTCTTAATCTTATATGGTTTTCCATTAGACTTGATAATGATCAATTCACTTTTCATGCATTTATCCTTAAATGCTTTTATGCCCTCATAAATAATCCTTGTAACTTATGTTATTTATTATTTAGTAATGGAAATGGACATCCCTCACATCCTAACCTCCCATTCATTCTAGGCCATGAAAAAAATCCTTGGAAAGGATGGGGTCTTACCCTACAATTCTTAGCATGTAATTTTTTAACTTTGTTCTCTATAGAATTCTCCATATATATGCATTACCCTTAACCTCCACATAAAAAATGGGTTCAATTCGGTCTCTTTCACATCCCTTGGTGCCAATGCATTTCTCCTTGCCCTCTACTCCTAAACCAAATTAAAAACTCCCCATAACCAAACCAATGACTACCAAGCTAATGTAGTAGAGATACACATGCAATTAATGACACTAAAACCATAATGCTTCGAAGTGACTATTTGTTTTGGGAAATTATTAATGGGGTTTTCATTAACAAATAAACAAATTTGAATAAATATGGTCATTGGTTATCATTAATAATTCTAAATCACCCCTTCCCAAGGTCTCAAGTCTCTTGATACTTCACCTTTCAAATGATAATAATGTGATTAGGAAGGTCCCCTAAATTATTCCAAGTATTAAATCATAGCCAAATTACCCCTAGGTTTTCCATGGAATTATAACATTTGTTTCCTTCTATATAAGTGTGGATGACCTCAACCCCCATTAAATTTCTCAAGAGGATTTTAACATAAACAATCTCATTCTAGATGGTCTGGTTGGTTTGGGATTTACTAGTTAAGTAGTTGATAATGTTCATCGAGTCCCCTTAGATGATGAGATTAATAATTTTTACTTTGAATACCAATTAGATACAATATAAAGTCATTTTATCTTTTTTTACGTGATTGGTTTGGGTTTTCATAGGCCCCATATACGCCACCACAATGACCCCTTCTCTATCCCTAATGACACCTCCACCCCCTCATTTTCTCAAGGTTTCCTTCAGAATCACCATCAAAGTTTAATTTGAGCCATAAGTCCTTATTCTTGGACCATTTGACCTAAATTCTTTCCACCTTATTAGGGTAATTAGACTTTAAAGTGGTAATGATTATCCAATTATTGAGGATGATGGAAGAAAATCAAGGTAAAAATCAATTACATTTTTGAATAAAATCCCTTCTAGTTTTCCTTGATAGCTTCTAGGACCCTTAAATCCATGGACCTATAACAAATTTTCTTACCCTTAAATTTTTTAAATCTAATCATGACATGAGTTTATCATTTATTTCTATGTGTATGTTATATATCACATGATCATTAAATATCATATTTGATTTTCATACACAATCATTTCACAAGGTATATGAGTGTTATATAGGACATACATAACATTCTTGTATTTTTAGATGTTGGATTCCCTTCTACCTACTAACCATGCCTATGTTAGGGGAATCTTATTATACATGTTACATTATCACATGTTATATCTATCTATGGCTTCAAATTCCATATTGAACTACATATATTACCAGTGTTTATCTAATTACTCACATGTTAAATTATGATACTTGGATATGTTACTTTTATATGATGTGACATTGATACATATGGATGCAATAGATTAGTTTTCACTTGTTTTATATCCTTCGATGCTATTACTTTATTGTATTATAGGCTAAACATTGATTCCTTATTGTGTGTGTCCATTGGCCTTGCAGATATTAAAATATTATTATATATAATAAATTAGTCTTGTACATTTGAAAAATATCACACATGGCTCAACCCTTTAGTTTATGACCTTCTTGCTACCAAAGGTTTTATGTTTGCCATCACACTATGCCTAAATGATAATCATATAGTCTAACCCTAATATTATGATTATTCAGATCACATGTATCCCACATGGTAAATAAACTTTATTTATATCCTATTCTATAATTTAAATATACTTAACAACTTTATATCCCCCTGGACACTACCATCCAGACTAGGACTCTAACATCAATGCTAGTGTCCCATATCTGATGCTAGTGTTTAAGCCTTAAAATGGTCAAATTTAAAAAATATTTTGACATGTATGGGTTGGCCTATGGTAATATTTTAACCATCCTATGATATAATTTCAAAATGTGTGGTATAAATAAAAATCAAAGGTCAATCACTATTAATCAAGCAACATCTAGAAATTACCAAGCAAAAACCTATCAAGCTCACACTTAATCATTTGAAAACTATGTTTTACTACCCTATTCTTTCCTATTTTGAAAATAATTCATATGATATGTGTTATTATAGGTCTTAAGTGTTCAAAGAGCATCCTATGAGCATTATTTTTCAAGTTACAAGTTAGATTAGTATATGCACTTGCATATAGCATATTACATAATTATTCACATGCAAGTCCATATAAGGGGGATAAGGACATCAGACTAAGGCCCTATTCATATATATATATATATATATATATATATATATATATATATATATATATATATATATATGGGTATTTGAGGTCAAATCAACTTAACTTGACCTCCCCACTAACCCCTATTTTACAAGTTGGCATACCCAAGTTGGAGGACCTAAGGTTTTGAGACAAAACCTAACATCTAAAACCTATTCACATGATCTAAGTTGATAATATACAAGGTGAAAATGAGACATAATATGAACAATTAGTCATTCCATAAAATAAATCGTATTCTTTAACATATATAAGCATTGGATTTAGGATATAAGCAGAGGCAATAGTGTCTAGATCACAATAGTAGTGTCTAGGTTGACATAGAGTAAATATTCAAAATATAATGAACCACTATGAAGAATTATCTTATCTTCTCATGTATCTAAATTTTACATATCCTCGTACACATCAATAAATAAGATAAGTATTATTTATTATTCTTGTTTCTACATTCAAATTACTATTGGCATTGTACTTCCTATATTTAACATACTTTCATAATTCACCACTGTATCAAAATATTGAGAATATGAATTATATAATTGACTTGATTTTAAACATGTTAGGAATAAAACCACTTAAATCCAGATCTACTATTACCATAAACTAGATCTAAAACTATGCAATAACATGCATCACGAAAACATTCCTTAATTCACCATTAATATGAAAGCATAAATGAGATTAAGATAAAAACATAGATAACACAAATCTAACATGGTTCACCCAATGTGGGATACATGCACCAATGAAAGTTCTCAAGTAAATAAGTAATCTAAAACAAGATTACAATGAACTCTCATAGAGATAGAAAAATCTCCTGTAGAAAGTGTTGCACAAAAAGATGCACTTTCACTTGCACCTACACAATGTTGTATCTCACAAGTTTCTAAACCACACCCTATAATGAACACCTGTACTTTACAAAACACATGTAATTTGACTCTGATCCTCAAAGCCACACCTTGAAAATAAACTATCAACCTCTAAATGCCACACCACACCTTGTATGGCATGTGCAAAATCCACAAAAAGAGGAGAAATGTGCAATGCTTATCTAAGATAAGCATTATCCAACATGTGACAACCCTCCTCCACCTCATCAAGCTTATCTAAAAGCTCTCCCAAAGAGGAACACACCATATTCATCTCTCTACCTTCCAAGGGCACATTTTCCCAAAAACATGTGATCTCAACCAATTCCACATAGCAAGGAAGGTATAACATATTCCAAGAAATAACCAATCTCCCTAAAAATAAGGAAGATAGACCCACTTTCAATAAAAGAGGAAGTCACATAGAATAAATATCTAACAACTAATTCTATAAAATATGGAATACATAGAAATTAAGAATATAAGGAATATTCCACTCACATGTGGAGAACATGAAAATACAATCCCCCACATCCTTAAAACTCTTTAGGCCCCCAAAATTTATTCCTATGGTCATATGATAGCCCCAAAGGGATCCACACTCAACAATCTCCCACTTGGAGACCATTTCTCCTGAATAAAATCTATCACTGCTCTATAATTACTAAGACTGACTAAATTTGAATATAATCTTACTTTGTCCAATATGACCTCCTTGGTCATCATATCTACAGGATTCTAGCTAGTATGAATCTTTTCCAGCTTCACCAAGTTTTCCTCTAAAGCTATCCTGATAAAGTGATGACATAACTAAATGTGTTTCATCCTTGAATGGAAAGTAGAGTTCTTTGACAAATGAATAACACTCTGACTATCACTATGTAGTCTCCTAACTTCTTGCTCATGCCCCAACTCTTTAAAAAACTCATATAACCAAATAATCTCCTTGATAGCCTCCATGGGAGAAACCTACTCTACCTTTTTGGTTGACAAAGCCATAAACTTCTGTATCTTGTAAATTCATCTAATCATTGTATCTCTAATAGTAAATATATATCATGTCATACTTCTCTTAATATCAATATCCCTTGCCATATTTGAGTCCACATAACCATGCAAAGTGGTATCTGATCCACATGCAAAGTGGTATCTGATCCACCATAACATAATGCAAAATCAATGGTTCCTCTCAAATACCAAATAATCCATTTCATTACCAACTAGTGCTCATAACCTGGATCACTCATATAACTACTCACAACTCCCACTACTTGGGCAATATTCAACCTAGTACAAACCATGACATATATCAAGCTGCCAACTACCGATAAATAAAGTACCTTGGACATCCTAATATTTTCAAATTCCATCTTGGGACACTACTCTTTTGATAATTTAAAGTGGCTTATCAAAGGAGTACCAATAGATTTAGCATCTAACATGTTAAACCTTTCCAAGACTTTTTTCACATACTCTGATTGGGATAAAACTAGCTTCTTCTCCTTCTTGTCACGATAAATCCTCATACCAAGGATTTGCTTTGTAACACCCAAATCCTTCATAGAAAAAGAGTCACTAAGTTGTTTCTTGAGCATATGAATATGGTATATATTCTTTCCTACAACCAACATGTCATTGACATACAATCATAAAATAATAAAGGAACCATCATCAAAATGTTTGATGTATATGCAATGGTCAATATGACACCTTTGATATTCTTATTCCAACATAAAATAATCAAATTTCTTGTACTATTATTGTGGAGATTGTTTTAGGCCATATAATTTATTCTTTAATCTGCACACAAATTTCTCCTTCCCTTTGACCTCATATCATTGTGGTTGCTTCATATACAACTCTTCATTGAAATCACCATGAATAAAATTAGTTTTCACATTTAACTATTTTAAGTGCAAATCATCAACTGTAACTAAACCAAGAACAATATTAATAAAAGTCATTTTTACAACATAAGAGAAAATCTCATCAAAATCAATACCTAATTTTTGTGCAAACCCCTTGACCACCATCTTGGCCTTATACCATTTTCTCCCTTCATCCTCTTCCTTGATCCTAAAGATCCACTTGTTTGACAATGCACTCTTACCCTTGGGTAGCCTAACCAAATCCCGCATTTGGTTCTCCATGAGAGATCTATACTCCTCATCCATGGCTTGTTCTTATTTTAACTTGGCATTTACCTACATTCTTCCTCATAACACTTTGGTTATCTATTATCAGTGAGTAATAAATAATTCAAAGAAGGAGAAAAATGTTCAGGTGCTCTTCTTACACTAGAATATCTTCTTACCATAGGAGTTTGGGGTCCTTTTGTAGAAGGTTCCTAAAATAAATCCTTGGATACTTTGCCATCCACAATGTCATCCAATACTATGTACTCTTTATAATCCTGATCTTGTTCCTGAAATTGATCCTTATGCATGACTTTTTCATTAAAGACTACATCTCTATACTGAAATATTTTCTTATCTTTAATGCTCCGTAAATGGAAACCAAAGTCATCCTCACCATAACCAAAAAATGTGCATTTTTTTAATTTAGACTCTAGCTTGGTCCTATCCTCTTTCTTAATAAGAGAAAAAGCCTCACATCCAAAGACTCTAAGAAAAAAATAATCAACATTCTTACCAAGCCAAGCTTGTTTAGGAATGCCTCCATCCAAAGGCATAAAAGGTCCTCTATTAATCATATTTACTATTGTGTTAACTAATTCTACCCAAAACTATAAAGGTAACCCTGCATGTAACCTCATGCTCTTTACAAGTTCCATTATTGTTTTGTTCATCCTTTTAGATACCCCATTCTGCTATGGAGTTCTTGGAACCATCCTTTGGATACATATTCCATTGTTATTATAGTAATCAAAGAAAGCATTAATACAATACTCACCTCCATTATCTGATCTGAGACATTTCAACTTGAGACCTATTTCATTCTCAACCAAGGCTTTCCACTTTTTAAAAGTGTCAAATACATCAGATTTCTTTTAATGCAATAAACCCAAACTTTCTTAGTTGCATCATCTATAAAAGTAACATAATAATTGGTTCCACCAATAGAAGATACCTGAGATAGTCCCCATATATCTGAGTGTACCAGATCTAACTTGTGATCTTTCTTTTTTGGTCCAACCTTTAGGAACTTAACACGCTTCTATTTCTCATACACATAATTCTCACAAAATTCTAGATCTAGATCTTTCAATCCAATTAACTTATCTTTTAATATCTACATGCCTTTATGGCTCATATAATCGAGCCTATAGTGCCACATAGTTGTATCTCCATTTGTAATAACTAAATCAATAAAATCAACACTATTAGTCAAATATAAAGTACCAACTTTCTTACCTCTTGAAATCACAAGAGCACCTTTGGTAACTTTCCAAGAATCTATAGTAAATAATACTGAACATCCCTCACTGCCCAATCGCCCCACTGAAACCAAATTTCATCTCAACATAGGCATGTGTATAACATCCTTAAGGATCCACGTATTCCCATTCTACATCTTAAATTCAGCACAACCTTTCCCTACAATCTCACATGGTTCATCATCACCAAGATAAACATGTCCTAGATTCTCTTGAATATAATAAAAAAAATAATGCCTATATGGGGTGGCATAAAAAGAAGCCCCTGAATCTAATGCCCAAGACTCAAAAAAACTATCCATAGAAAGAATTAAGGCATCTTGACATGATTTACCTAATGTCACATTTACCTCATTCATTTCCTCTTTGTTGGCATTCTTATCCTAGAGTTACGAATAATCCTTCTTTGAGTGTCTACTCTTCCCATAATGCCAACATATCATCTTGGATCTAGATCTAGACTTGTATCTACCTTTTGAATTTCCATGGTTGCCTTTGCTCTTGTAATTTTGACTCCTTATAGTATCAATGGATAAAGCATTACCTGAATATGATTCACCAGTGCTCTTCCTTTGCATCTCTTTGATAAGGATCACACCTACAACATCCTCAAAATTCAAGCTTCCCTTAGCAGGGATTGCATTACTCAGCCATAACTAAATTATCCCAACTATCAGGTAAAGAACATAAGATTAGAAAAGCTCTAAATTCATGATCAAACTTGATTCCAACTAAAGTGAGCATACTTACAACTGTATTTAAATTATCTAGATGATTAGCTATTGAACCATTTTTAGACATTTTCATGTTAAACAATCTTTTCATAAGAAATTTTTTGTTAGAAGCTAAAGGTTTTTCATACAACTTTTCAAGTTTATCCATGAGATATTTTGTGGTTTTCTCATCATAAATATTAAATACAATAGAAGATACAAGGCATAATTTAATGGCTCCCAATTCCTTCCTATCAAGTAATGACCAATCTACATCACTCATACTTACAGGTTATTCTACCTTCCCCTCCAAGGGGAGATGTAGCTCCTTCTGATATAGGTAATCCTCCATCTACATTTTCTAAAAACTAAAATTCTTACCATAAAACTTCTCCACTTTGAATTTGATCTCTTCTCTCATAGTTCCCACTCAAGCTAATAGCCTTCCTATGATTTACCACTTTAGCAAAACACATAAACCAATAGCTTTGATACCAGTTGTTAGAAATAGAAATATTTAAATCCAGATCTACTATTACCATAAACTAAATCTAAAGCTATTCAATAACATGCATCATGAAAACATTCCTTAATTCACCATTAATATGAAAGAATAAATGAGAGCAAGATAAAAAAACATATCTAACATGGTTTACTCAATGTGGGCTACATCCACCAATGAAATTTCTCAAATAAATAAGTAATCTAAAATAAGATTACAATGAACTCTCACATAGATAGAAAAAATATCTTGTAAAAAGTGTTGTAAAAAAAGATGCACTTTCACCTGCACCTGCATAATGTTGTATCTCACAAGTTGCTAAAACACACCCTATAATGATTACTTGCACTTTGAAAAACACCTGCACTTTAACTCTGATCCTCAAAGCCACATCTTGAAAATAAACTATCAACCTCTAAAGGCCACACCACACCCTATATATATAGTAAAATGAAAAAAATTCACAAAATGAGGAGAAATATTCAATACTTATCCAATATAAGCATTATCCAACATGTGACAACCCTCCTCCACCTCATCAAGCTTATCCAAAATCTCTCCCAAGGAAGAACATGCCATATTCATCTCTCCACCTTATAAGGGCACATTTTCCCAAAAACATGTGATCTCAACCAATTTCAAATATCAAAGAAGGTATAACATATTCCAAGAATTAACCAATCTCCCTAAAAATAAGGAAGATAGACCCACTTCCAACAAAAGAGTAAGTCACATGAAAATAAATATTTAACAACTAAGTCCATAAAATATGGAATACATGGAAATTAGAAATACAAACAATATTCCACTCACATGTGGAGAACATGAAAATCACACCCCCCACATCCTTGGAGATCTTTAGGCCCCCAAAATTTATTCTTATGGTCATGTGATAGCCCCAAAGGGCTCCACACTCAACAAGAATACTTTATCAATTTTTTTGTTAACGCTATTCTTTCCCTAATCCTAAAATTCCAAAAATGAATAATCACTTAGTGAACCTAACCTCTAAGTCTTCCTACACAACCATAGCTTTCTCTAGGGTTTTTGGCCTTTTAGAGTTTTAGATTTAAGTAATTATTCATATCTTGATTTTATTAATTTGTATGTAACCTATACATAGTGATATAATAGGTGGCCTACATATTGAGAATTTTTATCTTCCTCTTCTTTCACCTAAAATATCTCAATCTTGTGCCCTATCAAATTCTATCAATAATGAGAATGATATTAATGACAATGAGAAAAACATTGAAAATATATCATAAATGATGGATATGATCATAAAAATAATGAATCACATGAGTATAATTAACATGAATAATTATATCAAGAGTAAGTTTAATAGTTTGCAATGTTTTAATATAGTATTCATGAAAGTCCTGAAGATCTCTAGAAGAGCCTCAGTACTATATTGGAAACTAAAAAATCTAAACACATAAGTAAACCACCATTTTCATCTATTAATATAAATTTTGGGGCTATTATGTGTACCTATTGAGCATCACTTCCATTATGCCTTCCCTTGATTCCTACATCTAGTGGGGACACAAGATATGTCTTTAAGCCATTGTTTCATGAATACCAAACAAATATTTCTACATCCTCCATAGGAAAAATCAATGTTTCACCTCAATTACCAATTTCAATGCCTACATCTACACAAGCAATATTTGCACAAATTTTGGTGACTTACCAAATATCAAATATTCATGGTTATATTATAAAATATTTCCTCTAAATTATTCAAAATTTGGAAGATAAGGTTATAAATATTGAGTAAAATGATTCCAAGTCTACTCATGAACTCGATTCAATATATGTATTACATAATCTTATTGCACCTGAGATATATTCTCACCATATTATAAATAGTGTTATAGACCCAATTTCACACTTTATGATGACAATCATGACCCTAATAATGATCTCCAATATATATATATATATATATATATATATATATATATATATATATGTCTTGATTATGATTCTATTGATAAACTTCTTACCAAATTATTTTCAAGAATCCTAAAGGACTATGCTTTGAGATGGTTCTATGAACTACCAATAAAATTAGTAAAATCATTCAAACCTATAGTGGATAATTTTATATCACATTTATCTATAAACATTACTAAAAATATTTCATATGCATAAATTCCAAAATCAAGTAAGGAACCAATGATCCTATCAGTGAATATGTTTTGAAGTACAAGATAATGTTGGAAAAAAATGACAAATCCAATGGTGGATAAAGAGCTTAAATATATCTTCATGAAAAGTTTTATTTCCCCATTACAGGAGTTTAAAGTATGTAGAAAACACACTGACTACATATACTACCCATTTTCATATCAAACCAAACTATAAGGTTAAATACACAAAGGCTAAAAAGGAATCAATAAAATTAGTTAATGTGCCATCACAAAAAAATTATTGGATCACATTATCCAATTCACCAGAGACAATGCACATGATTACCTGAGTCTCAAGTTTCACTCCTTAAGAAGCTAGTGGAGTGTCATCTCATATCTCTCCCTTCTCCCTTAGAATTTGATAAGAGTTGACCTCTAAAAAAAGTATGATGTTAATTCTTATTGTGACTATCACAAACATTTAAGGAATTATACAAATAGATGTTATAAGTTGAAGCACAAGATACAAGACCTCATTGATAATGAAAACATCACATTTCATTATTGGCCAAAGGATTCAAGGTCATAACCTGGTGATCATAAAAACCATAATATATTTAAAAAACCATTACAAGATCATTCTAAGGAAACACCAAAAGTGTAAATTGAATATAATGGACATCCTCCACAAAATTATAAGCACCCATTATATGTGAGTATTAGAACACTTACATGCAAGCTAGATCCTAGGGTTTAAAGGTCTTCCATTACATTTGATGTTAATGAAATCACGTATGATGACTCAGATATTTACTCATTATTTATTATATCATATATTGATCATAAACCTATATGTAGTCTTATGGTTGATAAATTTTATAATGAGAATGTATGTACCATGACATTATTCATGCATTTGGGATATATAGATGATGATATATACCCTTTAAAAAAGATGGTCAAAGCAATTGATGGGAAATTAAAATAGATTTTTAGTGAGAATTATTTTCCTTTTTAAGTTGGTCCAACATATGTGACCATAACATTTTTATTTATACCACACATGAGGAAGTTTGATATGCTAATGGGATGACTTAGATTCATTAGCTTCATCCAGTACCCTCCATAATACATAAATGTCTCAAGTATATTCATGACAATAAATTAAAAATATTTTTAGGGATTCATCATGAGAATCCACTAAAATAAGATAAGTTTATTAAAAAACAACTAATTATACAACTTATTAAGGTTTATCATGAGTGAAAGGGTAAGAAAAAATAAATACCATTTCCTAGGTGACCAATACTTGAGATGTTGTTACATTATATATACATAATGTACTCCATAGAGCCATCATCTATACTTACACAATCCAACTAGTTTCTGAGAGTAGATCAACATGTTTGATAGAGGGTACAAAGACCTAAAATTATAGTTATACCAAAAAAGAAATAGATAACTAAGAAATGGATTCCATAGAATACTATATATTCTACTAAAACTTCATGACTGTAGAGTCCTGTGATGTATAGATAGAGTAATATACATTCTTTAGTTATAAATTTGTCACATATACGTGATCCTTGACAACATGACCAATATTTTTTACCCAATCTTGAGCCTAGAGTACCCTATGAACATCCATTATATGGGATCATCGACTATACTTATCATTACTAAAATCAAAATGCAAAACTCTAATAAAATAAAATAATCAATAAAATCCAAAGACATTCAAATAAAGATAAAATAAAAAATACTTGGCATTTACATGTTCACTAGATAATACATTTTTTGTGTACTTTATGTTAGTAGATATAATATCATTTTAATTTATATAAACACATATGTTTCATGTGTACTTGAAGGTGATACATGCATACACTAGATCCATGATACATGGGCTTGTTGATGTCAGACTTTTTCTCTACCCACATGACACACTATGTTGGGGAAATATACTTCTATTAAAAAATCTCTATAGGTTCCATTTTTTTATGATCACTTTACATTATAATTTTGAGCTTATATATTAACACTTAAACATATATATACTTATGCATACATATTACATAGTATACTAGGTATGCTACACTATAAGACATTTTGCTAACACATGTATGCAGGGAATAGTATGATATGTTTATGTTAATTACTTATATTTCAATTATTCATATTATCACATGGCTTACTTGAGTTTACTTCATGTTTGTTACCTTTTATTTATTGTGGAACATTTAATAATGTTCCTTATTTTCTGGCCATAGTGCCCTTGATTTTTGTTTCTTTGGTGTGTGGAAATTTGAACATGTCCTTCCCTTAAGAGTGTGACATTTGAACATGCCCTTTTTTCCAATCTTCTAAGACCCATGTCATGTGACATTGACTTATCATGTGTTTATGCTTGATTTTTTATGTGATTATGCTTATTACTCCTAGAAATTTCCATGATCCATATCATGCATCTTAGGTCTTGTTATGTTTAGATACTATGATATTCATTAATACATATAATTAGACACGATACCACTATATGTTTTAATACTACATGATTGATGCAGATAACATGGTTATCTTATCCTTTTGAGATAAGGTGACAATCAAATTACATTCTCATCTCCTCAAGGGGGAAAAATTATTGGGGAAATGTCATAAAGACATGCACCCACATACACATAGTTGGTATAATTTGATTTAGTTTACATGATTCAAAAATAAACTTGGGTTAGAATATTATTCCCTTTGTACACTTTGGGATAAAGTTTTTTCAAATTTATAACATATATTACACATAGTTTACAAATCACAGGTTACATTTTGATATATAATTCATCTTGAGGCACATTAGAGGTGTATATGCCATGAAAATTCAACAAATAACAAATACATATTTAGATTATATAAACATTTATTCATCAACCTTACCAAAAGGCATTGACTAATATTTATCTATCTATAATAGTTGTCTTTGTTTAGTATGATAGGACTCATTTCCCTTGACAACCTTGTCACTAATTCCCTTTTATAGGTTGAGATGGTTACACCATTTGACCTAGGTGAGATTGCATAGATTGATTATATTATGTACACACTTGAGTTGTGTGATTGAAATTAAGTGATATCGATGGTCTTGGCATAACTAACTCTTGAATCAGATTGGGGATATTATCACTCTCTAATTTTTATTTTCACATCTCCAAGGTTTAGTTATGAACCTATTTCTCAATGATTTATCAAATAAGCATCATTACCAAAGTAATGTACTAATGGGAAACATGGTTACATTGACACACATGTGTACTCCTTCCTTATTATCTTTTCTTTTAAGTATTTCAATTATTCAATCTTTATATTATATACACTGAGTACACTATAACATGATCTTAGTTATAGGAAATACATATACAAAAAATTCAAATAAGGCTCAACCAAAGACAAGGTTATACAAACTAAGGTATGCATTCATTTCCTTTAAACTATTAATTTCATCTTTATGCATTACTATATTTAAGGGGGGAATTTAGATACTAAAAAATGATTATATATGGTAAACTATTATTTTACACTCAAAAAATATCACTCATGGATAAACCCTTATTTTCATGACCTTACCTCTACTAAAAGGATTATGTTCATTATATCATTGTGCCTAACTACTTATCCTATAGTCTAACCTTGATATTTTGATTATCTAAATAACCTATATCCCACAGTTTGAATAAAACTATGTTTATATCCTATTATGGTATTTATATATCTTTAAAAGCTTTATATCCTCTCATACATTACCTTTCAGATTAGGACACTAGTGTCCTAGATCTAACACTAGTGTTTAAACCTTAAAAATGGTCAAATTTGAAAATATATAAACATGTATGGGTCAGCCTTTGGTACTATTTTAACCCTCTCTTGAGATCATATGAAAAGGTGAGGTATAAATACAAATCAAAGTTCATTCACTATCAATCAAGCAACCTATAATAAGACTGTTCCTATGACTAATTTGAAAAATAAAAGAATGGTAGTATAACTTAGTTATATAAATGATTAAGTGTGAGACTAATAGGTGTTTTATATAAATAAGTAGTATTTGTAAATTTAAAAGATATATCAAAACATTTACTCACATATATAATATTACATAAGTGTTCACACAAAATCCCACATAAGGGGGATAACTACACCCATCTTAGACCCTCTTTGGAGTATATGGCTATGTAGGCAACAATAATTGAAAAAGGAGTATTTGAGGTTATCTCAAATTCACTTGAGTCTAATAACCCCCATTTTAAAAATTGTCATGCCCATGTTGGAGGGCCTATGGTTTTGATCAAAATATTGACATCCAAAACCTATGCACACAATCCGAGTTAAAAATATGCAATGTAAAAATGAGATTTAACAGGCATAGTTGGTTATTCTAGAAAAGTACCTATATTATGTACTATAAAAAATCCTTAGATTTAGAATATAATCATCAATATTAGTGTCCAAATCCCTATGGTAGTGTATAGGCTGACATAGATCAAATATTCAAAGTCTAATGAATCACTATGGAGCATCATCCTATCTTCTCTTATACCTATATATGCCATACCTGTCTACAAATCAATAAATAATCTAATTATTTTTTCTTCTTCATCTTGCTAGATTAAAATTATTATTGGCATTGTACTTTATATAGTTTACATTCTTTCATAATTCTACACTATATCATAATATTGTGAATATGAATTATATAATTAGATTTATTTTAGAATAGCTTAGCCATTTATTTGATTAGAATATTCTCCATCTAACTCTAAAATTCCAAAAAGGTTAAATAGGTCATATGTGTGCAATATTTTATTGGTATGTGGAACATTTGAACATGTCCAAGTACTTGTGTCCCTTGGACCTATGTGTTCAATATTTGCTTGTTATGTGTGACATTTGAACATGTTCATTTCCTTGTGGAACTCAGCCCCATTTGTGAACTTTTTTCTTATATGTGTGACATCTAAACATGTCCTTTGTATGTGGCCCTTGGACTAATGTGTGACATTGTGTGTTATGCTTATTTTAATTGTTTAGATTTATTAGTAGTGCCATGATCTATTTCATGTACTTACTATGCAGTTTAATTTGGATATGGTTACTTTATTGCATTATATATATATATATGAATGACACTTATATGCCTCACATTAAATATGTTACATACATGATTCAATTAAAATCACATTATTATGATGACATACTCTCCACATGTTTACATAATTATACATGATACAATCTTTATCACATAATATAATTAATTATTATATTGAGAGGAGTGACTTACATGATACATCCATCATCTCAAAAGTGGGAAATTATAGTGATATTATCTTATAAATCCAATCCTCCATGAAAATAAAAATCAGATTTTGCAATAGAGTAAAGGTTTTAAATTTTCAAATAAAGTTATTTTTTATTTTAGTGAAAAAATTTAGGTTTTAGATATTCATGGATTCAAAGTAAATTCTAAAATTAGATACATGGTATATATTGTCATATTGATATAGATTATATGGAAATACAACATGAATATACACTCATTTTATAGAGACTCAAGTACATATTCATGCACACCTCAATGCATATGCATGGGCATATGAAAAATAATTATAGGAAAAGTTATTACAATTTTTCATATACAATTAAAATTAAGCATATAGATCCATGACATTTTATATCATTCAAAAAATAATCAATATATATTAGTTTGATTTCCTCAATTAAAAATAATTTATTGCTTAGATTGAACCTTTTTGAAATTTATGTTTTTTCTCTTTGTGATATATTTCATTTATGATACATTCTTTTTGTAATTATTCTTTTTCATTTTGTTCCTTTTGTACTTGTGCTTACTCTGATTTTTAATTTTGAGATCTTTATTTCTCTATATTTTCCTTTGGTATCCATACTTTTTGTCTTTGTTCTTTATGTACTAATTCTATTTTTTATACTTATTTTACTTACATTGTTCCATTGTTTGTTTCTTGATTGATGTATCAATTTTAGGATCACACTATCAATTATCATTTGTATTTTATTATTCAAAGCCAAAAAATGATTTGTATTATGCCCATGTAGTCTATTATATGCATAATATTATTTTAATCCCATTAAAGGATGTATAGGAGGTAGTTTGATCAACTTATATCTAATCATTTCCCTTAGAATCTCACTTGAACTCTTATTAAAAAATTTAATACTTTTTGAATCATTATTTTTAGATTTTTTTTTTTGTATCTTCCTATTTTGATATGAATTCTTGTTAGAAAAATATTGATAGATGAAAAGGCATGATTAACAATAATACATTCTAGATTCTCTTCATATGTGACATGATTTTCCCATGATGTGATATTTGAAACCAAACACTAATTTTTATTTTGTAATTCTTGTATTAAATTTATCAAAATGATTGTTTGTTCCTTAAGGGATTCATAAGCAAAAAACCTAAGTACTTATGATTGACTATGCATAGAGACACACTTGGGAAGAGATGTGAGAGATGGAGGGGTTTGAGAAAGGATATTTTGGTTACCTTATTTTTGTACTATATGATGGGTTACCTTATCTCTTTTGATAGTGATAGCATGGACCTGGTAAGAAGGAAAGTACTTGTCACCATCTTGGAGGTTATGAGGAGGAAGATAATATTTTTTAACCATTTTAAAAATTTCAAAGACTAAAATGAGAATAAGAGTAAAGAGACATATGAATGTTATCAAAAAATCCAACATGATGGGTAAATATAAATTTTAGTTTTGAAATCCTAATAAAATCTTTAGAAGGGAAAAAATCTAGGGAAATATAGGCCTTGTAATATTCAATAAATAGAAGGTTTAACCAATATGTTTTATGAAAAAATGGGAAACTATAAATAGTTTTATACCCCAATTAGAAAAATAAACTAAGATAAATTAGGATGTAAAATAAATTCATAAATTAAGCATTCCCTAATTTTTAATCTAATGTATTCAGAAAGATGCTAAAAATGGAAAATTCAAAGAAGGAAATAATTTAGTTGGATTAATCGAGTGTAATACTATGACTAAGAATAGAAAATAGCTTGTGTGATTATGGTTCTAAAAGAAGGTGTAGATTGATCTATAAATAAGGTCATTATAATTGGACAAGGATGTAACATGATGGCCTATTTAGGGAGCACTAGCATCATGTAGGGGATAACTTTTTGAAATTGATATAGTCAGTTCACCTTCATCTGTGTGTTATGTTTGACTATGAGGGATCTCTAGATTCATCATGAAAATCACTATGTGATTTATTATTCACCTAAACCGTATCTCAATGATAAACATGATAAATTAAATAACAATGTAAAAATCAGTTAGTGGTTGAATTTGTGCTTGACCTTAACACCCCCTATGTTGAGCACTGCCTACATACCAATACTCCAAATAGTTATCAAACTATATGTATTTCTCTCATGATACATGCTAAATGTTTGTGAAATAATAGTGAGATTGAGTGTTTATAAAATGTCTTGTGAACTTGGAGGTGTTTTTATAATTATCTTAGGGCTACTTGGATTGTGTGGACTTTAAATTGGGGGGTATAGGTGTTTTTCTCTTAATGTGCAGCTAGATGTTCTAGTGATTTTCCATGTATGAGCTTCTTGTGTGAAAAAAAAGTTTTAAATGTGAATTTTTAGTTGTTTTTTTTTTTTTTTTTTTTAAATTAATTTATATGGGTATTTTTAAACTTATGGGATGACCCAATCAAATAATTTAAATTTGAGAAACTAGTTGTTATTTGGAAGGAAGATATGGCTGGTAGAATTGGACACTACCAGGGAGTGGGACTATCCAAATAGGGTTACCTTATATGGAGGGGAAAGAAAATTAAAATTAAGTTGTGGATTACTCTAAAATTGAGTGTGGGTTATTTAGGACACTGAATATTGATATTGTGACATCATTAGTTACTAATAAGAATTGATCATCCACAATAAGAATAGGGAATAGTGATTAGAAGACCAAGAAATGAGACATGATCTAAGTGTGTATGAGGAGGGATAATAAGTGAATTATTTCATATTTAATTTATTTTTTTTCTAAAATATCACCTTTAGGTTTTTTTTATCACATGTTTACCAATCTTTAGTTTTACTTAGTTTCTTTCTGACCCTTTGCCCTCTATTTTTGTATTTCCCATATTTTAGGATGACTTATCTTCTTAGTGCCCATGATAGAATAATTATAGGTTGTATTTCATATTTAATGACATT
The DNA here is from genome assembly GCA_037957365.1 of Torreya grandis. NCBI lineage: Eukaryota > Viridiplantae > Streptophyta > Pinopsida > Cupressales > Taxaceae > Torreya > Torreya grandis. Next base: position 5,130,759 of record JARHVA010000413.1, read on the forward strand.
ACCACCATGATCTTAATATTAAATATTAATTCCATTCTTATAGTTAGTTTATATATTTTTTTGAGCTAACAATTCTTGCAGTTTTCCTTGACTCTCTTTGAAACTTAGCATTGCTTCCTCTACACACCTCCAGGTTTTCCTTGACATTATCCTTCATACCTATCTTTGGTCCTTAAGTATTTTTATTACACCTTTTTATTTTCTTAGTTAATGAGTTTCATTTTAACACCTAGGGAATATAATTGGGCCTTCCTCAAAAAACCCATTGAGATTCTTTGGTCTATTTTAACATTAAATACACTTAATGGTTGCTAGTTTATCAGTTTCATTATTAAATGTGGGGAATAAAACTAGGCCTTCCTTAAAAAATCCCATCATTTTTCATTCTAATACATAAATTTTTTTATATTCTATTTAGCTAGGTTTCTTATTGTATATATAAGGCAATGGTTTGAGAGGCTTATTTTCCTCACTTATAATCACTCATATTCTCTTGTGATAAAACTATAAAAGTATATTTTTATGTCCTCATCCACATCTCAGCCTTTCTTATGATGATGATTCATAACTAGATGTCATTGTACAATCTTACCTTACACATTTTTTGTTAATGTCAAAACCCAATCATTTTATGATCATTTACATAATCCCTTACTTTAATTTCCTTTTAGTCTCACCAATGTCAATTTTGAGATTGCACTCTTTTCTAAGTTAAAAGTATATGAATCTTTAGGCATCATGGTCTTTTGGTTTCTATTGTATAGAGGATATGCATAAGTTATCTTGTGTGATTTACCTATATCACCCATATTTGTTTTTTAATTTGTATGGAGGAGAGCATAGAAACATGAGAAAGAGTTAAAAACTATGTTATAAGAAAAGGAATTATTAAAAATTCAAATCAAATATTAAAATTCATATCTCATCAACATACATTATATTTTTGTCACATATCATATACTAGTTGAATCTCAAAATACATAATTTGCCTCATGATATATTTGAGTTCCATTTGGGTGTGGTAAGCCAATATATTGGGGTTTGGAGGTCTCATTTCATAATTCTCTATATTCAAACATTCTAGTTCCACCTCTTTTCTAACAGAAGTACCTAATATTAATAGTATATTGATAAATATTTAAGGGGTCCTGAGTAGTGGAAAATATGTTGTGGGAAGGTAGGATCCTTTTACTTTCCTTGTATGCCAACCTTCATAGGATGATATTTATACTTCAATAGTTAGAATTACCTTATGTTTGATAAGTAGGGTTATCTAGGGCCATTGATGTTGAATACTCTTATTCTTTCCAATTTGATTGGAGTGTCTTATTTCCAACAAAGACCATGTTTTCACCTTGGTGAATCCCTCTTTTCCCTCCTTCCATTTTCTCCTCTTGGTAGGCATGTTTGTTTATAAATATTTCTCATATTCTTGACTTTGTATTCTCCATCTATTTTAGACATCGTCATGGAAATCTTAGTCTTTCCATATTTAGAATAAAATTTGCATCTTTGAGTTGTTACAAGATGCTCTCTTAATCATTGTATTATCTTTATAGGATTCATTTTAGTTATGTTTAGGACTTTGAGTTTTCTATTGTCTTTTTGTGGGCCATTCAGTCATGTTTTAGCTTTCATGTTTTCACATATTTTTTTTAATTATGGTTTGTTACTTATCTTACATTATTATTTTTGCTACCATAAATTAATTTTACATGTTTCTTTCTTGATTTGGATTATTATTTTACTTCAAATGCATTTTTTAGGTCTTTCGGTCCTAAGTAGCCTTGGAATTTTAGCTTACTAATTTTTATTTATTTTTAATTTTTCCTTGGATATTTTGTTTCTAACCTATCCATATATATCTTGACTTGCCAAATTTCCAAGTTTTTCAATCATTTCTAAGATTTTTTCATCGACATCCATTTATTGACCATTTTATGTATGCACATTTTATTTTTTATATATTTTTATCCTTCCATCCATAGGGTTTCTCAAATTTAATTATTACACACTCAATAATTGAGACTATGATATTTTTATGCATTCATTCAGAGAAAAGGTAAGTCAAGGTATGTCTATGTTAATTTTAATTATTAATTTATCATGAATTTTTTAAGAATTTCTTTCAAGTTATGATTGTTTGTGTCATTATGTTTATTTTTAAAATCACCATACCATGTTACACTATTATGACACATGATGAGTGTCAAGTGTGGTATATTTATGCATGTAATATTTTTCACCTTATCATTTACTGACTCATTCTCTTCTAGTGACTTGTCATGCATCAATTTACCTTAATGTACACCTTAAAGGGTATATCATGAATGACAATGGATCATATTACTTTATGAGGTATGTTTATTTTTTATCCTATTACAACATCACTACTATCAATCTAACCTTCTCTAAGTTTATATCCATATATCCCTTTTGTATAATTCCTATCCATAGTTTCTAGTTTCCCTATATCCTATAGTATCGACCTAGATGATACTTGTTTAACCGTCAATTTGGATGTGGATCCTACTTGGGTAGATAAAGTTAAAAATATAGAAATGACAATGCATAAGGGTGATAATCAGATCTATAATAGACTAGTTAAATACTAAACTCATATACACCACATGTTGAATTTATTAAACTAGGTTAGATTAAAAATAGTAAGTATAACTATAGTCACTTGAATGCACCTGATGAGGAGATGGGACAATCCTCCTCACTCAAGTGACACAATGGAACCACCCCAGGGCTGTGGGTATCCCTATTGGGGGATGGAGCTCTAGATTAGGGGCTAACTCCCCTTGATGCATCATTTAGGCTCATATTCCTACTACTAACAACTTGGGGAATGAAAAGGGTTAGAATAAGTAAAATCAAACCTATCCTACTGGAGGTGATGCACCAAAATATTTTTTTTACTCACACTCTTGACATGTACTTTGAGCCAAAAGAAACCTAACATACACTCCATCCAATAGCAACCTTCTTCTTGCATCAATGTTTCAACATGGGGTCTTGGAATTGGCTTAGGCTAGGAAGACTTAGACAATAGGAATTCTAAGACATAGTATTGAATTAGATATTCAATACACCTACAACTCTATTTGACACTTTTTGTTGACTTGCAAAGGAAATTCTTTGAACTCACAAGGTATTAGGAAAATTGACATGTGAAGGTAAACTAAGATACACTTGCACAAGACAATAACCATCACATACCCTTAGATAATTATTGAATGAGGTAAAAAATAACTATCTTTATTGATTCAAGGAAAAAATTTGGTAGGGATTCACCATACCCAAGTGGAGAGATACAAACAATGGCTAAAAGGGCCCAATTTATGGAATAAATGGGAAGATAGAGAGAAGGGAAGTCAAAGAGTCACTTGGACAGGTGTCACCAAGTGAAAATTAGTTAAAATTACATGTGAAATAGGTGTGAGGAAATTCATGCCATGTCAGGAGGTATAGTTGTCTAAAACAAGTCATAAGAATGGTGAAAAGTGGCATAAAACCTTCAGAATTGGCACATGAAACTACCTCCATCAAAGACCATCCATGAACATTTAAAATTAAAAATAGGAGAGTTGACACATAAGACTATTTGAAGGAAATGAAACTCATGGTGATAGTTAGAAAATGTTCCTTCTAACTGCTATCTATCCTTTAGACACCTGTGTTTATCAATTTTGTGGAAGCTCCTTGATTTGGGTCAGCTACTAGCAATAACTTAAATCGTCAACTTATCTATTTTTCACTTGTTTTGTCTACACCAGATGCTCAAGATATTGCCATTTGTTACCTCTATATTTTATCTTAGCATCTTAGTCTTTTTGAATCCAATAGCTATTTCCTACAGTTTGAAATTGATGTTTATGGGGCCATCACGATTCTTATTCATTCGAGATATTTTCCTTGGACACTTTTTCATGTATTCACTTTTTTATCTTGGCACTTTTCATGAAAGAATTCATTCGAGATTTTTCTTGGCAATTCCTATGGACAATCTTCTTGAACAATATTTTGGGCCTTTTATTTCCTTTGTATCAAAAAAAAATGTCTGAAAGAATTGGGCTTTGACCTCTTTTCGATGTAAATTTTTTTTTCAAAAGAATTCCTTAGATAATCTTTCTAAAAGAGTTCCTTTAGACTTTCCATTTGGCTCTTTAGACTTTTTTATTTTTTCCCTTTAGCTAAAATAAATGGTCTTTTGGCAATCTATAAATGATCCTCCAACACTTGGAAATGTCCCTTTAGAAAAGTTGAAGTGCCCTTCGAAAAAATTGAAGTGCCCTTCACAAAATTTGAAAATGACTTTTTTCTGAAGTGCCCTTCAGGAAAGTTGAAAATGATCTTTCTAGAAAGATGGAGGTTCCCTTGAAAAAAGTTGAAGTGCCCTTCGAAAAAGTTACAAATGACCCCTTCATCTTGAAAAAATATCTTTCAGGGAAATTGTTTCAGACAAAATGTCCAAGATAATTCTTGACACTTGAACAAAAAACCCAAAAACAAAACCTGTAAAAGAAAGAACACTTACACTTTTTCTCTGGTTTTTGTGTGGAACACCTCCTATGAAGGAATTTTACCTAATAAGAAAACCTAAAGTGGATGTCTAAACTTGAATGACTAAGTCTAGAAATTTTTTTTTGAAGCAAGTTTTTGAACATGAACAACTTTATTTTTGATTTGGTGAAGGGCCTCAAACTTAGTACATATGAATGTTGAACCAAGATGAACAAACCCACATGATCAAATTCCTCTGCAAATAGTGCATGTGTAAAATCTGGCACTTTGAAAATATTCTTTAAACTCACCTCAGACATGTTAGCATGACTCAAAGAAAGTAAAAGGAACTAGACAACAAATTGATCAAAGATAATACCATTCATATTATATTGAATAAAATTGAGATCACTCTATGACATGATATTTAATCTTAAAATATCTAAAGGCCAAATTTTCATATAGGGGTGCCTAATTTTGACCTATAGGGTCAAAAATTGGTCAACAAAATGGTGAATCATAGGGGTAGTATGCCTGCTATACTAACCAAACTAGTAGCCTAAATAGTCCATTGGGCATGGAGTCATCTAAGGAATAAGGTAAATAAGAGACCCTGACCATTGAATCAAATCTTGATCAACAAGACAACCATTGACTACCTCAAACACACAAAAGAAAGAGACACACAACAAAGAATAAAGTAAACACACTTGTGATACTTAGCACTTAGGGAAAATGAACACAACATAAAGGAAACAAATATATACATTTCTCTTGATTATACCTCCCTTCCTGGATCAAAAGGGAAGTATCTTAAGTCTTCTTCCTCACTAGATGAGTAAGGATGCCAAACATGCTTCTTCTTGGATGGGATACTAGATGAATCTTACTTCCTCTTTGCTCCTTGATTTTGTACATCATCTAATGGAATCATCTCCCATGCATTCTCAAAGTAGTCAAGGTTATTTTGAACCTCAAAGCATGCTTGAAACTATTGTCCCTTCATCTTGTCATGACAAATTTGAAAACTCATGTATGGGATAACTTGTTACAAGTTCATCTCTCCTTAAAGGATCTCATCATCCTTTTCCATTCTCATAATCTCTTTAAACTCTTCAAGGAGAATTATATCATAACCATTTGAAGGTGTTTCTTGATTTCATTCTTCATGAAGATTGTTGGAGGTGGTTACATAGGTAGATGTAGAGACAAGCTTCAAGTTACCATCCAAAGGCCTAAAATCATCATAGATTGCTCTACTATGTTCCATGTTCTCTTCATGATGCTGATCTTCAACATGTGTTTTTTCTCTCTCATCTTGGGCTTGCTTATCTAGGAGCCTGGTCTTTTCCTCCTCCTCATACTCTTGGAACATTTGCATGTAAATCTGCCACATGTCCTTATTTTGAGCCACATCTTCTTGTTTGTCATGCCTAATCATCTCCAAGGTATTTTTAGATTTTTTGAGAGATTCAAATTCATTACATATGATCTCAAATATTTTCCATAGGTCATCATCCTTTGGCTGTCCTAGATCATGAAAAGGAGAGATAAAAAAGGCCATTTCTTCTTCTTCTTTAGAGTCCAAGAAAAATTGTTCTAAGGCATCTTTCCCAACATAAGAGAAATCTTATTTCATGTCCTCAAAACATGAATTATCCTCACCATCACTCATCCCTTATTCATCCTCAATCCACTTTGATATTTTAATCTCATCCTCTCTCTTAGTGATATCAACCTTAGGCACTTTAAAAATAGGGAGCTTGGCCAAAGGGGATTCTCAAGTAGCAAGATAATTTCCAACATTATGAGGGGAAACATGATCATTTGGAAGGGGTGGAAGGATGGTTTCAATATATTCTTAAGGGGTAGGTGGGAATTGAATGGTTCTAAAATTCTCTTCCCAAACAAATTCTCCATTTGAACATGACTTATTGTTTTCCTCATGGGTTTCCATCACATATTTGGATCTAGGGAAGGTGGGTTCAAGGATAGTTTCATGGGCTTAAGAGGCTGATGAAGGGGTGAAAGATATGTCTAGGAAACTTGACTGGCACTTTGACTATAATTTGGAAAAGTGGATTTAGATAGTTTACCTTCAGCTGTCATGATAGGTTTCATCCACATCTAATTTACCAACTCAATTTCCCTTTCAAGGTGAGCTTAAAACCTTAGTTTTTCTTCTTCAAAATATTCCTCAAGTGTGATAGCCTACTCCATCATGATATATTCCTTCCCTTGTCCACATTATTTAATGGGTTTCCAAGAGGAAATTTTTTGGGGAAAGGGCAAATAATTTAAGACAACTTGAGGCTTCCAAGATAGAGGTTGTTCATAAGTTATCAACCTTTCTTCTAGGTGAAAGATCAAACCACAAATCTTGAGAATATCATTAGAAAGACATGTCTAACTAGATTTATATATAGGGATCCATTCGTTTTTAACTTTATCCAAAGCTTCCCTCACACTCTTGACACAAATGCTAGGGATAATTTGACCACAACCACACTAGTGTCAAGGTCTAACATATATTCTTGGTAACCAAGGAGAGTTCTTTTGAAACTAGCAATGGAAAGGATTGGAGGAGAACTAAGTAGGCTATATGAAACACAAACTTGATAGTTTTGGTCATTGGTAGCATATGATTGATGAGGATCATGACAAGGCTTTACAAGAACTTGTGCATAATCAAGAAGAAGAGGCAAAGCTAGACATAACTCCTCAACTTATGTTAAAACAAGCTCAAACTCACAAAACTCCAAGAATCACTTTGAAAAAGATTATGGAACAAGAAAAAAACTTCAATTAGTATACCTGGGCTGCTCAACCAGTAGATATGTACATGGATTCACCATTGATGTTTGTTAGAATTGCCTCCAAAGACTAATGTCTTGAGGAGAACACCAAAACTCCTTAAGGAATGGATCAATAGTCCCACCAGGCATGCCAAAACTTGTTATCACTTAAATTAACCCAATGAAGATATGGGAAAATCCTCCTCACTCAAGTGACACAATGGAACCACCCCAGGGCTTTAGGTATCCCTATTAGGGGGCAGATCTCTAGATTAGGGGATAACTCCCATTGATGCATCATTTAGGCTCATATTCATACTACTAACAACTTAGGGAATGAAAAGGGTTAGAATAAATAAAATTAAACCTATCCTAATGGATGTGATGCACCAACATATTTATTCTTCTCAGACTCTTGACATGTACTTTGAACCAAAAGAAGCCTAACATACACTCCATCTAATAACAACCTTCTTCTTGCATCAATGTTTCAACATAGGGTCTTGGAATTGGCTTAGTCTAGGAAGACTTAGACAATAGGAATTCTAAGACACACTATTGAATTATGTATTCATTACACTTACAACTCCATTTGACACTTCTTGCTGACCAGCAAAGAGAAGTCTTTGAACTCACATGGTACTAGAAAAATTGACATGTGAAGGCAAACTAAGATACACTTACACAAGATAATAAACATCACATTCACTTAGAGAATTATTGAATGAGGTGAAAAAAATCTACCTTTATTGATTCAAGATAAAATTTTGGTAGGGCTTCACCATACGCAAGTGGAGAGATACAAATAATGGCCAAAAAGGCCCAATTTTTAGAAAAAATAGGAAGATACAAAGAAGGGAAGTCTAAGAGTCACTTGGACATGTGACACCAAGTGAAAATAAGTTAAAATTACATTTAAAAGAGGGGTGAGGTGAGTCATACCATGTCAGGAGGCCTCATTGTCTGAAACAAGTCATAGGAATGGTGAAGTGGCATAAAACCTTTAGAATTGGCACAGGAAACTACCTCCATCAAAGACCATCCATGAATGTTTGAAACTAAAAATAGGAGAGTCAACACATAACACTGTTCAAATAAAATGAAACTCATGGCCATAGTTATAAAATTCTCCTTCTAACTACTAACTATCCTCTAGACACCTGTGTTTGTCAATTTCTTGGAAGCTCATTGATTTGGGTCAGCTGCTAGAAATAACTTGAACCATCGACCTGTCTATTTTTCACTTGTTTTGTCTACACTAGATGCTTAGGATCTTACCATTTGTTACCTCTATATTTTCTCTTAGGTTCCTTCCAAGTCTTTTTTACTCCAACAATTTTTTTCATAGTTTGAACTTGACATTTGTGAGGCCATCACCATTCTTATTCATTCAAGATATTTTCCTTGGACATTTTTTCCCACGGTCACTTTTTTGTCTCGACACTTTTATCGAAAGAATTCATTTGGGATTTTTCTTGGCAATTCCTATGGACAATCTTATTGAACAATCTTTCAAGCCTTTTATTTCCTTTATATCAAAAAAATGTCTAAAAGAATTGGGTTTTGACCTATTTTTGATGTGGATAATTTTTTTGAAAGAATTCCTCGAATAATATTTTTGAAATAACTCCTTCGAACTTTCCATTTTGCCCTTCAGACTTTTGTCTTTTTTCCCTTTGGCCAAAATAAATGGTCCTTCAACAATTTATAAATAACCCTATGGCACTTGGAAATGTCCCTTCAGAAAATTTGAAGTGCCCTTCAGAAAAATTGAAGTGCCCTTTGGAAAAGTTGAAGATGACTTTTTTCCAAAGTGCCCTTTGGGAAAGTTGAAAATGATCTTTTTAAAAAGATGGAGGTGCCCTTCAGAAAATTTGAAGTACCCTTCATAAAATTTATAAATGACCCCTTTAGCTTGAAAATATATATTTTGAGGAGATTATTTTAGATAAAATGTCTAAGACAATTCCTGACAATTGAACAAAAAACCCAAAAATAAAACCTCTGAAAGAAAAAACACTTGCACTTTTGCTGTGGGTTTTGTGTGGAACACCTCCTCTAAAGGAATTTTACCTAATACAAAAACCCAAAGTGGATGGTTGAGATTTAATGACTAATTCCAAAAATGGTTTTTTAAAGCAAGTTTTTGAACATGAACAAATTTGTTTGTGCTTCGGTGAAGGTCCTTAGATTTAGTACATAGGAACTTTGAACTAGGATGAACAAACCCACATTATCAACTTCCTCTATAACTACTACATGTATAAGATCTAGAAATTTGAAAATGTTCTTTAAAATCTACTCAAACCTATTAGCATGACTCAAAGATAGTAAAAGAACCTAGACAACAAGCTGATCAAAGATAATAACATTCATATTATGTTAAATAAAATTGAGATCACTCTATGACATAATATTTACAACTAAAAGTTCTAAAGGCCATATTTTAATATAGGGGTGCCCAATTTTGACTTATAGGGTAAAAAAATAGTCAATAATAACTATGTTAGATATGGAAATGAAAAATAAACAATGTATTCAATTGATTATGATGTTAATATAGTTCTAGATCTAGAACATACAAGAATCATACTAGAAGATGATTCCAAAACAATCACCAAATTCTAGATTGAGTGTCTTTGGAACCATAGACACTAGCATCAACCTTGGATGTTAGAGTGGACATTATTATCTAAATTATATGTAGGTGTCCTATATATAATTTATATTAGAAAAAGATGCAATCACTTAAATGTTTCTGGATTTATCTTCTATTTTTCTTGAGTGCATTCAGATCTAGGTCATGGACTGTCACTCATGAAATTTCAAAACCTTAGCTCATCATCATCATAGTGACCTTGGAAAAAATTGGTTAGTGGGCATAAAATGTCTAACTAACCTAGAAAACCCTCTATTAATGAGCACTTCTTATATAGCCTATACTCCGAAGAGGGCTTCAGACTTATGTATTTATCCCTTACATGTTGGATTATGTGTGAATCATGAAATACGTGTAAAGTGAGTACAATAGTGACCTAACTTGTAACTGATAAAATTGGGCTCTAAGGCTAATTATTTAGTATTTCATACTTGTAGATATGTAGTCCCTATGGCTGATTTGAAAATAAGAATAAATAGGGAAGCTTTGATCAAATGAATGATCTTTGGTATTATTGTTAGGTGAGGAATGGATGAGGACTGATTGTGAATATATAAAACTCCTATCAAGAAATATCTCACATTAAATAACTTAGGATGACCATTTAAATATATTTTATTTGCAAATTATATGACTTTAGGACACTAGACACCTGCATCAGGGTAGAACACTACCATCACCATAGGGATCTAGGACTGATTCTTGTATCTTGGTTGTTAGAAAATAGGTATAGGGTCAAATCTTGTAGGAGCATAAGATAAGCATATTTTAATCATTATGGGTAAGATAGAAGTCTTGGGTCATCAACATAAGACTGATCAAACCAAGAGATAGGCTAAGGGGCATACGACAGATTATATGCAAGATTTTTGAAATCAAGAAAGGTCTAGAACTAAGAGAAATAACCAAGGTATGATTTTTCTAAGTGTACAATACTAAGGTGATATATAATTCAAAAATATCATCTACATTTGACCCCATTTTAATATAGTAATGAAATTTTTAGTTTAAAGGAGAATAAATGCATACCTGGGTGCATATAACTATTGGGTTTTTTAATCCTTAGTTTCACATGACTAAGTACTAGTCACATGCATATAATAAGGAAGAAGAGAATGTACTATCATGTTAGCATATCACATGAGTGACCTTGCACTCTCACCCAAGGCATGTAAACTAATTCGATTCTGATTGATTCTATTATGTGATTATGGATAGACAATTGTTACTTAATCACTTGAGTTAACATATTTTAACATTATTACTACAAACATCACTATAGATTTATCCATTTGATGCATTCACACAGTGAATGTACTTATATATTATCATAAAAGTAGAATTAAAATCAAATAGATTTAACATATTAAGATTCATAGACAAAATATTAGTTCCATTAATCTCATTTGATAAGTTTACAAAGGTACTTCATTCAGTAAAAAATCTCTCTATATCTCTATCTTGACAATAACAAAATATATACATCTAATAACACTTTATAATCAAATCTAAGGGCTATTTATACACAAGCTAATGCCTTATTAGGTTACATAATTAACACATTATAGATAATAATCCAATGACTATTTTAGAAATGTAAGTCATGGCTAGCCATTATAATTAAATTCCTTTTGATTTGGGCCTAACAACCCCTATATTCTCTCTTTATCCTAGATATTTGTGTTCATGCTCCTCCTCCTTCAAAAGTTGATGCTATATTCACACTTTCATTAATACTTGATATTTACTTGAAATAATTTGTAACCACCTCCACTTCTTGTGCCCTTGTCCTAGTTTTATGATTTTATGAGTCCTAGATCTTATGCTCTTCAATCTCCATTTCCTTATCTTTACCAACTTGATCTTCCAAGCCAAGGTCTTCCACATTGTTTTTCCATGTCTCTCCTGTAACATCCTTTCCCATGCCAAGGTCATATGTTCTCTTTTCATGATCTTGCATCTCCATGCCATGGATCCAAAATATATATTATTAAAAAATTTGGGGTTCAACATCACCGTAGACTAAACTGATAGTTTATCCTAGACTATGTTGGAGTCTCCTTAGATAAAAAAAATTAATATCTACCTACTATACTTGGCACTTGATTTCCTCTCATTTTTTGAGGGCCATATAAATATTATAAGTAATAACTTACACTTCACATCTCAATATTTTCATCTCTTCAGGATACTCGAGACAACTATTTGTTAAGTTGTCAAAATATCAACCTGAGCAGTTATAACCTTGTGAGCTTCCTCAAGTTCCCTAACCTCTGCCAAAACCTATCTATGAATCATTGAAGAAATAGTATTAAGATATTATCAATGGGTACTTATTTTTTTCTATTTCTTTAATGTCTTAGATTACCTTCACATATTAGTCCCTATCCTTGATATTTAATGCATTATTCTCAGATAATTGCTAGCACTATTGTTCCTTAGGCAACAATCATTCTTCCAAAATTTTACACCATCATGCCAAGTTTAAAAAAAATCCATCCATGATGGGAATAGTAGTGTTTAGTTTATTCAAAATGGCATGATAGACATCTATGGCCTTTATAAACTACTCTATTTATCATAGATTCTCTTGTTTAGGATCCACTTGGTTTTTACATTTTTTGAGAAAGAGGTCCATGAGCATCTCCAATTTGTTATTGGCCTCACTAATCATCATAATTAAATCCATGAGTGTTGGTTCATTTCTCAAAATTATCTGACATAGGTCCAAATTCCTAAGTTGAGACACTTTGGCTACATCTAGTCAACACTTAAGTTCTTCAATTTCTTCTTAGAGTTTGCACCTTATTTCATGTTCTTCCTTGTATAGTCGGATAACCTCACAATTTTTGTAATGAAGTTGGCCAAGATCATGGTTGTTGACAATGTTTTGCCTAGAAACCTCTAAGGCAAACTTTATAAGGGTTGTGCCTACTTGTGTTAGAGATTAATTCATGGGATTTATCCAAAGCATGTCTATAACATCTACCATATTTGGGTTTATATTAGTGCTAGCCTTTGGAAGCTCAAAATGGCCTTCATCATGATATACTTCCATTACAAGAGACATTCTACATTGAGTTTATGCAGTGGACACATGTTTGGGAAAATGATCCCACAAATACAATTGTTTATTAGGTGTATCATTTTAACACACAAAAAAAATAGGATGGTCTTGATTTGTCTATTACTACTTCACCAGTTCCTGCATAGGTTCCTTTCCCTTTTGAGGGTCATGCTATAGATCAATAACTTTAGGACTCTTTTCCCATTTTTTTTCATTTCAAAACCAAGATATTTTATGTTGGAGCCTTCCCCTCATTCTAATTCTTTACGTTTTAGACTTTCAATGTCTATTTATTGATCAATAGCAGGCTATTCTATGTTAGGATTAGTAGTGAGATCCTTTATAGGTTGCACTTTTATAGATGTCTCACCCATGTCTAGATTCACCACTCGAGGTGCTCAATGTTTGGGATCTACTTGGGTTGTTGGGTGGGATACAAGGATTTTATCTTGTTTTGTAGGTAACCCTTGGGTCTTATTGGCAATGAGGCTTACCATTGATTTTTTGGAGTGACCCTAGGATATTCTTTCATCCCTCTAGAATTAGTGGCCTCAGGTCTTGGCCACTTCTCTTTCATTCATGCCTTTTCTTCTATGCTTATTCAAAATTGAGCGAGGGGTTACTTTTCCTCCTCCCAACTTCCTGATGTTCTATTCTATGGCTTGAGCATATAGAATATAACCTAGATATTCCCTTGTATGACTATATTTTAAGGGTTTATATCAGTCTTATCAGACTCGTGTAAATCTATATATGTTTTCCTCCCTAGATATAAATAAATATTGTGAAGAATGTAAATCTCAACATCAATCTTATCTGCATCAATAATTATTGGGCATAAATCCAAAATGTGATTCATAGAGTCCATGAAATATATGGAAGTGAATGCATAGGGAAATTTGAGCCATCTTGAAAATTTATTAGTGATTTCCATCTAAATTCATGTAAGATAATAGTGTTACTTTACATCAAACTCAAAATAGGTTCCCATGTGCACATGTAACTCCTTTGGTATGTGTCATTCATTCCCAAATGCCTCTTTCATGACATCAAACCAACCCTTCATCTTTAATTTATATGATGTTATGATGTTGCTAAGGCATGTGAATTATTTGAACCTTTCAATGGGGAACTTGTGCTCTAATGGGTAAACCCACATTAGTTCCTTACCATAATACTCTAGGATGCCAATCTCATAAAAAACTAATAGTAGAAAAATTATCCCCCACAGAAACTTGTAGTTGGGAAAATTATGCACCTTATCTACATCTTGTTTAATTTTCTTAGAAAAGTACATGGAGTAATTATACTCTATCCCTTTAGCCATTTGGATGGCAACATAGAGGTGGGTAGTATCCATTACCTTCCACATATCTACACCCTATAACTTGGTCATGGCCAACTGTGTAGCTACTAGAATTATGGGATTAGAAATACTTATCATATACATAGTGTGGCCTTCATTTTTATATTTCAACACCACCACCATTTTATCAATTGATTCTTGATCCTCAAGATTTACATCGACATTAGCTCTAAAACATAGTAACCCATATACTTTACTAATTTGTTCAAGGTTAATTCTCATTTTGTGCCCAATAAAGTAGAGGTAGTCTTCATGATTATGTGAAATTATAAAATGAACCACCTCATGTTGTTTACCAAAATATGGTAGTTAGAAGAGTTGGAACAAACCCACATCCTCTAGTAAGTTGTAAACTATGAAATCATAAGATATATCATTCTTAGTGTTATGAAATCCACTCGGTAGTTACTTTTTAAGTCACATTCATTTCTAGTTTGGAGATGATCATAATCAAAGGCCTAATAGGTGCAAACCTTATATTCTCAATCATCCATGCATAAAATTGTCTCTATATATTGTATTTTCTCAATCAAAATAGAAGGGGGCAGTGGTGTTGTAGTAGTCTTATTTCCCATGTGCACATTTTTTGGTGTTTGTCTGATAGAGGTACCTTCCTTTAGCCTTAATAATCCCTTACCTTGTGCACCAATTACACCATAACATTCTTCCTGAATAAAAATGAGACTTCCTTCTTATGTGCCCTCATATTCTTATACTTTATGAATAACTAAAAGTGGATCTTTTTTACTTCCTTTCTGCTTTGGTTGCATCACCAAAAAAAATCCCTATATGTTAGCATTTCGATAACCAATTATTTCAAATGAATACATTTTGATTCTTTTTATATACCAAAAATACTTTAGCTTCTTTCTTAAACCTCCTCTAATGGAATATTTAATGCTTTCAATCTACAACTTCTCTTTCTCCTACTTATGTGGATGCATTTCCAATCCTATTTTCTTGAATGCATGTCTCCTCAATATCTACTTCAATTCTATAAATTAAAACTCTATGTAGACACCTTATTCATTTCTTGTTTTTTCTTGTTTGAGATTTGTAATTTTTAAGTTTTCAGTAGTAAAAATTAAAATGAGAAGCCTCTCAGTCTCTTATAAGCTATCCTAATTTTTTACGTTAACTCTTCTCCATGTTATCATACATAAATTTAACCATTTAATGCTTTAAATGGAATGATTTGGTGTCCATTTATATTTTTTTATATTTATACCACTCTGTACCATCCTTTATAAGTTGTTGCACCTTTCCTATAGTGCATGCTAGCTGTAATAATTCAAATTCCCAATTTTATTTGTAGGAAACTACCTTTTTTATTTTGACCCATTTTTATAATGGTATTTCATTTGTCATATTAGTTTCATATCTTGGGTCACATGCTACCTCTCTCACACATCCCTTGCATGCTCCATCTTGTGCTCCTTCTCTTTAGGACACATCTTATACACCCCATTATTTTCTAAGCTATTCAACCTCATATAATATTTCCATAATTTACTTTAGGTAATTTTGTCTTAATTAGCCTATCTACCTTTAAACCTACCCCATACTAAAATATGTGCATGTTCCTCCATGTCATAACCTAGTGAAATTCATGTCAAGAAAAAAAGAAAAATAGAGTGAAAAATACCAAATAACATAAAAAAGTGGAAAAAAACAAATTGAAATAGGTGTAATACTAATGCCATGTCTATTTTTAGACAAAAAATGTCTTAAAATAACCTATTATCATATTAATTATTCACTAAATTCAATTGTTAGATAGAATGGTAGGGATGAAGTTGACTACTATTAAAATGGCCTAGAAGGAATTGGCCATTGAACCTTTTAAATTCACAAGTGCCTATTAGATAGATAACATGAATAATAAACAAACCATCCCACCAGATTTGTACTTTAACTAAATAATACATAAACTTTAAATAATAGAATAGGACATGTATACCAAGATGAAAAACTTTGGTTTTGATATGTCGATCATGTCATGCTTTACATTTTTGCCTCCTAACTCCTTGGCTCTAGTGTGTGAGAAAATGTGTTTCATATAGCTAAAGTAGAGTGTCTAGGTGTGATTTTAGGGACTCCTTGTCATCCAAAATACCAATACACATAATATTCAAATAATACATAATGAACTCCATCATAAAAACTACTTAAGTGCAAATGATGATATTAAAGGGAGCACTCTTGTTCAACCTTTTGTATGTGATCTAATACACCTATAAGACTATGGAAACTCAATCATTCCAATTAGTGTGACTGATATTAAAAATATTTGTCAATGTAGTACCTATGACCTTATTGAATAATTCATATATTCCATTGGATTAAAGGTGCTATGGTGTGGTTCATGGTGCAAAATCATGAACTCAGCCAAGAGGATGCACACTGCTTCATTGAGAAAGTGAGTGCCAAGATCACTTGTTAAACTTAAGGGTAATCCATATATTGTGATGATATTTTACCATAGAAATTCAACATTGGTAGCATCAGTACAATCACATGTGGTAATTTATTTATCCTAACATGTGAGATAGTCTATGGTAGTAATGATGTAGCACATGCCAATTTGTCTTGCAGCAGGTTGAATGTGGTCAACAAAATCACTAGCCCATTTCTCAAAAGTTTCATAAACAAGCACTAGATGAAGAGGCATATCATCCATTTAGTTTGGTTTATCTATGCATTGACATATATCACATTGGCATATATAATAGTTAACATCTTTGAATAAGGTGGTCCATCATAACCTAGCTAGTAGAACCTTTCTAGCAATTATTATACCAGCATAACATCCTCCTATAACACCCTCATGCACCTCATAAAAGACTTTTGCATGATCATGTTATATTATGCACCTTTTTAAAACCTCATAGTACCCTAATTTATATAGGTCTCCTTTAATAATTTGGAAAAGGGAAACATAGATCACTAGCAAGGTTTTCTCTTGGGTGGTAAGGTAGCCTAACATGAAGCCTATTATAAGAAAAGTTGGAATTTATTATAATTATTTTGTCACATGTGTAACTTGAAAAAGTTTTACACCAGTAAATCATCATCTATGGTGCATGTTAGTTCACCATATTAAATGTGTTAGATGTTTTCTTAAATGAAATTAACTTTGCCTAGTTTCACAACCATGAAGAATTGGAACTCTTGGAAAAAGACAATCCATCAGCATATGCATCAATATAATAATAGCTTATTTACCAAATACTTGAGAACTTCATTATCCTTATATAAGACAAACATGTTTGACAACAAGTATTGGTGAAAATTTTGAGTGCATAAACCATGTACAAGTCCTCACAATCTATCATAAAATAATTCTATTTTGATTGTATGAGATTATTGCTAGAAAAATAAATAGGATGATAAAATTTTCCCTCCTGAGGTTGTGTCAAGATAATGCCTACTACCATACCTAAATCATCAACATGTACATTAAATGGATGGTTCTAGTTCAAGAAATAGAGAATGGGTGTAGTCATCAATTTTTACTTTAAGGTCTAAAATGCTTGTTGGTGTTGATCCATCCATAAAAATAGGTGATTATGCTTGAGTAATTCTTCCATCGATGTAAATATGTTATCATAACCCTAAATGAACCTCTGATAGTACCTTATGTGACTTAAGAAAGTGTAGACCTCATGCTGAGTGTCAAGATCTAGGAGTTGGACAATGACTAAAATTTTATTCAGATCCACCAGTAATCCATCTTGGGAAATGATATGTCCCAATAAAAATACAAAAGGTGTGTAAAATATTCACTTCTTTAGATTTAAATAAATGTGAATCTAGTGGAAATGCTCAAACATGAGACACATATTATCATAGTGGTCATGCACTAAACCATACATGGTCTAGTCATCTAAGTACGCTTGAATAAATTTTTGAATAAAATATTTGAAGTTATCTACCATAATGAGTGATAATACTTCAAGTGCATTATTTAAGACAAAAGGTATAAAATTATATGTGAAGGAACGCCATTCATTTGGAAAGGTGGTTTTTTCCTTATCTTCCTCAAAAAAAATTACTTGGTGATAGATGGAAAATCCATTAGTGAATGTGTATACCTCACATCCAAAAACATCATCCAAAATTTCCTCTATGAATAACATTTGAAAAATATCAGTGACACATATTGCATTGAGTAGCCTGTAATCCATAAAAATGTAAATTTGCTCATCCTTCTTGATATTGATCACCATTAGACTTATCCACTTAGATTCATCAATAGGAGTGATAAAACCAACACTCAAAATCATATCAATTTACTCTTTAACTCAAGCACATATATTATGATTCATTGGATATGGTCATTTCTTCTATAGGTAGTGCCTTTAATTAATTTTATGTGCATCTTTCCCAATAATGGATGAACTCCTTTCATTTTTATGTATTTATGTGGTAAAATGTCTTCGTATTCATGTAATAGTTCAAATACTTTGGTTATCTCAACATTATTCCAATAATTTCCCATAGCAGTTAGTTTAGGCACATCTTCCATTATAATTTTATGTTGAACTATTTGGAGTGGTGCAGAATATGATTTCTTCTCAAACTACATTGTATCTCTAACATCATGTGCCCCACATTTATTATGTATATTTAAGTGGTCAAATGATGGATATAGTGGATTAGAACTTTTACCCTTCTCAACCTGATATACAACCTTTTTCTTTCCCTTCTATATCTATTCCAAATTATCATATTCTGATTAGGAGTTTGGTTTTAACCAAGTCATTGTAGGAGTATTAGGCTCTTGAAATATGGCCAAATTATTCTTAGTTTTACCATGCATGTTATGTATTAAGTGTTCAAATGGTTCCTAATCTCTTATAACTACTTGATAGATTGTTTATATAAATAAAATAAAATCCATTCATGTTGAATCAAATGCAAATGTGGTAAGCAAACCATGTTTGATTTCTTATTAGGTATTTTTGTAGAATACCATGGATACTATTTTGATGACTGTACCATGCCCTAACCCATGCACGTAGAGTACCATAAAATGCATGAACCCATAATAATTATAATAAAAATGTTTTGTTAGCATCACTATAAAGGATTTCATGTTGTGTTACATGTTCTTTTAGAGAATCAACACCATTATAACTTAGATTGGTGCAAACATGATTATTATCATGGAATTGATTATGTATGGTTGCACATACTTATTCCCTTATATTAAATTGGTATTGATGATTCGACCACCATCAAATATTTATCCTTTGAAATAGAAAGTTTATCATATAGAACTATTCATCCTCATTAACATATTAAGCCTCTAATTACTATAAGTATTCCCAAACCTCCATCTGACCATGAAACCTAGGTGCTTATTCTAAATTTAAGGGTGGTCCATCCATCAAGCATCCACTAATGAGGTGAAAAAAGTTGTGATGTTGATATAAATCTATAGGGTAGTTTAGGAAACTATCAAGGATAACACAAAAACACCTTTTTAGATCATATGCACTTTGATCTTGTTGGTCATAAGCAACACTGGTAGTGTTATAAATAGACTGAGTGTCTTCTCATCACAAGATGCCATTAAGAGTAGGATCTAAATTTTCATTTCCTTGGGTAGTAATATTATAATTTTGTTTAAATCCTCATAAACATCAATAGGTTCCACAAAGGTGGGTCCTCAGTCATTATTTAAATGAATGATTATGTGTTGAGTGTCTTTCATAAATCTGATATAACACTTCTTAAAATTCAAGTTAAAATTGCTCACATAATACCAATGTCGACCAAAAAGAGTTGGAAAGTCACCAGCTTCAAAAATATCGATGACTTTGAAATCACCCTTAAATGTGACACATGTTATCACTTGGTATTATGTGATCAATTTTAACTTGAATTTTAAGTAGTCGACCCAAAAGAGTTGGAAAATCACCAGCTTCAATAATATCGATGACTTTGAAATCAGCCTTGAATGTGACACCTATTATCACTTGGATTTTTAACCTTTGAGGAGATGAAAATATATCCTCATCAAAGTGGCATAATGGAATCACCTCTAGGCTTATGGGTAGCCTAGGGAATGAGGTGAATCTCTAGATAGGGCTAGCTCCCTTGATGTACCACTTTGGATTACAACTACTACTAAACTTGGGGTTGAAAAGGGAGAAGGATAACTAAAATTAAACTAACCTAAGGGAGGTGATACACCAAATAACATGATGACATCCAACCATATGCATGTTACACTTGAAATCAAAGGACAAACTAAACACACATTTCTCCAATCTTTATCTTCTCACATCAATGTTACATTTTGAGATTATGGATGAATGTGTAAAGCTAAGAGGACTAGACAAGAGGCATATGAGGGCACTAATTAAAGTATTAAATCACTCAATCCTTGACATCTCCTAAACACTTCACATTCCCTATAAGAAGAAGCTTTCTAATTGTAAATAAGATGAAAGAATGACAAAACATGCTAATGAATCCATAGTATTCACTTATGCAAAATAAAAAATTCAAAATTAACACATTAAGAATAGTCATGAAAGAGGTAATAATTAGTTTACTTATTTATAAAAATGTATACATTTTATTAGGGATTCACCATACTTAGGTGGAAGATATCATATAATACCAAAAAGGCTAGTTCTTATAAAACTAGAGAAAGAGAGAAGTACAAAGGTCAAAGGACACTTGTCAATCTAATCCAAGGAGTTAATTGTTCACATGGAGATGGTATGGGATAAACCATGCAAGGTTTGGAGGCACAAATGTCAATCCAAGTCATAAACCTCATGAAAAGTAGCAAGAAACTTCCCATTCTAGCTCAGAAAAATTGCCTACATGATTATCCCTATTTGAACACCTTATAATTGATTAGGAATAGGTCCAATGATTGGAATTAAGTTTAAGGAAACCATAAATGTCTCTAAATTAATTGTTTTTAGGCTTGTTCATCTGGAATTACTTGCTAAGGAAAAATCATCATGTGTAGTCTAAAAAACACTTTTCATGAACCTTGCACACTTGGCTTCCAAAAAGGGATCATTTTATGATGAAAATACATAAAAGGTAGTGAATTAAATGTGTGAATAACCTCCATGGCATTTAAATCATCAAGGGAACCTTAATAATCCATTCACTTAAATTTTTCACACTTCTCCCTAGCTTGTCTACAAGGCCAATTTTGATTGGGCTGAGTTGAAGCACCTAGTTTGGACACTTACAAGTTTTTTCTTAGAATAAAATATCCATATGTATTTATTAAAGTCTAAATATTCCCTCCAAACTTTATTTCATCCCTTGATTCCTTTTATACCTTGTACACCACAAAAAATGGTAAAAAAATACCCTATTTTTGCTTTGTCCATATAGGTTCATACATAAAAAATCACGTGTAGTAGATTTAGGGAGTCATTTCAAAGGTATAATAGGTTTCATGATCAAAATATGCCATCATATTAGCTTCCCAATTCTATTTTCACAAACTGGTCACTTACAAGGGTTTTGAAGGGTTTTAGGCCTGTCTGACCTCTTAAGGTTTGGTTATGAAAATATAACATCCAACCTATAGAAAAATTCCATAAACATGGAATTAAAGACCACTTATAACATCCTTTAACTCCCTTGGCACCCATGCAAAGCCTCATGAAATATATGAGTGCTCAAAATTATCCTATCAAACTTGTTTCCTTATTTCTTGCATGCCTAAGTTTTCTTGAGGTCTAAAAATGGATTATTGATTATTTATTTGCACTAAAAAGGTTATGAAAACTATAAAATTGCCTTAAAATTATTTTAAAATCCATTTACATGCTGAATTTATGTTATAAATGGAAATGACTCCTCATTTGAGCTTTAGGCCTAAGCATGTCAAGCAACCCTGATCTGCCCTTGAAGCTCAAAATGAACTTTTGATTGTTAAGTTTAATATAAATAAACTAAATTTTTTTTAACTCACCATAAAATAATTTTTCAATAATTTATAATAGAAATCTCAAGGTATAATTAACAATGACCCTCTTTTTGGCTCTTAGGCCTAAGGTTGTTCTTGGATTGAGGTTAGATTTGAAACATTGAAATAGACATATAGAAACATTCTAAAGTAATTGGAGAGTGTTTGTATTTAATTCATGATTGGATCATAATAATCAACAAGGGACCTTTCTCAACTCATTGTCACCCCACAATCATATTTGACTGTGTTTCTTGTTTTTCTCTTCTAAAAAAAAATCCCCGGTCGGTGCATTTAAACCTTGAGAACATGTTTGGAATTATGTTTAAGGTCTACCATGATGATATATTAATTTAATATTTCCACTTTCTTACTTTTCTTATCTATTATCTATCATTTTAAACCCCAAAGTTGATCATTGTCTACCCAGCCGAGACATATGCCTTTTAAAGCTTATTGTAGGTTACATTTATGCATGCTTTAGACTTTATCTACATGCCTAATGTCCTAATTTAAGTCCTTCACAATATATTATGACTATATTAACTCACTTAATTATTTTAAAAAGGGTATATACCAAGGTTATCAAACTTAGTCCCTTTGACAACCCTACAACCAACTTATAAGCTTTATATGATGAACAGGGGCCATGTAGATAGTCATAGGGGTTATGAGGGTGCTTAAATACTTTATTATTTACCTTGAATCCATTGGTGAAACCTTTAATTATTTTAATCAATACTTTCCATGAGAATTTTTTTAATATTTCTTCATTAAAGTGACAAAATACCATCTACATCTTCAGGCTTGTAGATGTTATTGCAAGATTTTAGTGTTTCGGAGGTAATTTTAGGACCCTAAACAACCAACCTCCATTAGCTCTCTGCCCTTCCAAATTTTCATATTAATTTAAATTTTTATATACTAAAATATGGACACATTTTGAGGCATTAATGTCATTTTTAACTCTATCACAAAATGCTAACAAAACCATAGGGAGCTCTATTTTACAATTTTAGGGACAACTTCCAAGAACACAGTCCTTTAAGCTTTTGAAGTGATCTCAACTCCAATTTGAAAACATGACACATTTAAATGTGTATATTATGGTAAAAATCATGATATTACCTCAAATTTTGTCTGATCCTCAAGTATAATCACCTCAAAATGGCCATCTTGCTCTCTATGGTACCACATGTAGGTGGTTATTTGCATATTCAGGCAGTATGTGAGGATAACAGATAGTGAATGTTATATTGAAATTTAACTGAGATTAAGTCCTATCTCAAGGACTCCAAATAGTTTATTTATATTTTCAATGACCTTTATCATTTATAAATCTTGCTTCCAACATGATTTTTCCATTTAGAAGCACCTGTAAGCTGTGTTTTAATGGCAGAATTGGTGAAGGTATGCTACATATGACTGTGACAGCCTTCTACAAACTCTTTGAAGATTTATCCTTATTTTTTACTTATCTCAAACACATTTAAACAATTTTATACCTCAAATAAACTTTCATTAACATGTTAAACATGCTCCACACATGTGATTCCCTATTATTGTAATTGAGAATGAGCAAAAACTTGGCTATGAGCCTAGCAAGACTGACAACTTGATCCAAACATGGAATTATGAGGAAAATTATGGAAATAAGGCATTAAATATATAATTAATACATGTGAAGACATCATATCCTATTCACATGAGATCCTTTATATGGAATTCAAACTCTTGTAAGTGGAAAACTGAATGAAACTACCCATGGTGGCACCCTCCTACAAAGTGAGCTATATTGCTCATTCAAACACCATAAAAATGAAACCAATAATGGGTAAAATTTGGGGAATAAGTCACCATCATTAGGAAGAAACATTAGTAGCTATATTTTATGAAATCTCCCAAACAAGAGCAAAACTTATAGGGTGCACAATTAGCAAGCCGATTTACATACTAAACTTGTTAGCAATGGTTCATAAATCACTATTGATAAATATTAAAATTAATTATGTTAAAATTAATTTATCTAAGTTTAATACAACCTCCCCAAGGCATTCGAGTTGAAACATCATGAGCTATTTGTACCAAGTACAAACTTGCAAGTCACTTTTACTTGCCAAGAAGGGTGAGAAGAGAGATGAACAGTTTTGAGAAATAAATGACACTTTAAATTAAATAAAATCATGGATATGAGTTTGGGGGATATTAATAGTCACAATTCAACCTTTTTCAAGTGGTACACTTCCCAAAGAGGCCATAGAAGTGCCATTTTCTTCCTTTTCTTTAAGAAAACTAACTTTTCTTTTGATAAACCTACAAATTTTAGTTAAAAATAGTGGATTAAGACTTCTTAGGACATATTTCACATTAAATCACCCATTTGGACCTGCACATTTCTAAATAAACCCATACAACTCATTAAATGCACCCTTTTTGACCCCTAAAATGACCCAAAATGATAAATAGACATAAAAAATAATTGACCAAGGCCAATATAACATCAAGTGACCTTAAATAACATGTAATACACCCAATTACAATATATTATACCTCATATAGACCAATAAAGTCAATTTTTTAGGTTCCCTAATTTGACTAACAAGTCAAATTTGGTCAATAAATTGGTGACTCATAGGGGTAGTATGCCTGCTACACTAACTAGACCAATAGCCTTATTAGTCCATTGAGCTTAGGAGTCATATAAATCTGAGACAAAAAATAATATTTTTACCATTGACTACAAAATTTAATCAAGACAAAGAATACTAATGACTACATGAACCACGCAAAATAAAGGACACACACATGTACTCAAGGCACTTAGGGGAATTAGAGAATAACCTATTATATACAACTATAAAAATAAACATACCTCCCTCCTAGATCAAAAGGGAAGTTTTAAACTTCTCTTTCTTCATGACATGAAGGATTTAGTGAGACATGTAGCTATTTGATCTCTAGTATTGATGCCTCCAACTTTTTCATAATGTTTGATAACTTCATTGGCATGATATTCAATGAGAACCAAGCATCTCCAAACAAATTAGCTATGGGGATAAATTATTCTTGTTTCCAAATAGCTTCAACATTCTCATATGATCCTAAAATTATATCTTCAAATAGTGATTCAAAAATACATACCTTCTTGTCTCCCATAGTGCTCTCAACAAGATTGGGCTTCCTCTTAGCTAAAAATTCTTGTATCTCATCAAAGAGATTTGAAAATTCTTCCCAATATTGGTCATTTTCCTCCAAGGAAGATTCTTTCTTTACCTTGTCATGTACTTGGCCCTCAACTTGACAAAGCTCTTCAAACTTTTGAAATATCTCTATTTACACCTACTAATCATCTTTGTCTTCTTCATCCTTTAGAAGCACTACCTCTTCAATCTTGAAATGGTCATCCATAACCTCATAATCAAACATGGAGTCTTCTACATGTATCTCTTTCTTCAAAACTTGGGCACATTCTTCATGGATACACATCCCCTCAAATATGGAGGTAATAGATTGTGAATTATTGTTTTGTTCACCAAGGGGAGTCCCTATGGTGATCTCTTCCTCATAATCACTCATGAGGTCTTCTTGATCAACCATAACTTGGAATTGATCTTCTTCATTTGCTTCTATCATGATAGACTCTTCTTCCAAGATTTCTTCTTTGCCAAAAGGAAATATTTCTTCATTATCAACCAAAAAAGGAGATTAAACATAATAACTCACATCTTATTCATCACTTAAGATCTCCTGAGGGCTTTCAAATTGAACCTTAGCTATCATAATTTGATCTTGTTTGTCAAGGGATATAATATCTTCAACTTACTTCATGGTGATGCCAAGACTAGGCATCTTGAAATTTGGTGACTTATCCCATCGAGGTTGCCAAGGAGTTGCATTCTCTTAAAATAACATTTCTTAATTTTCTTCAACCAGATGCTCTTCTTTAGGTTCCCACACCATAGGTCCATCAAGGCAAAGGGTGATGGGATGAGGATAAAAGGAACTAATTGGTGGAGGTGGGACATATGTCTCAACATTAGATTAAGAATGCAAAGTAAGAGGCTCTTTGGGAAGCTCTTGAGGAAGGAGAGATGGGGTGTGTTTAGCTATATGATCTTATTTTGTGTCTAAACCTTCTGTCACACCTTGACTTATCAATTTCATATTTGCTTCTAAATCCTATATTTTCTTGGCTAGGTTCTCTTTTAAAATATTTTCTTGAAGATCATGGGAATCATCATGAGTACATGGAATTCATGAGGGCCGCCATGGAACACAAGAATCTTCTTAAGAAAGGGTGGGGGGGACTTGAAAATGATCAAATCCATTCTCCACTTCACACTCTTTGAAAATGCTTATATATTCCTTCTTTTCCCATGACTCAACTATATTATTCTAGCTTATAATTTTAGGATTAGAAGACTTTTCTTGAGGAAGGATAGGAGGAGTTTGTATAGGATCAAGAGTCTTCTCAACTTCACATTATTTTTCAAGACTTTTCTTCTCTTTCTTTCCCCATAACTCCACTATCTTATTCTAGCTTATAATGTTAGGATCTGAAGTCTGATTTTTAGGTGTTTAGGATGCAATGTGAGAGGGAAATGAGGGATTAGACTCTACCTAATTTAATTCCAACATGGACTACTACTTATGCATGTTATCCAACTCAATCCACCTATCAATATTAGCTTTAAATACAAGATTTCTCTTTCCAAATTTATCCTCTAATTGATTGAAAAAAGAATGACTTTGATAGGAATAATTTGGCTCATGAGTATGGATCATGTATGGATGATAGGTTTGGTGAGGTTTCCTTTCATGAATGCTTAGTTTATCCTCCAAGGATGCAATCAAGCCACTCACATTTAGCATCTCACTTGTGAGCCTTTGCCAATTGTCTCTCTTAATATGTGCCCATTTTCTCTTGACTAGCTCCAATACATATCTCACTTGATGGATGGAATGATTAGTAACTTCTTGGCCACATCCCTTAAGAGTATCCATCTGTAACATGTAGTTTTCATGTCCTAAGAGTATCTTCTTAAAGGTGGAAATGGGTTGGCTTGAGAAGTGACTATATTGACTAGGAGAAAGAAAACATTAGGGAGGCTAGTTATAAGACTGATATATTTCATGCATGGGCTAATCAGGATCATATTAGATCTGATTAAATTCATATTGAGGCTAGTAAGGATCATGTCAATATTTACCAAGGACTTGTTCATATTGATATGGATTAACACAACCTTACAATGTCTCACCAACTTGTAGAGAATAAAAATCAACACCAAAGTCAGCCATGAAACTTCATTGAAAGTAATAATAAAAACAAAAACATTTATAAAAATATTCAAAGGATAACCTAGGTTACTTGAATAGCTGATGTATCTTTAGATTCATCATTTATGCTTTGATAGATGCCTCTAAAGGCTAAATGTTGAGAGACAACACCAAAAATCTCTCAACTTCTTGGACCAAGAGTCCCATTGGGTGTGCTAAAAATTGTTGTCACTTAGATTTTCACCATTTGAGGAGATGAAAAAATATATTAATCCATGTGGCATAATTTAATCACCTCTAGGATTTTGGGTAGCGTAGGGAATGAGATGAATCTCTAGATAGGGCTAGCTCCCTTTATGTACCACTTTAGATTATAACTACTACTAAAATTGGAGGGTGAAAAGGGAGAAGGATAACTAAAATAAAAATAAACTAAGGTGAAAAACCAAATAACATGATAACATCTAACCATATGCATGTTACACTTGAAATCAAAGGACAAACTAAACATACACTTCTCCAATTTTCCTCTTCTCACATCACTGTTACATTATGAGGTTATTGATGAATGTGCAAAGTTAGGAGGAATAAATAGGAGGCCTATGAGGCCATTGATGAAAATAATAACTCAATTAATCCTTGACATCTCCTAAAACACTTCACATGCCCTGTAAGAAGAAGCTTTCTAACTGTAAATAGCATGAAAGAATGATAAAACATGCTAAGGAATACATAGTCTTCACTTATGCAAAATCAAACATTCCAAATGAAAACACTAAGAATATTCATGGAAGATGTAATAATTAGTTTTATTATTTATCCAAAGTTATACATTTTAGTAGTGTTTTTCCATACTCAGGTGGAGCATCCCATACAATACCAAAAATGCTAGTTCTTATAGAACTAGAGAAAGAGAGAAGAAGAGAGAAGTCCAAAGGTCACAAGTAAACTTGTCAATATAATCCAAGGAGTTAATTTTGCATGTGGAGATGTTATGGGATGATTAATGTAAGTTATATAGGTAAAAATGTCAATCCAAGCCATAAACCTCATGAAAAGTGGCAAGAAACTCCCCATTCTGGCTCGGAAAAACTACCTACATAATTATCCCTATTTTAACACCTTAAAAATTATTAGGATCAGGTAAAATGATTTGAATTAATTTTAAGGAAACTAAAAATTCCTTTCCATGCATTGGTTGTAGGCTTGGTAATTTGAAATCACTTGAAAAGGAGCTATCATCATCTGTAGTCCAAAAAACACTCTTTTCATGCACCTTGCACCCTTGGCTTCTAAAAAGAGATTATTTACTCATTAAATTTAATATAAAAGTTATTTAATTACATGTTTCAAGTCCCTCCATGTCCTTGAAATCATCAAGGTCACCTTAAAAATTCATTCACTTAAAATTTTCACACTTCTCCCTAGCTTGTCTACTAGGCAAAATTTTGACTGGCTCAGTTAAATCACATGGTTTGGACAATTATGAGCTTTTAATTGGAATAAAATGTCAATATTTATTTATTAAAAGTATAAATATTCTATCCAAACTTGATTTCATGTCTTGAATCATTTTGTAGCTTGCACAACACAAAAATGGTCAAAAATACCCTATTTTTGCCATGTTCGTATAGGTCCATACATACAAATAGAATTTGGAGTAGATTTAAGGATTCCTTTCCATGGTCAAATATGTTTCATGATTAAAATGTTCCATCATATTAGCTTCCCAACTCCATTTTCACAAGCTGGTCACTTGCAAGGGTTTTGAAGGGTTTTAAGCATGTTTGACCTCTTAAGGTTTCTTCATAAAACTTTGACATCCAAACTATAGAAAAATTCCACAAACATGGAATTAAAGACCCCATATAACATAATTTAACTCCTTTTTCACCCATGCAAAGACTCATGAAAGATATGGGTGCTCAAACATGTCCTATCGAGCTTGTTTCCTTATTTCCTGCATGCCTGAGTTGTCCTGAGGTCTAAAAATGGATTCATGATGATTTATTTATGATGAGGAGTTATGAATCCATTTACATGCTTACTTTATGTAATAAAAGGAAATGACTCCTCATTTGGGCTTTAGACCTAAACATGTCAAGCAAGCCTGAGTTGCCCTTGAAGCTCAAAATAACCTTTTGATAGTTCCCTTTCATCCAATTAAATTGAAAAAAAATTAATTCACCCTACAATATTTTTTCAACAATTTATTTTTTAACTCTCAACGTAGAAGCAACAATGACCCTCTTTTTGACTCTTAGGCCTAAGGTTGTTCTTGTAGCCTACATGTACTTTAAAGTCCACATATGAATGATTGAATATTACCCTACATTAAAAGAGATTTAAAATATATAATAACATCCCATATTTATTATTCAACAAGGTGGAATTCATATTTCATGCTAGGATGGTATTTAACCTTACATTTGGAATCTAGGCCTTAATTTTGCCTGTTATGTCTGACTGCAACCTTTGTAGTTTAGAACACTCTATTTAGTTCCCCCCTTATAAATAAGTTTTTTTATATTATATTTTTTTCAAATTTCCATGATTTATTTAAGTGTCCCTATATCTCCTAGTTCACCACTTCATCATTTTTTCTCAAGACTGCAGGCTTATATGCAAGGGGGAGTACCCTCTGTCTGAGACAAAATAGAGGGTACTTCCCCAATTCGTCCAAGAAAATTTATTATTATAATGGATCATCCAAGTCATGAATATTATCTAAAAAAATATTGAGATATTTTTTATGTCATTTGACCTTCCAAATCTTCAAAAAACTAAAATAGACCCCTTAAGAGATTGTGTGTAGGCTGTTTAGTACATGGCCTATGTGTTGTGTTATAAGAACCCTTTTCCTCTTTGATTTTATATTATAAATTCTTACTATATAATATCATGATAATTATTGAATTTTTATCATCACATATTCCTTAATTCAACCTTATATGTATCCCTCATACTCTTGAATTCTCAAATTGTATGTGTAACCTTGATTATATCTTGCTTATGCTTCTTGCTTTAGGAGGTCCTGTAGGTGTTCATGGCTTGAGGTTAGCTTTGAAACATTGCACTAGACATGTTGAAACATTATTAATTAATTTAAGAGTGTTTTTATTTCATTAATCCTTGGATCATACTAATCAACAATGAACCTTTCTCAACTCATTGCCACCCCATAGTCATAGCTAACTGTGTTTCTTGTTTTTCTCTTCTTAAGAAAACCCTTGTAGGTGCATTTTGGAGAATTTAAACCTTGAGAACATGTTTGGAATTATGTTTTAGGTTTATAATTATAATATATTCATTTCCTATTTCCACTTTATTACTTTTATTATCTCTTTTCCATCATTTTAAACCCCAAACTTGATCATTGTTTGCCGAGCTGTGACATATGTCTTTTCAAGCCTATTGTAGGTTACATTTGTGCATGATTTAGACTTTATCTACATGCATAATGTACTAATTTAAGTATTTCACACTATATTATGACTATATTCACTTAATTCGTGATTTTAAAAAGGGTATATACTGAGGTTATCAAACTCATTCCCTTTGACAACCTTATAGCCAACTTATAAGCTTTATATGATGAACAGGGGCCCTGCAGGTAGTCATAGGGGTTATGAGAGTGTTTTAGTCCCTTATTATTTACCTTCAATCCATTGGTTCAATATTTAATTATTTAAATCCATAATTTCCATGAGAATTTGTTTAATATTTCTTCCTTAAAGTGACAAAATACCATCTACATCTTTAGGCTTGTAGATGTTATTGCAGGATTTCAATGTTTTAGAGGCAATTTTAGGACCCTAAATAACCAACCTCCATTAGCTCCCTTACCTTAAAAATTTTCATAGTATTTTACATTTTTATATAATAAAATATGGACACATTTGGAGGCATAAAGTACTTTTGTAATTCTATCATAAAACATTAAAAAAACCCTAGGGAGCTCTATTTTACAATTTTATGGACAACTTCCCAAAACATAGTCCTTTGAGCTTTTGAAGTGATCTCAACTCCAATTTAAAAAAATGACATATTAAAATGGGTATATTATTTTAAAAATCATGTTATTACCTCAAATTTGGTTTTATCCTCAATTACAATCACCTCAAAATGTCCATCTTACTCTCTGTGGTACCACCTGTAGTTGGTTATTTGCATATTCAGGCAGTATGTGAGGATAACAGGTAGTGAATGTTATATTGAAATTAAACTAAGATTCAATCCTATCTCAAGGAATCCAAATAGTTTTTTTTAATATTTTCAAAGACCTTTCTTATTTATAAATCTTTCTTCCAACATGTTTTTTCCATTTAGAAGCACCTATAATCTGTGTTTTAATGGTAGAATTGGTGAAGGTATGTTACATATGACTATGACAACCCTATAAAAACTCTTTTAATATTACTCCTTATTTTTTAATTATCCCAAACAAATTTCAATAATTTTATACCTAAAATACACTTTCATAAACATGTTAAAAATGCTCCACATATGTTATTCCCTGTGACTGCAAGTGAGAATGAGCAAAAAGTTGGCTATGAGCCTAACAAGATTATGAACTTGATCCAAACATGGAATTACGAGGCCAATCATGGAAATGAGGAATTTAATATGGAATTAATACATGGGAATACATAATATCCTATTCACATGAGATCCTCTATATGGAATTCAAGCTCCTACAAGTGGAAAACTGATTGAAACTACCCATGGTGGCACCCTCCTATAAAATGAGCTATATTGCTCATTCAAAAACCATAAAATATGAAACCAATCATGATAAAAATTTGATAAATAATTAAAAATCATATAAAATAAACATCAACATCTATATTATATGAAATCTCCCAAACAAGAGTAAAACCTATAACATACATAGATTAACAGGTAGATTTGCATAGTCAACTTGTTAGCAATCATTCATAAAGCACAGTTGATAAATATTCAAAATACTAATATTAAAATTAATGTATATAATTTTAATATAACCTCCTCAAGGCATTTGAGCTGATACATCATAAGCTATCTATACCAAGTACAAACTTGTAAGTCACTTTTGCTTGCCAAGAAAGGTGAAAAGAGAGATGAATGGTTTTGTGCATGAAATGACACTTAAAATTCAATTAAATCATGGATATGAGTGTGGGGGAGATTAAGAGACACATTTCAACCTTTTCCAAGTGGAACACTTCCCAAGGAGGCCATACAAGTGCCATTTTCTTCCTTTTCTTTAAGAAAACTAACTTTTCTTCTGATAAACCTGCAACTTTCAGTTACCAATAGTGGATTAAGACTTATTAGGAAAATTTTCAAATTAAATAACCCATTTAGACCTTTTCATTTCCCAAAAAACCCGTATAACTCTTTAAATGCACATTTTTGACCCCTAAAATGACCCAAAATTATAAATGGACATAAAAACTAATTAACCAAGGTGAGTATAACATCAAGTGACCTTAAATAACATTTAATACACCACATGAAAATATATTATACCTCATATAGACCTATAAAGTCAAGTTTTTACCTATAGGTGTCCCAATTTGACTAAAAAGTCAAATTTGATCAACACCCATGATGTTGATGGTGGTATATTTAATAATGCCTATGGGTAGTGAAAAAATATTTTTGGCCATGAATATAACATATGTGAAGGGTTTAAAAATGGGAGTCCCCATATTTCTCTATGAGTCTTTGGTTAAAACATTAACCTCCATAGTAATTTCACTAGGATATCACAGATCATCCAGCCATCAAATATGGATGCATTGACAAAGACCTATTTATCACATTATGGATTTGGTTGAATATGGGTCTCTTGTCATCATGCATGGTTTTAAAAAATATCCTCCAAATACTTTATCATTCATTTTCACAACCAATTATTGAGGAGAGGGATGATATCCTAATTATGGAAGTGTTTGCACAACTCGTAGAACTCATCATACCTTAAGTCTATGGGTACTGTATTTCTTTGCATCTCATCCCACATATTAGCATCCCTATATTTTAAGAACTCAAATTATCCCTACATTTCTTAGACTAAGTCCATTATGTCATGTAACACTTTTTTATGGTGTTAGCAGTTATGAAAGTTTTTTGCATGAGGTTCTTCATGTTGAACCTTTTTAGTAGGTGGATTTGAAATTGGTTGGTAGTGAACATCACTCCATGTAGTAATATTAACCTTGGGTCTAACTGGTAGAGTGGTAGGGTGTGGTATCCATTGATCATTTTTATTTCTTTCAACACATATCATCCCAATTCCTTCTCATTTTATTCTTTAGTAATGGCAGCATATAAATCGAGACATTCTTCTAGGTGATGCGCATTTTTATAAAAGTCATAGGTTGGATAGACCATGTAGTCATGTTGGTAGTGATATCAATATACACACTTGTAACAAGTCCTAGGTGGAAAATAACCACATATGCACCCATTTTCATGCCCTTGACCTCTAAAATATCAACTTTCACCTACTTCCTAGTTGTTAGCTATGTAAGTTTGGTACATACCTCGCATGCATGATTCATCAATATCATTAATGACCCATCATTCATTAGTATCATGTGTATATGCATCACATATTTTACATTATAGTGACACTTTATCTTGAGTGGCACACTAAAGAAAGAGACAACTCCTTATATCATGATCTTATTTGAGAATTTCGTAGGACTACTTTAATACAACATGAATATTCCTTCATGGATATTTATTCTTGTTATGACCCTCCACTTTGTAGTCAAGACACCACAAGCTGTTGTGAGTGTCATGAGAATTATTAAATATAAGCTTCTTTAGATGAGAAGACATAATAGTAATCTAATCCTTCATAAAAGGGTTGATCCCCATATCTATACTTCCCATGGATTCAGAGTGGAGGGTGACTTTTAGGGCCTCATACAGTTAAATTAAAGTCTTGTGAGACAAGGCCCATCTAAATATAATTAATAAACCTCCCATAAACCATTGATAATGTTATGTTGGATTAATCTCAAATGATATTTTTGGAAGAAGCATTTTGAAATGTGAATCATAGATGTATGCACTCTCAGTAATCTCTTTCTTAATATCCTTCAAGGAAGCGATACTCTATTGCTTAAATTTAGGAATATCAAATTATTGGAGAAAGAAATCTTCAAAAATTCTTATTTCATAACCGCTTGTTGAGGATCAATTTTTTTATACCATTTATGCACATAATCCAATAAAGTAGTGTATAAATAAGTTACCTTCTACTCATTAAAAGTTATGTCCCACACCCATAAAATGAATTCACACTTGTGAACATGTTGTACTACATTTTTGACACCTAAATATTTAGGAAAATGAAGTGTCATCTCATAGTAGACTATAGGTACATTGGGTGGTTGCAATAGACCTTATTGTGTTGCCCCTCTAATTCCTCCTAAACCTTGTGGTGGAGGTCCACTAGTTCTTCTTGATTTGCCTCTTTATCTACCTATAGCTCTAGTAGAAGCACCAATGGTACTACCTCCTATGCCTCTTACAATAATAGGTGCACTAGAAATAATAAGAGTTAAGGGAGGTTGATTAGTTATTATTGGGACTGTATCTTCCCCAATACTTATATTTTAGTCCACCTAGAATTATAAAGTGATCCATAGGTATTACTTTCTATGGAAAATTAAAGGTTAATGGAAAATTATTATGCTAAACTTTCACTTCCAAAGATTCTTCTATAGTTTCATCTTTAGATTCAACTTTAGATTTAACATTGTTAATATCCCAATTTCTAACAAGAATTCCATCAAACTAAAATTCATGATCATGTGCTATGATGGAAGAATTGGGTCTATTTGGATTGGGTTTCACTATCATCAATGCTTGTCTTAATTATTTCATGCATACTTGTGTCAGTGATGGGCACGAACCTATGGTTAGGGATTACTCACCATGTTTTTCCACCCTTCTATAGATTCTTTTAGAACTTACAATTTTTTTTATTTACCCCTAAGATCACTTCCTCTCATATCTTTATGTATGGATTCATCATAATTATGATTATATAGTTATCATTGATCGAATTCCATGTTGAATGATCAATCCCATATCAATGTATACTGCTTCATTTCCCCACCAGTCACACTAATCATGTGCAAGAGATTTTAGCCATCCATTGGGGAAGTTCTCAAGTCCAGAATCAACTATGTGTTTTTCAATTTATAAGGGAAATTTATTGAGATACATTTCACATGGTTCCCATAGTAAGTTGAATTGTGCTTCCTTTAGACAAGATTATGTAGAGACAATGTATTCCAAGATGTAGATATTGAGCACTCCCTTCCACCACACGTCTACTACACATTTCTAGGTAAATTTAAACTTCACTAAGGTTTATTGATGCTCTATTAACCAATAATTATTCCATCTGCAATTTCTTGAATGGTCTTACGCATATGTCAAAATTCAATCATGAAAATGAAAAGGTAATTTTATAAAGATTGTTTCATATAGATAATCATATAAGTGTTTCTCTATCCATGTACATGAAAAAATCTTGGTTCAAGATATTTTATATGGTTGTAACACAACACTATATGTTTTCCAAATATAACCACTGATACATGTTTCTACCATCATGCTAACAAGTGAAATGGGTCTCAATAATGGAACAAAAATGTTGGGGTTTTTTAATCCTTAGTTCCACATGACTAAGTACTAGTCACATGTCTAGAAGAAGGAAGAATCCAATGTGTTATCATGATGACATATAATAAAAGTGACCTCTCACACTCACCCAAGGCATGTATCCTAGACTGGTTCCCATTGATTCTTCCACATGATGGTGGATACATAATTGTTACTTAAGTATTTGAGTATTCATATTTTATCATTATTACTAAGAGCATCAATCTAGAGTTTAGACATTTGATGCATTCACATAGTGCATGTACTTATCTATTATCATAAAATTAAAATTAACACTAAATAAATTTAACATATCAATATTCACAGATAAAGTATTAGTTCCATTGATCTCATTTGATAAGTTTACAAAGGTACTTTATTCAGTACATAATCTCTCTAGATCTCTATCTTGACAGAAATAACACATCTACGTCTAATAATATTTTTTAATAAAAGATAAGGGGTATTTATATATAATCTAACCCCTTCTTAGGTTTCATCAGTAATACATTATAGATGATAAATCAATTAATTAAAAATAAGTCATGGGGAGCTGTTAAAATTAAGTTCCTTTTGATTCGGGCCTACAAGCCACTATATACTCTATATATGCTAGATATTCATGTTTGTGCTCCTATTACTTTATGAGACATTGATAGATTCAAAATACCATTAATATTTGATACTTCTATGAATTTATTTGTAACTAACTCTTTTTCTTGTGCCCTTGTCTACGTCTTGCATTTTTTTGAGTCCTATGTCTTATGTTCCTCATTCTCAATTTCCTTATATTTCATAATTCGATCTTCCATGCCAAGGTCATACATACTATTCTTCCATGTATCTCTTATGGCATCCTCTCCTTCCCTAAGGTCCTCCATGATTTTCCTAATCCCTTGCATCTTCGTTCTATGGCTCAAAATTACTTATAATATATTATTACAAATTTTAAGGTCCAATAATAACACACCTTAACTTTGCATGAGCCCAACTTGAGTGATTTTATGTTGACTAAACTACAATAAATATCATGTTAAAGTATATAATCTAAACTTGAAATCATTTAAAATTATTTAAATTAAAGGAACAATGTTTAGGAGTACACCTGTGTATTGATGCAACTGTCTTGCCTATTGGCAACTTGATTTGAAAGATGTATCATTCTGAATTATTGAAAATGAGATTAGGAAAAATATATAAATATATAAAATACATATATCTAATGGTATTGGGATATAATTAAAGTCACATTCCCCCAACCTTGGAGAAAATGTGAGTTGCCACCCTAAAATTGAGATTAACTCAACCTTACAACCTAATCATATTTATAACCTAGTGAGCATAAACAAACAAAGTCAACTCATACTATCACACTGGTGAGGCTAGATGATATTATCACGTTCAACCTAAAAACTTGTAAATATTGACTGATTTAATCACCTCAACCATACCAAAATATGAACCAATTACTATTTTATATTAGCTCAATATACTCCTAAAAGTCCAACTTAGTGGGTGATGAGAGTCCTTAAGAATGTTTTGAAATCATAAACTGATTTATAATTTTAAATATTAGGTGCACATTGCATATCATATTCACCTTATATATGTATCATGTTGAAACTATGTATAAAAATGGTACCAATGTATATAATTATGACACAACTATGATTTTGAATTATATAATTGTGTATTTTGACCAATTCATAAATTGTGTAAGTGTGGAGAACATGCTTCTAAAACATTTCACCATTATATATGGAGAAATATGAAAATTTAAATAAGTGCCAATGTGGAGGACATGTTTCCAAAACATGCCTATTGGGTCCAACACACCCCATCTTCATTTTTTTAGATAGGGACCCTCTTATTTTAGTTTGATCTTCAGGTTGTAAACTTCTAGGTGCAGTTCAACCTTTTGAATGTTTCATTAATTTAAATAAGTTTGTTGATCATGATTTCATTTACCATACTTGGTCTAGCATTTCATAAAAACCCTAATTCATTTGAAGTATATGAGTTTGCCTACATTTATTAAGTCTTAGTCTAAATATTATTTGAAGTGCATTAATATTTTCTCTTTTAGGTCATTTTCCCTTAAGTTTAGAAAATTTATCTAGTAATTTTGGAGCTTATTATTTCCTTTTCTTGAGTAGTTTGATTTATATATGCTTTAATTTTATATCAATGGTGTAGACACTAGAAAACTACACACTTGCAATTTTCAATGTCTAAATGCCTTGAGTCCCCATATAAACCCCCTTAACCTTCTTAACCCTTAACCAACCCCTCTTAATCTAACCAAATCACTATTCTTCTATCACTATTCACATAGTACTATTTGAAATTACTATTCAGAAGTATTATTCACTATAACTATTCACTATCACTATTCATGATGACATGGTAGGTGTCATGGTAAGTGACATGGAAAGTGACATGGAAGGTGATATGGAGAGTGACATGGCTTAGAAGTGAGGTGGCTTGAAGTGAGACATTATATCCTACCTGGGACCCTCCACCAAGGTACCTAATGACATCATTAAGCACCAAAGGGCCCCTCCTTTGAAGTATCCTGAATTTACTCTATGGGGCCATCATTCAACATGTGTTTTTGTCCTCATGCATAAAGGTAGTGCCAAAATTCATGGAGCACTTAGCCAAAGGAAAAATTAGCTTGGTGGAAAGTCCTTTGGCCTCATTTGGGTCCATGTGCATGATTTCTACTCAAAATTGAACTCATGTGCAAGGTGGGAGACAAACCAAAAAAGTAGGAATCCCACTACCCTTATCATTTGATTCACCCATGAACTCACATGGAAAATAGTGCCAAATTTCATGGGGCACTTAGCCAAAAGACAAATTAACTTGGTGGAAAGTCCTTTGGCCTCATTTGGGTCCATGTGCATGATTTCCACTCAAAATTGGACTTGTGTAAGGTGGGATACAAACCAACAAAGTGAGAATCCCACCACCCTTATCATTTGATCTACCCATACATCCACATGGATAATGGTACCAAAATTTATGGGGTAATTATCCAAAAGACAAATTAACTTGGTGGAAAGTCCATTGGCCTCATTTGGGTCCATGTACATTATTTTCACTCAAAATTTGGCTCATGTGTAAGGTGGGAGATAAACCAACAAGGTGGGAATCCAACCACCCTTATTCTCTTTATCATTTAAGATCCCACTTAGAAAATAGTTCCATAATTCACTATTTCACTTCTTTGGTATGTTTATTGACAACAAATGCTATAAGTACCCCTTTCTTCTTCACCCATGGCAAAGTTAAGTTTTGGTAAAAAAATCATTCTTATTGTAGGTTTTCCACTTTTGAAGGTCACAATCTTGGAGGTTATAAGACTTAAAAGCAAAAAAACTCTACCAAATTTGTAAGATATCATCAATCATCTTCAACAAGCCATCCTCTTCAACATCCTCAACAAGCTTCTTTAAGGTAACCTTCTATTAGTTTATTTATTTCTTGTATTAATTTATTCCTTTACCACTGGCATTTATTTTATTTACCTCAAAATATCTTCTTTGTTATCCCATTTATCCTATTTACCTCTTTGCCATAGTTATCCCATTTATCTTTATACCCCATTTCCCTATTTATCCCATTTACCCCCTTTTACCCCTTTGCCTTCTTGGCCTGTATTTGACCATTTATCCCTTTGCCTTCTTGGCCTCCTTATTGACCATTTATCCCTCTTTCTTTTTTGAACACATTACCCTTTACCATATCAATCATTTTCCAACCCAAACCAAATCATTCTTTTGACCCTTATCAAGTTACCAAACCAAAACCAAAACCTTGTTTTTGACTAAATCTCAGCAATAGTTGCTTTTATCTAGTCATTGTTTTAGCAAAGCATTTAACTTATTTTTTTTAATTTTAGTTATTTTCTGTTGTTTTATATTTTTAGTTTCAATTTACTATTATTTTATGTAAATTCTTTCATTTTTATTTATCAACTTAAGTGTTTAAAGTAGGTGGATTGACAACTTCCTAGAAAGCTTTTGCTTCTACCACCCATCTACTTGTCTAACAAACAAGTGTGTTTAAGTATTTTCTCATTTGTAGGTATTTTTACCTAGTCAAAGAAGAGTTCTCATAAATTCTGGACTTCAATGAGTGCATGAAAACTAGGTATTCTTCTACAAACCTATTAACATAGTTTCTTTCTTCCAAAATTAAGAAAAAACAAAAATTAGATAGAAACAAATGGATTAAACATTTGCATAACTTCAATTTTTATCTCAACTGATTTCATTAAAATGACAAAAAATTGGCTTTAGGTGTAGTAAAATAACTTTTATTTGTTAAGTCTTAGCTTGCACATAGTTATTTCTATTTAAATTATTTGACTATTGTATTTTGAAAGACTTAACCATTGCTTGTGCTAACTGTGTACTTTGTAATGAATTTGAATTAGTCTTTTGTAGTTTGGTTGTATTGTTGACTTTGTGTTACAAGCTTCTTTTAAATTTTTAAGATTTTATTCAAACATGTTGGGACTATTTTCATTTCATGTTTACTAAGATTTGATTTTTGGCTTACTTATTAATTAGAACTTGAGTTGTATGTGTTGTTTGATGATTTGGTAGTTTACAAAGACAAATTTATTTACCTAAAAGCCACTGTAGTTTCATTGTTGTGATAAAAGGTTTAAGATCATGAAAAATGCCATAATCTTAGAGGATTGCATAGTTGTCAAGTTAGTTGTTCTATGACACTGAGGTCCTAAAATCACACCACTTGGAATAGCCTCGAAAGCATAAAAGATCAAATCCTTTAGGGTATTAGAGGATTAACATGTGGTAAAAAATCCTAAAGGTGCATGACCCCAAATCCCTTATAAGATGCCACGTAGTACCTTATCAAAAGCTCAAAGCCACTATAGTGTTAGCCTAAATGTCTATGACCCTGAATCCCTAAGAATATGCCATGTAGTGTCTTATCATAAGCTTGGAATCTTAGATCCATTACAATGTTAGCCTAAACATTTGTGACCTTGAGGCCCTAAAATCGAGATACATGGCCATATTTAAAAAAAGAAGGTAAAGAGTGGGGAAATCCTTGGGATGCCAATAATTTGTGAAGTGGAAAAGTAGGACCCATAAAGCTTTAGGAAAGTAAGTGCGATGTTTCCATGTGGCATCATCCCAGTGATTTGCTATCCTAGAGATATCTATATAAATCAATGATATCATTAGATTTTTGGTCGAGTTAGTAAGATTTTGAAAAATGACATAAACCCACTAATCCACTTACCTAGAGTGATCTATATAGCCTCTAAGCATGTCAAAGTGTTGGGTTAGTAATATCTCACCATGTGGCAACATCTTGCTACGTCATGACCAAGAACATTCAGTGTATCCCAAGTAGTGGTAGAGAAAGGAAAATCTATAGAAAGTTATAAATATTTCAAGTCAAAATAAAATAAACACACATGCACCCTTATCAACATTTAGATAGCTTAAAGTTAACATTTAATAAATAAGGGTAGACAGGTTGATGACCATGAAGCTATCTCTATCTATGGAAATGGATAGGCTGAAGTGTTTGAATAATTTAAGTTACGATTATAAAGGATATTACCATCGAATATGTGATATTTAATTAATTAGAGTAGAGGATCAATTAAATAAATGCTATGATGAATATTTGGTAAGATGATCACACTAAAAAATGAATCTTGAGTTAGCCATGACTAGAACATGGGCAAGTATCTTAGAAAAAGTGGAGGCCAAAACTATGAAGATTGTTCATTAGTCAAAGGATAGGGATATCGGTAAATTCATCTAGAGGGAAAAAATACCCTATTTATAGATTGTTAAAATATTGCCTAGTCATTTGCATTTATGGATTTTTATCATTAGGATAAGCAAGAGAAATAAAAAATGGATACATCTAATGCATCGATTGATAACTCAACCATTGCGACTAATATAGAATGAAGTGGTTGAATATCATTATATGGTTGATTAATTAGTAGAATAATTTGAATACTACAAAGGGCTTACTATTCATTGGAGATTAAAATGGGTAAGAGATTTAATTTCCTTTTACAACTTATTATAGTCTCAAAATTATGCCATGAATAGAACATTATCTTATCTTGATGTATTATCACAACAAGATAATCTCTAGTCAATTATTTCATTTAATGTTTATATCAAGATAGTTCAATTAATGGTTGTACATTATAGCCATGATGGACTAGAATTATCTATATAAATAGTATTTCTCATTATTGTTAGGGTGAGACATTTGAGTATCAAAACTCTATTGAGATTGAGCGAGGATTTCACCTACCTTTTTCCATTGTTTTGTCTTGATGGTTTCCCTAGGATCTTGATTTGAGAAGTAATCCATGAAAATAAGTTTCTAATGTTATTATGATTAAGTGGATAGATAATTAGATTGTGAAACAACTAATTTAGTTGGATTTGAGAACTTATTTTGGTTGTTTTAAGGCTTATACTAGTCATGGTATACAAATAGTTATAGGCTTGTAAAATTTATTTATTTGAATGAAATTTTAGATTTCATGTTCACATTACATTCCTTTGAGTCTTGCTTATTATGGTGTTTCAATTTGTGCAATAGTTAGATTTGATGCCCAATGATTTTATCATAGCCCATATCTATTTAACATCTAAGTATTTGAAGACATGTCTTAAATAAAGGAATCTAATCTCTTTTATTCCCTACTATTCCACTCTCTTTGATGTTTTATAAAAGAATAATCTACCATTATATTGTAAATAATCCATTTGTAAACAGTAATAACCTAAATATTTTGAGGAGCACATATTGAACCTTTAGTGGAAACACATCATAAACTACCCATTTATAATTTATTAGAGTTTTTTGGCCCTTGGATCACTAATAGATCCTAAAAATAAGGGATTTTTTCCCATGTGTTTTTGGTTTCTCTTGTCCACTCGTATCAGTCAATTTAACAAATTGTCTTGGAATGGGTCATAATTTTAGCCTAACAAAAATTACTGTTAAGAGGTCCAATGAGTAAGAATCTAGGCCTTAGAAGAATATTTTATTAAGTTTAACTTGATGCCCTTTCCTTCTACTTCTCCCAATTTCTATTATTTATTTAATACAAGAAATAGAAAATGGTGCTAAAAGGAGGGACCTATTTCTTGTTGGTTATTTTACTTTTATTATTGTTTGTTTGAAAGAAAACTAGACCCCACTAAAAGGATCATAAGGTATACATTTAAATCCTTACCCTACTTGTTTCACTTGTTGAGATAAAAGAGGAATAGAAATAGTAAGGATGAGCTTGTTGCACATATTATTCAAACTTATTTAAGCTTGTCCTTAATCCCTTAAATTTCATGGTTGTCACTATGTCTTGGCTTGGTGAGTTAACCATCAACATCCTAAGAATTCAAAATGACTTGCCTGAGGATCCCTTTGATTTCCTCCCTAAATTTTAGAGTGACCATATGGGAGCTGTTGAGGATCACATTATCACTTATAGACTAGCCATGCATGTGTTAAAAGTTCAATTTAAAGACGTATCCTCTAGAATGTTTATTTCTAATTTAAAAGGAGAAATATATGATTGGTATTTGATTTTAGTGTTGAATTATATTACCTACTATAAGAGTATATAAAATCAATTCCTCCAATTTGGAATCCTAGTGGAATATTTTCCCTTTCTCCCTAGTGTCTTACCTAATAATCAGAAGAAGCAAGAGCCCATCACATCACAACAGAGGTCATTCTGTATGATTCATCTAATCATGATTTTGGTGACATGATTAAAGTGGAAAAAAACACTATAGACATTAAAGAGGAAGTCTTGATATTACAAGAAAAACTAGAATTCCAATAATAAGAAGAGTGTGAAACCTCTTATAATCCCCTAGAGTTTCTTCTCTCTAATAACCCACCTTTTCAATAAATGGTAGT
This sequence comes from Torreya grandis, assembly GCA_037957365.1. Lineage (NCBI taxonomy): Eukaryota > Viridiplantae > Streptophyta > Pinopsida > Cupressales > Taxaceae > Torreya > Torreya grandis. The sequence goes on from JARHVA010000413.1 coordinate 5,175,009, forward strand.
CCCAGAACCTCTTATGCCCAATAGTATAGTCAATGAACCCCATGTTAATGTATCCATTATGTATGATTTGAGTGAACATGAGGCAAGCTCTTCTATTTCGAATGATAGTTATAAAAATCAAGAAAAATATAAACTTCTTATTTATGATTATGTTAATTTGGGTTTTGAAGTAAAGGGAAATGATTATCTTAAATTCATGCATGTAGATCTTTTTGATGATAGAAGTGAAAAAAATCAAGACCTATGGAAGGATACAAATACTTTTTGTTGTTGTTGGCTTTATTTATCTCCAATGCCTTTTAATTTTTTGGTTAAATACAAATCTGAGGTTGTCCCTTAAAATGACCTAAATATCATTAGGGAATATCCAAATCATGTTCTCCCTCAAAAAAGACTATATTTTGAGTATGGGGTATTATAAAGGGTTAAATAAAAAGCTTATAACCCTCCACATTATGATATGATCTAAGAGATGAACCCTTTAGAGTCAAGAATGAAACTTTGATAATTGAATACACTAACTATGAGGAGATTAAAACACCTACAATATATCCAAAAATACCAAGTCTAAATCCTGATTGCATGGATAAAGATGATGGTGATTTTCAGATGGTGTATTTTGAAGAAGACATCAAGGAATCATTTGATTTTAGGTATGATTCCACTTCCCTATCATGTGATAATTTATATGATTTCTTGTCTAATATATTTCCTCTTATGGATAAAAGTACAAATGATAAACTTCTAGAACTTATTAATCCCCCAAAAAATATAGGTCCTAGTGTTTCAATATTTTTATTAGTGTTACCCTTCCATGAGAATGTTGAGTTAACTATTGGTTATCATTTTTTTGAAAATGGATAATTCATTTTTACACTCATGGGTTTAATTTATTTTGATGTTGATAATTTATGTTATGGGTTAACTTCATTCATATGGATGGATTTTGAGGTGGATTCTTTTTAAGCCTATGTTGCTTTTGATTTTAGAATTAAGACACCTAGTTTTTTTTAATGCATGCTTAAAAATATAATTGTTTTTGTAGGAAGGAAAGTCAAATAAATTTTAAGATAATTTAAATACATCCTTACTTTCCTAAGGAAATTGACTGGAAAAACCTTGATGCTACCAACATGTGGAAGTCATGTTATGTTGGGTTTCCATACTCACCTTCCCAATTTCATTGGATTTGTTTTTTTAGATTAGTGTACATAATTCCTTATTTTCTACATTTTTTTCTTTATTATATTTTCCTCATTTTCTAAAGTATCTCCCTATTTTTATATGTTCTTATTTTAGAGTTAGTTTCCCTATTTTCTTCTTTCCCTATTTTGGTGTTGTTTCCACATTTTGTTCATTCATTATCCTATGCATCCCTTTGTAATGGTGAGTCATTTACTTAATAGAAACAAATTAAGAGGAGAGTTAAACCTTATTTTATTCCCATTTCCCATGCATTAATGGGTTAGGAACCTCAAATGGTTTGTGGAAACATGAAATTTGTTTACGACTTAGAAGTTAGACAGTAAAAAGTCACATTTTATCAATTAGATAGGTTGTTTCAATTTTATTATGCACATTTTTTGAATGATTGGAGACCTATGATTGTTAATAGAACATATGAATTTTAGAAAGGTTTATTTTATTATTTAAATCCATCAATTACACTTAATTGAATATTTGAAGAAAAATGGAAATACTAATTTAGTTTTAATTTGTTTTGACAGTCATGAACTTGCTAAGTCTATTATTATGCCCATGGATTGGTACCCAACCCTCAATGGATAGAACTAAAAAATAATTTATTGAGAAAAAATTGATGGAAATTAAAAAAAATACAAGATTTAAAGTCTTCCTCAAAAGGTTGATACTAGAAATCTCCACATAATTTATGTTCTAGTTGACAGTGGCATCAGGCCTTTAGTGGGACTAGAGGTATCTATGTTGGGCTTATAGATGCCTACATGAAAGTAGAGCAATGCCCATGATATTCCCCCTAAATCCAAATTGCTAAATTTTTTTCCTCTCAAAAGTTGTGGTCATCTAAGTAGTTTTGAATTCAAGAGTGATAAAGGAATTTATCACTTTCACACACCGATTACCTTTTTATAGAATTGAATCTTAGTATGACACATGTTGAATAAGACTTCAGTGCCTTCATATTTATAACTTTGTATAAAGAGAATCATTTAAAGTTTATACTTATGTTTAGGTGTGAAGGTTTTCATTCTATTTATTGGAGTGATTTACATGGAAATTATAGGTTATGAATGCTAAATAGCATTCTCTCCTTGTAAGTATCCATTTATTGGGTCCAAAATGCCCCATCTTCACTTTTTCAAATAGGGACCCTCCTATTTTAGTTTGATCCCTGGGTCTTAAACTTATAGGTATTATTATACCTTTTGAGTATTTCATTAATGTAACTAAATTTGTTGATCATAATGAAATTTATTAAACTTGGTCAAACATTTCATGTAAAATACTCATTCATTTGAAGTATGTGAGTCTACGAAGTTTTATTAAGTCTTAGTCTGAATCTTGTTTGAAGTGCATTAATGTTTGCTCTTTTAGGCCATTTTTCCTTAAGTTTATACAAGTTATCTAATCATTTCATATGTTATTTTTTCCTTTTCTTGAGTATTTTGATCTATTTCTACCTTAATTTTATATTAATGGACTAAACATTTGCATAAATTTAATTTTCATCTTAGTAGATTTCATTGTAGTAAACTAACACTTCTTTGTTAATTATTACCTTGGGACTTAGTCATTATTATTTGAATTATTTGACCATTGTACTTTGAAAGACTTAACCATTTCTTGCACTAACTATGTATTTTATCATCAATTTGAAATAGTCTTTTGCAGTTTGGTTGGCTTTTGGACTCTGTGTTGCAATCTTATTTTATGTTTTTTGATCTTTTATTTAGGCATGTTTGGATTATTTTTATTTCATGATTACTTAGATTTTATTTTTAACTAACTTATTAATCGACAGTTGATTTTTTTATGTTCTTTAATGATTTGTTAATTTACATAGATAAATGTTTTTACCTAGAAGGCATCATAGTTTCATTGTTGTGGTGAAAGGTTTAAGATTGTGATAAATTCCAAAATCTTAGAATCTTGTATAATTGCACAACTATAAATTTATTTGTTATATGGACCTAAGGTCCTTAAATCACACTAATTATCATAGCATCAGAACCACAAAACCTTAGATCCTCAAGGGTATTAAAGGATTGACATGGAGGTTAACAAGCCTAAAGTTCTATGACCATAAATCCCTGAAAAGACACTAGTGGTGCCTTATTAGAAGCTCAGAATATTAGAGCTATTATAAAATTATCCTAAAGGTTTCTACCCTAGAGTACCTTAAATTGAGACATGTGGACATGTTTAAAATAAAAGGAAAGTGTATGTAAAATCCTTAAGATGTTGACAAGTTGCCAACTGGTGAAGTGGGGCCTACAAAGCTCTAGGCAAGGAAGTTAGCAGGATATTTCCACATTTCATCATCCCAATGATCTGTTTCCCTAGAGATAAACATATTAAGTATTAATTTCAATATACTTATATAAAATAGTTTATCAAGATTGCACCACATGGAAAAATCCTAGTGATCTACTTACCTAGAGTCATCTGTGTAGCCCCAAAGTGCATTTGCGTACCGGGTTAGGGGATATTTCCATGTGGTAACATCTCATTATGTCATGACCATGAACATTCAATGTATGTTAATAAGCAAAAGAGTAAGTAAAATACATAAAAATATATAAAGATGATAAGTGGAAATGAAACAAACATGTGGTCATCCTTCTCAATATTAAGTTAGCTCATATTTAACATTCAATAAATAAGGGAAGATAGGTTGATGAATTTCATACTATATCTATCTATGGATATAGATAGGAAGAAGTTTTCAAATAGTTTAAGGTGAAATTATGAAGGATATTACTAGTGAAGACCTAATCTTGAATTAATAATAGTAGAGGATCAACTGAATAAATGCTATAATGAAGATTTTCCAAGTTGAGCATACAAAAAAGTAAACCTTTAGTTAGCCATGACCAGAGAATGGGTGAGGAGCTAAGCAAAAGTGGAGGCTAAAACTATGTAGATTGTTCATAATTCAAAGGACAAGGATATCAATAAATTCATCTAGAGGAAAAAATACCCCTATTATATAATTGGAAAATTTTATTATTTAAATATTACCTAGTCATGTAAATTTACACATTTTTATCATTAGGACAAGCATGAGAATTTAGGAATGGACAAAGATAATACATGGACTGGCAACTCAACCATTGGGATTAATTTAGGATGAATTGGTTTTGTATCATTAGATGATTGATTAATCAATATAAGAAGTTTAATAATACAAAGGGATTAATTTTCATTGGAGATTGAAGTGGGTCAAAAATTTAATTTCTTTTTGCATCTTGTTATGGTCTGAGAATTGTGCCATGACTAGATTAATATATTATCTTGATGTATTATCATAAAGAGATAATTTATAGTCAGTTATTTGATTTAATGTTTGTATCAAGGGCATTAAATTTATGGTTTCACATCATAGTCATGATGGAATATCATTGTCTATACAAATAATGTTAATCATTATTCTTATGGGTGAGAAATTTGAATATCAAAAATCTATCGACATTGATCCAGGATTTAACCTACCTTTTTCCATTATTTTGTCTTGATGGTTTGCCTAAGATATTGATTTCAAAATTAATCCATGCAAATAAGTTTATGATGTTTTTTGGAGTAAATATATATACAATTGGACTGTGGAGTAGCTAATTTAATTAGAGTTGAGAAATTATTTTGATTATTTTGAGGTTTATACTAGTCATGGTGTGCAAATAGTTGTAGGCTTGTATAATTTTTTTCTTTGAATGAAGTTCTAGATTTCATGTTCATATTATATTCCTTTGATTATTACTCATTTTAGTTTTTCCATTTGTGAAATAACTATATTTAATGCCCAAATATTTGATTATAACCCATATTTATCTAATATCTAAGTACTGGAAGATTTGTTTTAAGTCAAGGAATATAATATATTTTTTGCCCCACTCTTCCCCTCTCTTTTATGTTTTTTTTTGAAAAATGATATACCATTGCATTATAAATAACCCATTTATAGAGGAACCAATAGTCATAACATGAATATTCTAAGGAAACCATATTGAACCTTTGGTGGAAATAGATCATAACCTACCCATGCTATAATTTATTGGAGTTTGTTGGCCTTTGGCTCACCATCAAATACTAAAAACAAGTATATTTTTTCCCATGTGTTGTTGGTTGATCTTGTCCACTCGTATTAGTCAATCTAACAAATTATGTTAGAGTGGGTCATAATTCTAGCCTAACAATATCGCCATTGAATCTACGTGTGTTGAATATTGAATAAGTGTGAAGAACATTATTCCAAAGCATACCCCCACTAAATTTGAAAATTATTCCAAATGATAAATAGGTGTGGATAACATAATTCCAAATCATGCCCCCACTAACTCTAAATACTATGAAAAGTGTGGATAATATGTCTCTATGACATGCCCCCATTCATATGCCCCTTTTAAGGTGAGATAATATAAGAATTGTTAGGTAAATCACCTAAAAAGGAGAATGTAATTTAATAATATGTAACTAAAACCATGTAGAATATGGAAGAAAATGTGTAGGTAAATGTATAATTGGTGCTCATGTGTTCACATGAAGGCCTAATATACATGGCAAAGATCATGGAAATGTGTAGATAGCAATATGACAAGCTCAAAAATAAAACAAACACACACATAAGAGTACTCAAAACCAGGTCAACATACAATGGTCCTATGAGATCAAAATAAGGGGCATGTTTAAATTCCACACATTCAAAGGGACATGACTTATTCAAATATTCACAAAAGAAATAATGACATATTCAAATGTCCATACAAAAAATAATGACATATTCAATTGTCAAATAAAAAAATAAAAGGCATGGGGCCCTCAAATAAAGGATCATATTCAAATTCTCAAATAAGAAAGACACTAGCAAGGCAAGACACTCAATGTAGTACATAAAGGAAATCTTAAGCAACCAACATAAACATATTATATTAACCTATGGATCAAATATGTTAGAAAAAATGTCAAGTGTGTAGCATATAAAGTACCATGTAAAATATATAATCAAGGATAAAGGTATGTATAAGTGCATATAATCTTAAACATGATAATGAAATATGATCATCAAACCATATAACCTGTGAGTATCAATATCAAAGAAGCAAATGCCCCCAATGTCAACATGACATGAGTAGAGGGAAGGCCAAACATATGAAATGGGAATAGATCATGTATTTTTGTATGTTTGTATCACACTCAAGTATAAATGTCACACATATGTGTATGTATAAATAACTGGTTTGCCATTCATCAACATGAAATTAACAGATAAATGCCAAGGATCCAATAGAACATGTAGGTGCCAAAAATGGTTTTGAATTTTTTTGTCTTTTTATAGTTCTGGTATTTTGGAATATATGAAGTGGAAAGATCATCCTATGATCTCATCCAAAGGATGGGCATAGGTATCTCCCCACTCATAACTTGGTGCAAATAATTTGTTGTACTACCAAGGAGCATGTATAGGTGTAATATCTACCATTGTAATATCTTTGATGTTCTTTGTATGTAGAATAGGACTTTGAGGTCATAAAGTAGTAATATAAGGAATAAGGGTTTGTGTAACCCATATCTATGTGCTATGTTGTTTCTTTAGAATGATAATAGTATAAACATGTTTAGGTGCTTTGGGTGCCTAAATATGATATGTAATAGAAGCTGGGGATTTCGTGAAATCCACCATATGTCTTTGATGTAATAGTATTTTAATTATTGGGTTCCTAGTAAAGGGGATTGCCTTTTTTTTACCCTTTTATGGTGGATTAATCTTAGTAATTTTGATAATTAATTGCCTTGGTATAAATTTTTCTTATTCAAGAGGATGTTCAAATGGAATTCTAAAAATTGTAATTACTTGATTGGCATAAATGTATTTAACACACACATTCACTATAGAATTTAATGATTAAAGTGTATGTATCTAATTTATTCCCAATAACATATAAAATCTTCATGTGGAAGGTATAACTAAAAAGGTACTAACCACATGTGCAGGATCGACCTATAAAGGTAGGTCAATCTCATCAAGAAATGTCTGGGAGGTCCCATCAAATGTTCTAAATGATGTAATAGAAGGATGCAAATCATGTTGAGTATAACCCAAATGCATAATTAACGTCATGATTCAAAAAAATTTGCTTGCACCATTATCAATAATAACACTATGTATAGGCTAGTGAGCAAGGAATGCTCAAACGATTAAATAGTGAATATTTGAGTCATCATCTTTAACCTCACTATCATTGAAATAAATATATATTTGAACCATATGAGGTGTAAGATGCATATATGTATGAATAATACCATTAAATGGGTAATCATAATGTGATGGAAGAGGATATGCATTATATGCCATTTGCACTTCTAGTTCCTTCTTAGAATGATCTTGTAAAGGATTGTTAAATATTTTATGTTTTTGGTGATCATCATTTTGTGAACCTGATTCCTTGGGAGGATCATCAAATGTAATATTTTGGTTATCAATGAGGTCTTGGATCTTACGATTCAAGGTAAAACACACACACACACACGTGCATGCACGTGTGCACACACGCACACACACGTGCACACACGCGTGCACACACACACACACACACACACACACACACACACACACACACACACACACACACACACACACACACACACACACACACACACATCCCTATTCCCTGGTGATAATCACAATAAGCATTCATAGCATATCCTTTAGGTAAAGTTCTACTCATATCAACCTCTATAGGATGAGGGAGAGATATATTATGACACTTTGATGGATGCAATAGAATGAAGTTAGAGACTTAAGTAAGTGTGTAAAATATCTCCTTGGTGCATTAGATAAGATAAGCCAATTAGGTTACCATGAAATTACTTTAACAATGGTGTATGTTTCCTTTTTAGGCTTAGGAAGTTTTACCATATAACTTAGTTTTATTTTAAACTTGGTAATAGATGTATATGCAACTGGTGTGTTTGATACATATTTGGTCTTATTTAATGAAATAAGCTTCATTTTAAGGTCTCATACAATATGGCATAAGTCATCAAAATATTTTAACTTTTTAAAAATAATGGACTCATGTGAAGGAACAACACATTATGCTTGAATGTCCTTAAGTTATTTATCTTCCATAGTATTGGTCATTTTATCCAACATTGTCTTGTATCTCAAGATATATTCATTGATAGGTTTATTTGTTTCTTGTTTAATTTTGGTAATTTGAGCATCGTAAAATTTTTCATAAATATTAATGGAAAAGTGTGCTAAAAAGGTAACTTCAAGAGGTTTTAATGCTTTCACTAATTGGAGAGGTAAATCATAAAACCACCTCAAATTATAGTCCTTTAGGCTTTTTGGAAATAATTTGGTCAAAAGTTTATCATTGGAGGCATAATCAAGGAATGACACATAGAAAGATCAAATATGTTACTTAGGATCACCCTTGCCATCATAAAATGGAAACTTAAGTGAAATAAAACTAGTTTGCAAAGGATGAAAATATATTTCAAGTGTAATAAGGTTATGCAATACAACTTGGGAATCAATAGCATGAGGATACTTTAAAACATTTTGTTCAATGTTTGTAATCTTTTACTCTAATGTCTTTATAACTTAAATGAGTGTTTAAATTGTAGACCCATTAGGGTTTAAATTATCAATTTGAGTAGTCACCAACGAAGAAATGAACATGGTTTTAGTAGTAATAGGTATTGAAATTGGTATTTGAGTTGAAACATTTTTTATCCCCATGGTAGATGTAGAAATAGTATTTTGGTTTTTAAGAAATAAAGGTTTAAAAATATAATGTGTCCCCCCATTATAATCATTAGGTTTTAATGTGTTCATGGGGAGGGTTGTTGGTATATGGGGATGACCCATGGTTCTAATAGAAAGATCAATAGATGGACCTATTTATCAAGATATTCAAGGTTTTGATAAATTTGCTCATGAAATAATTAAATTACCTACACTTGTTCATTATATATTTGATCATGTTCATTGGTTTCATTAAGCTCATGGTTTTCATTATCATAATGTTCTTCTATGATTGGTATCATCATGATCTTCATGATTAGGTCCCTAATTAGTCTCAGACATTTTAGGTGGTGGAAGGGGATGTTCAATGTGTTTAATAGACACACTTCCTAATCTAGGGCTATGCTTAGGTGTAGATGATATTTTTTTATTATGTATCACCTCAATCTTGCACACTTGGAAAAACTTATACCTTGGTTTTTCCTCTTAGTTATACACATGCCTTAATTTTACAAGCCTCACATCTATTTTTTCTTGTGCCCTTTGGCCTACCTCTTAGTCCTACCAATTGTATATGGATGACATAGACATCCTAGCTTGTCCATAATTTTTAAAATGTATTTATCTTACACCTCTATAAGTTTTAAGCTTGTGCATACTCTCTTATGCCCTCAAAACTAATGTCTGGGATAGATAGTAATATCGACATTATTTTCATGCCCTAAGTAAGTGTCTAATGCCATAATATCATCCAATTTTCAAATAAAATGTATTATAATGGTTGACCTAAGTTCTTTAATATGATTTATCTCTTGATTGGATTGGTATAAATACAATACAACCCTTATTCATTCACCACTTAGGAATGAGACCAAAAGAGAATCAAATAAGCACTCAAGTTACCAAAAGCTTTCCTATTCTACCTTATTCTGATATAAGTCAAAGGAGAAGCCCATCTACAGGTCTAAAGCACTACAAGAGTATTCATAATATCTTATTTGAAAATTTACAATCTAGGTCACTTTTATACTTACGTTAGACATAATGCATGATTCATACACAAGTCAATATGTAGGGGATAACTATGTGATTTTGAGTCCCTCTTATGGATTATTGGATATTTAAGCATTTCCCTTTGACTATGGGTTCATTTTATGTTAGCTTGACATCATGTGCCCACTAACCCATTTTTCTCCAAGGTCACATTGAAAATAAAAAGCTAGGGTTTTACCATTTCACTAGGAATGATAGTCCATGGCCCATATATGAATAAACCAAAGTGAAGGAAAAGCCAAGACCATAAGAATTCATGTGGTTTTATCCTATTTTAACTGATATTCCATATAAGACACTAGCATCAAACCTATAAGTAGCATCGATGTAACCATCCAGGGCTGATGTAATTATCTAGAGAGCTAGAGGCACCATATCTAGAATCTAACAATTATTCCAAAACTATGTTCCTACCTAATTTTAGCCTATTCTAGATCCATCACTATGTTAGCTTCAGAGCCAACTAAGTACCTTCTTTTATGTCATTTATATATCTATCATAGTTGTACTTTCCATTTATAACTTATCTTAGTTAATAAATTTAGCATATGGTACATCTAAGTTTAGCACATTAATTATCCTTATTTAGATCTAATATTCACCCTTGTGCCTTATCATTTATATATACATAACCCTATCTACCCAAGTAGGATCCTAATCCAAATTAGGGTTATACATTTGGTGAACTTGATATTTGAAGATAAAACCATAGGGCAATGAGGCTTTTCTGATTTCTTTTCCTTTTATTTATCCCAGAATGATAAATATTACAATCATGTTTGTCATGGACATATCTATAAAATATTTCATGGTCCAATACCTTATAGTTTTTATGGTTTTTTACATTAGTTTCTTGGTTCAAACCATTTGATCCATATAGAATTCAAAATCTTAATTCTAGCATACTCTTATTTGTTCTAATGTTTATAATGAGCTTTTACCTATTACTACAAAAGGCCAAAGGAGATGTATGAAGAAATCATTAGTCCCATACCATGTTTCCACCCCTTCCATAGATATTATTGATCAAACTTCCCTCTTGTACTTGTTATACTGATCATCCCATTACAAGGATGTCCTTTTGGATCCATTGTGTATGATTATATTTCCTTATAATATGGAACCACCATATGTGGCTTCTATATTAAATTTTCTAACATGGACTTAGTATAATATATCCTTTGAAGAAGAGGAATTAACACCTCAACATATTATAATCAATTGTTTACCAGTCTACATCCAAGTGAGTGTTAGCAATAAAATGGTAAAATGGGTTCTTGTGAATAATGGTTTATGATTCAACATTTGTAACATATATTTTCTCTCTTCAATTGGCATCAGCTATTTAAATTTACCTCCATATGATATAAGTTTTAAATGATTTGATAATATTTCTTAACAAGTGTTGGGGTAAATAAAACTAAATATTATTGTAGGTCCCCTACCCTACCTTCTCTATCCAAGTGATGCCAAATGACTTAAATTATAACATCCTCTTAGGATGGCCTTGGATACATGAGATCTAAAAATTTCCATAAACTTTGTATGCATAATTAAAATTTATTCATTATGGGTTCATTTACACATGTAATATGGATACCAATCCCTTCATAAATTATGCAATGATAAATGAAATGGATAATACTACACCAAAATATTGTAATACTAATTTTGGTTCTTTTTATTTACAAAAATATGGATACAAAGGATAGGGGATAGATAAACATGATTAAGGCATATATGAACCTATTTATCCTAAAACTAATATAAACCATCATGGTTTGGGGTTTTCAAAAATAATTATAGGTCATAAGCATATCTATCACCAAATAACTTTCTTTCAAAAGGCCAAAATAGAGTGTTTGAATACTTCTACAACTGATCTACCAGTGGTCAACCCTCATCTTATCGATGAATGTGCTTCACTAAACATTTTCACACTATATGAGTTCTCCAATGATGAATCATTGCTTGATTATTTTGGGGCATAAGAGGATATACCTTCCTCATATCATGAGAACATGTTTCCTCATGTCACCTCTACTCATGATTTGGTGAACATGATGATACTAATGTTTGACATGATACATCACATAATATTCCTATGGCACCATTTCTCATAGAGAGATCCACTTCACTAAAGGAAGAAACGATCCCCTATAATTATGGCATAGATAAGGATCCTCGATCAGTTTTATTAGGATGCACTGATATAGGAGGGTGAAGGAAACACCTATCAATATGACCTTCAAGACATTCTTGAACTCTTTTCTTTGGATTGTTCATATATGCTTATAATTAATCCATCGATGGAAATGCATAACATATTATTATACCTAGATGTAAAAGTAGTTAAACAAAAGATTCATAAAATGCATCCCAAAGTAGCATTATTGGTAAAAGAGGAAATTTCAAAGCTTTTAGACACTAGATTTATATGAGGTATTGCACATTCCTAATGGGTGTCTAATATTATACCTATTTAAAAACCAAATGATGACATACATTGTTGTACTGATTATTGGGATTTAAATAAGGCTTGTTCCAAAGATGATTTTCCATTACCTAATACTGATATGATTGTCAATTCTATAGCTAGATATGAGACATTTTCATTTATGAATGGATTTATAGGATATAACCAAATCAAAATTAACCCCATTGATCAATAAAATATGGCATTTACTATTGCTTTGGGTGCATTTTGCTATAAATCCATGCCTTTTTGGATAAATAATGCAAGATACACATATCAAAGGGACATGAATCATATATTCCATAACTTTATACACAAAATTGTTGAGGACTATGTTGATGATTTACTTTCCAAATCTAAACATCATCAGGGACATCCTACTGATTTGTGATAAATATTTAAATGCTTGATTAAATCCAATAAGGTGTGTTTTTGATGTTTCTTCAAGAAAACTCCTTAGATAAATTATCTCTTAATGAGGCATCTAATTTAATCCAAAAGGTCAAATCCATTATTAAATTTCCAATGCTAACTAATATCAAATAGTTACAATGCCTATAGGTTCAAATTTAGGCTATTGGACAATTCATATCTCAGTTGGTTAACAAAACAATTCCTTTCACACATTGGATAAAAAAGAACACAAAAATTATATTGGATGATGTGTGTCAACAAAGCTTTGACCAAATCAAAACATATTTATCAAACCCACTAGTACTCATGCCTCTTATCCTAGACAAACAATTACTTCTTTATATGTTGGCTACTCATGAGGTCCTTCAGTCCCTATTAGCACAATATGATGATGAACACAAAGAATGTGCAATCTATTATAGTAGTCACTAGTTGGTTGATTATGAGTGAAAATAGTTGGGAATGTAAAAGTTATGTTTATTCTTGGTTTTTACAGCTCAAAATTTATGGCATTATTTGCTAAATAATGAGGTCCATGTTATAATTTTAAAATATCCATTAAATTTCCCTATGACAAAACACACCTTACTAGCCACATTTCAAAATAGGTAATACAACTTACATAGTTTGATTTTAAATTTATAGCTAAAAATTTAATAAAAGACCAAGTTGTAGCTGATCAATAAGATGCATCTCCTTTACTATATCTCTTTCTGATTACCATATCTTTTTGTGATGAGTTCGAGGCATATAACATATCTTTTAACCTATGGATAGTGTTCTTTAATAGATCTAGATGTAAAATATGGGTGGGTGTTGTCATTTTATTTTGTAGATTTGAGAGTGAATATATGCCTTTCTCATATAAATTAGACTTTTCTTGCACCAATAATATAGTCTAATATAAATCCTTGATAATTGGATTATCCATAGCAAAAAAACATCATATATGAGACATCCATGTTATTGGTGATTCTTAATTAAATTTTAAATAGGTTACAAATCTTTACTAAACTAAAGAATATAATCTTATCCCATACAAAGAAATGGTGGATAAAATCATAGAGACATTTGATACATTTTATATTAATAGTATTCCATGTAAAGATAACTACCATACAAATGTCATGGCTAGTGTGGCATCCTTGATGACTTTTGAAATCAATGATGATCATATTGCATTTACCATATGGAAATTATGGAATCCTTCCATGTATTTAGAATAAATGGATGCCTTAGTCATTCTTGTTATTACTTGCAATACATCAAACATAGAGTGGTACATTGATACTTATAATTTCCTCTATTGAACCTATATACTAGACCACTTTATGCAAAATGATAAATGAAAATTATAACATGAAGTAGTTCATTATGTCATTATTAGGAATTATTTGTTCAAATGAAGTTCTTATGGGTAGTTATTGTGATTCTTAAACAAAGATGAATCCTGTACTACACTCTTAGAAATACATGATAATAAATATGGTGGCCATTTCAATGGATGGGACATGTCCTAAAAATTATTACACAAGGTTATTATTGGCCTGCCATGGAAAAAGAATGCATTGAACATGAAAAATTAGGTTTATAGTTCCAAAAATATAACAATTTGAATCATGCACCCTCACATGAGTTACAACCTATCATTTCACCATGGCACTTTTCCTTATGGGGTTTTGATTTGATTGTTAAAATAAATTTGGTATCTGCTAGTAGACATAAATTCATCATTACAACTACAAAATATTAAAAAAAATGGGTGGAAACCATTCTCCTTGAGTTTACCATAAGGGATGACATATTTAGATTTTTGGTGACCAACATTATTTCCTTCATTGGAATTCCTTCTGGTATTATTTATGATAATGGATCATCCTTTAAAAAGATACAAAATTAAACATACATTTTATACACATTATTACGTAAAAGGTAATGGGTGGATAGAGGCAAAAAATAAATAAATTATTAAAATAATTGGTAAAATAGTTAAATGATACATCACTGATTGACACCAAGAAATGGCATATGCTCTATGGGCATACCAAACTAGTGTGCACACACCTACTCAATCCACACCTTACTCTTTGGTATATGTTACATAAGCCATCTTACTGATTGAAATTGAGATACCTTTTTTGAATGTTTCTCCAAAATACATCATAAAAGATAATAATACCGTGAAAAGAGATTATATCAGTTAGATTAGTTGAATGGCAAACATAAATAGGCTATTGATCAATTATGTATTTATCAGGATCATGTAAAATAAGATTATAAAAAAAGGTTATACCACATGAATTTTATGTGGGTGACCTCATACTAAAATAAAATCAAAATAACACCAATGTATAAAAAGATAATAAAGGAAAGTTCAAACGAAATTAGTTGGGGCCATTCACGATTACATAAAAATTGGGAAATGGTGTATACCTCCCTGCTACACTTGAAGTAAAAAAAATTTAAAATTATTAATGAAGATTATGTACTTTCATAAATATGTTATGTGAGATATTTCAAGAATTAAAAAAATACCAAAAAATCAAATCCATAAAAAAAAATCCAAAAACATTTTTAGCACCTACACATTCTATTGGCTCCTTGAAATATATGTGTTAGCTCTATGTTAAGGGATATCATATAATTTAATCTTATATACACATATATGTGCATACATAGATACATGATACACGTATATATCATATGTTTTCCTTTCCTTCTACTCATGTCATATTGACATTGGGAGCATTTGCTTCTTTGATCTTGATACACACAGGTTATATGATCTGATGATCAGTCTACATTATCATATTTGATCTTACACATGGTAATTTATATGATATTAAATTGAAAATTTTCTCTAACACATTTTATCCATGGGCCATAATCACATCTTTATGTTAATTGCTTGTGCTTTACTTTATACACTTCCTTGAGTGTATTGTCTTAACTATTTAGACATTTGAATATGCCCTATTATATGTTTACCATGTGCTTAAGTTTTCCTTATTGTAAATTTTAATATGTCATTCCTTGATTTTTGGACACATGACTAAGTCATATCCATTCAATTTTATATCATTTGAGCATGCCCCTTGTTTATGGTCTCCTTAGACCATTCACTTTTTGACTTGATTTTGAGTGCTTTTGTGTTTGTTTGTTTGCATGTTTAGATTGTAATGTTATTATCTATACATTACCATGATCTTCATCATGCATATTAGGACTAAATGTGATCACACTGGTTCTATGTGCTTCAATGATACATTTATATTCACATATTTTATAGTTGTCTTACCCTTTTGAGTTGAGGTAACTTCCAGGTATTATTTTTCCCTCACCTCAAGGGAGGGCATATTAGTGGAGGCATGCTTAGGAAGCATGTTATCCACACTTTACTGAAAATTCTCATATTCAGTAGGGGCATGTCATATGGACATATCTTCCACACATTTACATTTTGTAGATTACAATGGGGGAATGATTTGGAAGCCTATTCTCCACATTCATTAAGTATTTGATAATTATACCAATTTGTAGATTCAATGGGGGCATGTCATATAGGCATGAATTTACACATTCAAATTTTTAAAATTCATTGGGGGTATGATTTGGAGTCATTTTCTCCACATTCATTTAGTATGATACTTATATTAATTTATGGTTTCAGTGGGGGTATACTTTGGAAGCATATTATCCACACTTATTGTTCAACATCTCCAGTTTGTAGTGGATTCATGTTTTAGAAACATATCATCCACATTGGTACTTATATATGTTTTTAGATTTATCCATATATGATGGGGTGTGCTTTGAAAGTATGCCCTCCACACTTATCTATTTATCTGAATGGTCAAAGCACACAATTACATGATTTAGATTCATAATTATGGAAATATTATATACATGGTACCATTATTGTACATAGTTTCATCATGATACATATCTAAGATACATATGCTATGAAAAATGTGTCTAATATTTCAAAATTTAAATCAATCTAAAATTATAAAACTATTGCACATACTGATACCCTTTGGACTTTTAAGGACATTATCAAATTAATGTATTATAGTAGTTGGTTTAAGTTTTGGTATGATTGAGGTGATTAAATCACTCAATCTTGCCAATTTTTAGGTTGAATCTAATTATATCATTAAAAATCACCAAGTTATAAGTGTCATTGGATTTTAAAATTGAGATAATCTCAACTTCTAGGTGGCAACTCACTTTTACTCAAAATTTAGGGGAATGTGCCTTCTAGTCTCTCTCTATCTCCTTGGATATATGAACTTAAAAAAATTATCTATATTTATCATAATCTCAGTTATAGAGCCTTGCAATGATACATCTTTTACAAAACAAACTTGTCAATAGGAAAGATAGTTACATCGACACACATGTATACTCCTAAACCTTACTCTCTAAATTTCAATCTATTTCAAGTAATTTAATCCATATTATATGAATTAATTTTAAACTATAATATTCTATTAGTTGCATTTAAGTAACTAGTAAGGTACTCAAATTTAACTATAAAAAATCACTCAAATTTAACTATAACAAATCACTCAAATTTAACTTAAACAAAGACAAAGCATGCATAAACACCTAGGTATTTATTCATTTCCTTTAAACTAGTAATTTCATTACTAGATTAAAGGAGGGGAAAATGTTGATGACTTTTTGTGATTATATAGAGCATCAATCTTGTACACTTGGAAAAAATTAGACATTCGCTATTCCTCTTAGTTCTATACATGTCTTGTTTCCACAAGCCTTACATCTGTTCTATCTTATTCCCCTTGGCCTAAATCTTAGTCCGAATAGCCTTATATGGATGACACAAACATCCTATATTATCTAGAATGTTTAAAATGTACTTATCTTACACCTCTATAATTGTTGAGCCATGCATGCTCTCCCACTTCATAGGCACTAATATTTTGGACATACAGTAGCATTGATGTTACTTTCTTACCTTGACATAAGTGTCCAGTGCCCTAAAGTCATCCAATTTTTGAATAAAATATATTACAATGGTCAACCTAAGTGTTATAATGCAATTTATCTCTTGATAGGATTGGTATAAATATAATATCAACTATCATTCATTCTTCACCTACGAATGATACCAAAAGAGAATTCAAAAAGTACTCAAGTTATTAAAAGCTTTGCAATTATAACCTATTTTGATATATGCCAAAGGAACAACCAAGAAAAAGTTCTAAAGTACTAAAGGATTAATCATAAGTTATTATTTTCCAAGTTATAAGATAGGTCATTATTGTATTATATTTACACACATTGCATGATTCACACATAAGCCAATATGTAGGGGAAAACTACAAGAGTATGAGACCCTCTTCAATATTATTATCTATGTAATCAATGCTATTTAATTATGGGTTCATTTTAGGTCAGCACGACACCATGTTTTCACTAACCCATTTTTATTCAAGGACACATTAAAGATGAAAAGCTAAGATTTTTGACATTTCACTAGGAGTGACACTCCATGACCTATATCTAAATTCACTAGAATGAAGGTGAATCAAAACCTATAAGCATCCAAGTGGTTAAATTATATTTCAAATCATATTACATATAAGACACTAACATCAAACCCATATAGTAATGTTGATGTGACTGTCCAAGCATGGCATAATTATCTGAAGAGCCAGAGGCACTAGATCCAAAATATGATAATTGTTATAAAATTATCTTCCTACGTATTTTTATCATGTTCTATATCCAACAATATGTTAGTATTAGATCTAGATAAGTACCTGATTTTATGACATTTCTATATCTAGCATAGTTGTACTTTCATTTATAGCTTATCTTAATTTAATGAATGCAACATATGGTACATCTAAGTTTAACATATTAAGTATCCTGATATAGATTTGATATTCACTCTTATTCCATATCATTTATATATCCTTAAACCTATCTACCCAATTAGGATCTTCATCCAAATTAGGGTTAACACTAGGTTGTATGTGAAATAATCTAAGCAATAAATGAAAAAATACAATAATGTAAACCCTAGCTATCTAAAAACCCTAAGAATTAGAAATATTTAGATTCATATGAATCAGGTTCACCAAATGTTTAAACATAAATTTAGATGTGGATCCTAGCTAGGTACATATGTTTAATAATATAGAAATACAATATACAGGGGTGATAATTATATACAATGTGAAATGCAGTTGATCTATAAATCAATCCTAGCTTAAAGAAGGTAAATCACACTTACACTACCACTTGTTGGTACATTTGGATAATAGGGTTCATGACCAATATGGATCTACTATACCTAACCAAAAGGTGCCTTACAAAAATAATGTCACTAGAGAGGGTTCTAAATCCTCTAGTCAAGCAATACCATATGATAACCCTAGCTAGGTCCTATGTTTTCTATATTCACAAAGTAAAGTAAAATATAACCTAGTGCTCACCAAAGTTTGTGACATAAAGTGGGGGTAATAAACATAAAAATTAAACATACATAGAAGATTTATAATTAATACAATGTATAATAAATTCTAATGCATGGGAGAGAAGCTTAAAATCTAACAAATACAAATCTATCTACTTTTAACAAAGGAACAAAGTTAAGAATACTTACCTTTGAAGATGAACCCACAAAGCCTCAATCTCTCCCATGGCTAAGGTGATTCAAAATAGGTTTTTTTGGTATGTAAGTATAATAAGGATAATTTAGCTTTAGGCTACACAACTTTTCTATGCATCCAAAAGACTTATCCACAAGATAATATTTGTATCTCCAAGTGTAGTATTAAAACCCTAAGTAATGCTCCTCAAGTATAATGTTGGATAAGTATATGTGAAATATATTATGTTATTCTTATTTTCTATCTAAAATTATGAAAAATATGTGTTTATATATCCGTATCTAACCCTAAAACTTTCTAAAGCTTTATAAAGTTGACATAGTTGGCCTAATCAACCCTATTAGAAAGAAAAGTAGTTAGGTCCAGACTAAGTTGGCCTAGGCTGACTTAGTCTTGTAACATGATCAAATATAAGTTTAAATTTAAAAATGGATATATAATTTATTATACTTTAAGATATAATTTTTATTTATACTTTCAAGATATTTGAGAATGGTTTCAGACCTCTAGGAATTATAATACAAATTCTAGATTTTGGAGGGTCCTACTAGATTTTAGACTTATCCATATTTTAGGGTTATAGGATTTACAAAAT
The DNA here is from genome assembly GCA_037957365.1 of Torreya grandis. Classification (NCBI taxonomy): domain Eukaryota; kingdom Viridiplantae; phylum Streptophyta; class Pinopsida; order Cupressales; family Taxaceae; genus Torreya; species Torreya grandis. The sequence continues at coordinate 5,195,141 of JARHVA010000413.1, forward strand.
TTACATATTTTAAGATTCTAGGATTTTAGGGAGGCAGTAGTAGGAGGTAAATGGATAGACAATATAAATCAATTGGATTAATGGTAGGAATGTTACAAATCCATAACAAGCTTGTGAAGCACCAATGGTCTACCCACCCCTTTCCCAATGCACCCTTTAAGACATGCACTCAAAGAGATTAAAAATAAATAGGTTATTTCAAGAGAGAAAGTGTTAGTAAGTGGTAAAGTTAATAAAAATATTGTGTGCATATAATGATCATATCTACAACTAGCTAATTAAATGCTAAACTCAAATACAATATATGTTGAATTTATTAAACTAAGATAGGATAAAAAGTAATTATAACTATATTAGATATAAAAATGATAAAAATTAATGTGTTTATCTAGTTTTTATGCTAATATAATTTTATATCTTGAACATGAAGGAAACAGACTAGAAGAGGATTCTAGAATAGTCACCAAATTCTAGATTAAGTGCCTCTGGAACCATAAACATTAGCATGAGCCATGGATGTTAGCATTAACACTATGATATAAAATGGAATTATGTTTCCTATATAATGTTTTTTTTATAAAAGGATGCAATCACCTAGATTCTTCTAGGTTTGTCTTTGACTTCACTCTAGTGTATTCAGATCTGGGTCATGGACTATCACTCTTTATGAAGTTATAAAACCCTAGTTTTTTATCTTTAAAGTGACCTTAGAAAAAATGGGTTAGTGGGAACATGTTTTCAAGCTACCCCAAATACCCATTTATTAATGATTTTTACCTACATAGCCAATACTTTGAAGAGGGCCTCATACTTATGTAGTTCTCCCCTATGCGTTGGCTTGTGTGTGAATAATGAACTATGTGGAAAGTAAGTACAAAAATGACCTACATTACAAATTGGTAAATCAATATCTTAGTATACTCATTCCATAATTCATACCTATAGATGTGTAGTCCTAATGACATATGGAAATAGGAATAAATAGGGAAGCTTTTCTCAATTGAATGCTCTTTGAATTCTCTTTAGTATGAATACTAGGTGAGGAATGAATGAGGAGTGATTATGACTACATACCACTCCTATGTGGAAATATATTGAATTAAATAACTTAGGTTGAGCATTAATATATGTTTCATTTTAAAATCAGATGAATTAATGTAATTGGACACTTACATTAGGGTAGGATACTAGCATCGACATAGGGTTCTGAAACTGAAACTTATGTCCTGATAGTTATAAAATAGGTACAGACTCAAAAATTTTAGGGGCATAAGATAAGTATATTTTTAATAATTATGGTCAAGATATAAGGTTTGGGTGATCAACATAAGATTGTTCAGACTAAGAGATAGGATAAGGGGAACAAAATAAATCAAATGTGAGACTTACAAAAGTGGGAAAGGTTCAGAACTAAGATAAATAGCCAAGGTCTAAGTTTTTCAAATGTACAAAACTGAGGTATTATATTATTTGTAAATTGCATATAAAATACTATCTAATTTGTGTAATGATTCATGTACTACATCATATAGTTTTGAGTGTGTTTTATAATATTTTTACTATGTTGGCCTAATTAATAATGTACTCTTATAGCCATCATCTTCCAACTGTATCAATCTAGATAATAACATTGACTTCTAGTTTAGTGTTAGTTTTTGGTATTATAAAAATTTAAGGGTCACATTTCATTGATATCATATCAAATCACATTAAAACACTTTTCTTTCACTTGTATTTCTTCCTTAAGGAAGTACTAGGGAGCTTTATTATCTTAGAACCTTATCTTAGAGACCTTGTCTTGTGGTGTCATTGAAGTTCAATAGGAGGAGTCTGTAGGATATCCTAGCTAAGGATATTTATTTCTTCATGAAAACATTTGAGGTATTCAACCTAAAAATTTATCTTGAAAAGTTCCACTGATCTAAGGAGGATATTGAAACAACCCATTGTTAATTGTTTCTATTCCTACATTATCTACTTTATCTGACTAGAAGATTAGATATTGATCTACTGTTTGAATTGTGGATTCATGTGTGTGTATACTTATTTATGATCTTACATATACAAAATTATCGTGTGTGTGTGTGTGTGTGTGTGTGTGTGTGTGTTTAATCAAAATTTCCATTTGCCACCTTAGGTTACATATACCCCCATTAATTTTAACATTTTACAATACCCATTTAAAACCATCTAACCCATCATTTACTTTAGTTTGTACCCATTTACTTGCATATGTACAACCATGTACCTTTTTAAGGTCTAATGAGAAATATATCCTTATGTCATAGGCTTAGGATTTATAACCCTTTCTTATTGACATTTTATTTTTAGGTTAAGCTCTAATATACCTAAAAATTTCATTAGTTCTTACTTGATCATCCAAGCATATGCAAGCTCTATTTTATTGACTTTATTCAAGATCTAGTATACTGAGATGAATAGGATAGTTTTAGGTCATCCTAGATCATGGTTACACTTCTCTCCTAAGTCACTAGAATAATTATTTAATGTAGCTAAAATATAGGATCATCTCATGAGACAATTTAATATGCCTCAACCATTAAAAAAACTCAAATACTTATGAATATTTAAAAAAAACATGTTATTAATTATGGTGTCATTGGTAATTATTGTCTCTTGTATTTGCAAATTTTGAGGATATTTCTTAGCTCTCTTCATCTTAGAGGCACAATTGAAACATCTCTAGGATTGTGGGTAGCCTAAGGATGAGGTGAATCTCTAGATAGGGCTAGCTCCCTTGATGTACCACTTTGGATCACTACTACACCTAAAATTTTGTGGGGGGGGGGGGAGGGAGAGATAAAACTGAAATAAAACTATCCTAAGGGAGGTGATACACCAAATTTATTGATGAATACCAGCCATCTACGTGTTACACATGAAACCAAGAGACTAACCAAACATACACTTCTCTAATCTACATCTTCTCACATCAATAATACATTATGAAGTTATGGATGAATGTTTAGTCTAGGAGGAATAAAAAAGAGACCTTTAATGGCACTAGTGAATATACTAACTCACTCAACCTTCACACTTCCTATAACACTTCACATTCCCTACATGAAGAAGCTTTCTAATTTCAAATAGGGTGAAAGAATGAGACAACATGCTAAGGAAATCATATTTATCACTAAGAAATCTCAATTATCCAAGTAAAACAAACTATGAACAGTCATGAAGAGGTAAAAATAAGTAGTATTATTGATTAAATGGTATGAAAATGAGCAGGGATTCACCATACTCAGGTGGAGCATAAGTTACAAGGGCAAAAATGGTTAGTTCTTATAGAAATTGAGAGAGAGAGAGAGAGAGAGAGAGAGAGAGAGAGAGAGAGAGAGAGAGAGAGAGAGAGAGAGAGAGAGAGAGAGAGAGAGAGAGAGAGAGAGAGAGAAGTCCAAGGGTCAAAAGCAAACTTGTAAAGATAAGAAAAATATTTAATTTTTCATGTGAATAGGATGTGTGATGAACCATACAAGGTCAAAAGAGACAAGTGGCCATACAAGGCATGAAACTCATGAAAAGTGGCATGAAAGTTCTCATTCATAGCTCAAAAAATTACCTTCATGATTTGGAACTATTTGAAAATCCAAAAAATGATTAGGTATAGGTATTATTATTTTAATTAAGGGTAAGGATTTAATACATGCCTCTCCATGCATTGGTTATAGTCATAGTCATATGAAATCTTCCCAAAATGAGCTATCATCCAAATAACTCTTCTTTCATGCACCTTGCACACTTGGCCTTAAAAAAGGAATAATTTTTCCATGAAAATACATGGAAAGGAGTGGATTAAAATTTTAAAGACTCTTCATGTTCTTATCAGCATCAGACACACCTTAAAAATCCATCCACTTGAAGTTTTCACACTTCTCACTAGCTTGGTCACTATGCTAGCTTTGACTAGCTGAGATGACAACTATTTTTTGCACACTTAGGAGTATTTACAAGGAATTAAATTTACATATTGAGTTATATTAATTATTAATATTCCATCAAATCTTTATTTCATCTTTATACTCCTTTTATAATCTACAAAACAAATAAAAAAGTCAAAAGTACCCTATTTTGTACCCTGCCTGTACAATTTCATATAACTCAAAAGTGTGGGAAGGATACTTAGAGAGTATTATAAAATATAAAATCCTTTTTATATACAAAATATTCAATTTTAGTATATCACCATCTTCATCTCTCTAATCAGGTCCTTATAAGGGTTTAACAAAGGTTTTAGGACTATTTACCCTCTTAAGCTTTGTTCATAAAGGTTTCACATTCAACTTCCAATATGATGACACAAAAATATTTTTTATAACCATATATATAATCTAAAAATTTCTTGGATTCCCATTCAAATCATTAGAGAAGATATGAGCACTCAAAGTGCTTATTCGAGCTTGTTTCTTCCATTTGCATAGGCCTGAGGTTGTCTTGAGCCCAAAAGTGGCTTTATTTGTGATTAGATTATATCCCAATGGATCATACACATTTTTAGTGAATATTTAATCATGATACAATCCATTTTAGTGATCATATAATGTTGTTCATGAAGTTTACCCCCCTTTTAGATTTTAGGCCTAGTCATGTTTAGTAGGCATGTCTGCACCTTAAAGTCTAAAATGATTTTTTGATGGTTCTCCATGAATATAATAACTTAGAAACATATGATGTCATTAAATAAATATTATAAAACAAGGTATAAATCATTCCTAGGGCTAGAATTGAAATTGGTCTCACATTTGGTCTTTAGGCCAAAATCCTGCCTTTAGGCCTACTTGCAAGATTAGCAATCTAGATCACCCTGTTGGGTTTACCCATTATGTGAGGTGTTTTTCATGTTTCCTTTAATGTTTTTAAAATTTAAAAACCTTATTTAAGGTTTCCTATATCTTATATTTTACGCTTCTTACCCATCTTTGTAAAACTTGCTAGTTTTGTTCACAAGGGAGTGCCCTTTGTCTGAGACAAAATAGAGGGAACTAACTTTGTTTTATAAAACAAGGTGAAAATTTTAGAGGATTACCAAAGTGATATATACCCTGTGTACCAATTTTTATCCTCTGTTTAGGTCAATAAACCTTCCAACTCTCCCAATCTCCAAGATTAACTATGCAAAAGGTGGACTGTGTGCATATATTGATTGTATATTGCCTTTGAAAAACCCTTTCTCTACTCAAAATAAATCATGATGGTTTTGTGAGGCTGTTTTAAATTTTAATATTTTTTTCTAGCCTTCATTCATCCCTCCAACTACTCACATATCTCCATATTCTCCTACCTGGCCCAAACTATATTCATAATTTCTATTTGTGTTGACCTATTTTGTGGTGTATTTATAGGTGTGTGTATGTATTAGGATTTGATATTAATTCATAAAGAATATCTTTGAATTTGTGAGATCACTTATCAATGGTTTAGACATTTTTTACCTTTATATTATTTAATACAACACTTAGATGCCATGTTTATCTTATTGTCTATCCAAAGTCACCTCCAGCTGACTGTGTGGGAGTCTTTAGGGTCCTGTAGGTATATTTGTATGTGATCCAAGCCTTATTACATGTTTTATGTCCTATTTGAAAATATAAACACTGTTAAATAGATATAATTGTTATTTTTATGCTTGGATTAAGGCCTGTCCTCAAGGTATCTAGCTCAAACTTCATGATAACCTACAACCAACCTATATGGTTACATTTATGATGAAAAAAAACTTGTAGGTTACCTTAGGACCCCAAACAGTATATATCCATTTATACCAATGATCCTTTTAATAATTAGTACCATTTTCACTATTTTTAACTATTTAGCTTTGATGGCATGGTTTAGTACCAACTTTGAAAATGAAGGTTCCTCAAACTCAAAAATCCTATAGATGATATTGAAGGAATTTCATGTTTTTGTAAGCAAATTTGAGCCTTCAAACTTCCAACCTCCATTAGTGTTATACCTTCAATATTTTATGGATTCCTTATCCTTTATAGAGACTAAAATATTATTACACATTAGGATGCATTATAATCTCTTGAAACTATGTCATATGCTATTCACAAAATGCCCATGGACCTCTATTTTCACCTTTTAGGGATTGTGTCTCTGAATACACAGTTACCTCATGGTCAAAGTTTCTCATTATAACTTGTCCACCTAACCTTCCAAATAAGTCTAACATGGACTTTTAATCATACTAAGACCTTAAGAAGGTGTCACCAAATGTTTCAACCTCTATGTACAAGCATTCTCAGTCCCCTTCTTAGGCACCTTTAGGTGGATATTTACACAGACATAGGTAGTAAGGAAATTTCAAATAGCGAACAAAAGATACAATCCCCAAATGAGTTGTAAACCTATTTTAATTATTTCAAATGGACTCTTCACACTCTAAGGATCTAAAACAAGTGTCAACATATCTTATTCAACATGAATTTCTCTTCTAAGCACCTATAGGTAATCATGTCTATGGTGATTGTGAGCATATATTGCACATGACTATAATAATCTTATTTTTACACTCTTTGGAGGATCTAAATTGTTTTCTCCCACTTATATAGATATATCTAGTATCTTGAGACCTCTACTTGATCCAAAACTTAGAAGCTTTTGTTGAAAGAAATTCAAGAAACAAGAACAACATAATAACAATAATTTTATCTTTGAGAAGAGATGTTTTATTCATAAAAATTTGTAATTTCAAACATATGCCTATCTCTAAGAAGAGATGTCTCATTTCCATTTTAGGTTACATCTTAACTTATAAACATTTTGAAGGTAGGTGGAAGATGTGAAAGGTCACCAATATCGAGGGAGATTAAGTGGTTTGACATCCATAATTTACAACAATACATAATTCGAGGAATTAATATTTTTAAGAACTTACTATTTTTAGACTGCACTACTAAAATTGAAATTTGGGGCAATTCCATTAGGTTTTCCAATGGTTCAAATGATGAGTCTATTGGATCTATGGTGCAAAAATTATGGCTCCTAGAAGTCCTACCACTGATTGGGGTAAAACCATCACCTGAATTGTCACCTAGAATGTTGCCTGGATCACTATTATACCTACTTGATCATGATAGACAACTTCATACACATGACTACAAGCGAGAAAGGGCAAGGAGTTGGTTATGAGCATGAAAAAGACTAAAATTTGGATCTAATCATGATATTATGAGACTTAAACATTAAGGGAGATGATCAATATGGCATTAATACATGGTAAACCCCATATCTTACTCACATGATACCCTTTCATAGAACCAAACATCTGTAAACAAGGCAACTTGACCGAGACTTCACATGGTGACATCCCTTTGCAACATGAGATTATTTACATATAAAAATATCATATAACATTAAAATAAACATGGGGAACATCTAAGAAGAGGGCTAACATCATCTAGAATCAACCTTAGTAATTGGTTTGTATGAACTTGTCCAAAATGAAGTAAAACCTATAGGGTGCACATATTAGCAAGTAAAAAAACATAGTCAACTTCATGTGGATGTTTCATAAATAAAATACCACCATTATTAAAAATATTTTTATAGAAATTAATCTAAGTGTAATTTCACCTCCCAAAGGCATTTGACTTGGAAGTTCTCCAACTGTTTGTATCAAGTACAAACCTGAAGACTGGTTCTATGTGCTTATAAGGGTGAAAAGGAGTATAAAGGTTTTAGAAAAAATTTGACAATTAAAAAGTACTTCAAGCATGGAAATGTATATAAGGAAGATAAAGAGTCATCCTTGACCTTATCCCACATGGCACACTTCCCCATGGGTCGTATAAGTGCCAAACTCTTCTCTTTCCCCAAGAAAATTACTCTTTATTTTGAAAAACCTACCAATTTTAGTTAGAAATAGTTAACTAAGACATAAAATGACACATGTCATGTGAAATAACCTTTTTAAACCTTCACATTTCACAAGGATATCATACAAGTCATTAAATGCTCTATTTATGACCCCCAAATGACTCAAAATGATATATTGACTAATATGACTAATGACCAAGGCTAATGTGACATTAAATTCTATAAAATGACCTATAATACACCATATGAAAAAAATTTAGACCCACTAATACATCTAAAGACCAATTTTTTACCTATAGGGGCCCCAATTTGACCTACAAGGTCAAATTTGGTCAACATTACCTAAATTCATAGTTTTGAATAAAACATGAATATTCATGCAATCATGCTAGGTGGTTTGAAAAATTTAGCTCTTTATTAACAACATTTTATAAGTCATTTTTATCCACATATTCCATCAAATCTTAACAATAGTACCCATCAACCTCTTAGCATTGAAAATATTAGGATAAAGCTTCCTATATCTAAACTAAAATAATTCAATGATTCATGACCAAAACCTCAATTTTATGATAACCCAAAAAATAGTTGATTCCACAATAATTTTGGTCACTCTCATGAAACTTTTTATTCCATTTTCACTTTATTATATGACTTTATCCTTGGTAATAACTTTGACCATGATTATGGAAATAGAATGCCATCAAACATTCGGGAAAGTTTCAAAAAATCATTATGTTCATGTCAAGAATCATAACCTAAAAAATATAGTGTTCACCTTATGATCTATCAAAATCCTATTTCATATCATACCTTAACAAATCAAGATCAACCTCAAGAAAAAAGCAATTCTTTTCAAAATTAACCAAATTTGGCTCTAGTTGTGAATGTATAGAAACATTGGCTGACCATATCTTCTTCACTCATGAACATGACTTAATTAACAAGTAAATCATGAATCATTATTATTGGCATAAATTATTACTTGATAAATTAAAATAAGACTAAAATACCTTATATAAATTACATAACTATTCAGGACTATTTTACTAGTAAGATGCCATCCTCTATAATATAAAAACCATCAGAATCTAAAATACCATAAAATTTTAAAGGTATTGACATGATCAATATAGTTCATGTTTTCCTTATGCTTCAATTTTGTTGTCCATACTAATATATTCATCTATTTATATGTATTTTTTCATTAAATTTATCAAGCTTTTATGAATATTCACAATATAAGTTGTGAATGTGTTTGTTATTCTGTAACGTGTTTTACATAAGTAATTAGTTACGTATGTTGTTACAAAAGATAGGATTAGTATTGTGTGGATTTTTTTTTTGGTAATTGTTCAATATTTTCATCACATGTGGATAATGGAAAAATTATGTAGGCCACTATAAGTAATTTTTAATTCACTTTAGGAGATTGTGAAGTGATGCTCAGTGGTTGAGTTTTTGTAATGTGTTAAAAGAAGTTGTTAAACATACAAATAAATGAAAGGCTATCTAAGTTGATTATAAAAAATTGTCTAATTGTATTTTTTATACTACAAAGGTGTTATAAACTTATTGTTAGTGATCTAACATAGAACTATTATAGAATGTTACATAGTATTCTCTTGGCATAAAAAAAATTGCATGTGGATTCTTTTAAAATTTAAAAGTTTCAATTAAAATGTCTATTATAAGACACTATTACTTGAAGGAAGAGATGAGATAAATGTGTTACACTAGATATGTATACCAAATATATTGGAATGTTGAATTTACATGGTTAAGTGTGTTCATCCTAATATATAGTAAATCATTTTATGAAGGCTAAATAACCTTGATACTTGATCATAGATTTGCAATACATATAGATTATGTTATAATTATTTAAGTTTATTGTGCTAGGTTTATTTACCATAATTATTATCCAAGGTGAAAATAATATTTCTAAGTGTATGTGTCATTATCTCTACCTATGTTATATTCACATTATAAAAACTCTCTTCTTTATTTATATATCATGCGATAAGATTATTCACAACAACTTTATCTTTTGAGTCAATATAATCACCACAATCATTTGTAACTACTTCAATTATATTGTCCATGATGATACAATCATCATGACTAATAAAAGTATTTAGTTGGGCCAATACCATCTAAATAAAATTAAAAATTAAAAAATAACTACATCAACCATGTAAAATGAATATATTATATATTAAATTTATTTTATATTGCATTGGCTATATGGAATAATTATAGCAACCACGTGATGTGTTTTCTTATTGCATCATCCATGTACATTGGTTGTATCAACCATGTGGTTTATTAGTCAATTATATCATCCATCCACTTAACTGGATCATCCATATGGTTATTTTTAGACTACATCTACCATCTGCTTAACTACAACAACCCTGTTTATACATTTTAAGATAATATTGGCCAAACAATTCATATTTTACTACATCATCAATTTCTTATAACTGAATTGGTCATATTTTCATGATTTTTTTAGCATAATTATACTAGTTGGGCTGGTACAACTATCTTATTATGCCTATTTTCATTTAGTTCCTTTAAACTTATTAATTTCATATAAAATAATTTTCTAATTCTTACATAACCCATTAAACTTTTCTCTTGAATTTAAAACTTGTTTAGTTAATTTACACAACACAAAATTTCCTTGGTGCCTAGTTTTCTAAATATATCCTATCCACCCTTCCTAGCATTAAATGTGAAAACTACCTCGATAGTTGACCTAGCAGGCCCAAAACATCATGTTGTATATCCACCTCTTCATTATCTAGACATCATCTATGTCCATGTGATAAATGGTCACTAAAGTCTATAAATCTATAAATAGAAAATGATCAAATAAATATATTTTCACCATTTTTATATTTAAAAAATTAAAAACTCAAATCTTTCTAAAATTTTCATTCATTAAATATTTTGATCATATCTATGTTTCTAGAGGTTTTTTTTAAAAACTAAAAGAATCACTTCAATCCTAACATCATAAGGGATTTTTTATTCTAATTGAATATTTTTGAAAAAAAATTAATTTTTCTCATTTTTATGTTTTCCCAAGTAGTTTCAACATATCTTTGGCACCTATCATTATAATTATTATCCAATTGGTCCACCAAGTTCATGTCAACATCACTTTGACACCATCTATTTTCTATGTATGTTTTGATCAAGTAATTGAAACTACACATATATTTATGTACTATCATTTATCTCTAATATTAACATTTATGTACAATACTTGATTTTATATTTTGTGTTGTATTTTTTTATAAATCACCATCCCACCTTACATTATGTTGAAATGTGATAATATTTGGGTGGGGCATATGTAAATACCTAATATTTTTCATTTACTAATAATTTATCTTGCAAAACTTATCAACACATCAATCTCCCTGAATGCATGTCTTTAGGATTGACTACAAAAGGTGGTGATCCAACTATGGTAGTTTGTGAGATAATCTTCCATGATAATATGACATATTTTATTATATTAATTATCATGTATTCTTGTTATTCTAAACTTTGCTTGTTTCTTTTTTCCTCTTCTCATATTATTATTCATGTTTGTATGCTTTTTCCTAATGAATCAGACTTTCCAAGTTATTTATATAATGTTTGCTATAATTTTATACTATATCAGCTAGGATAACTTGGTCCTATATCTTCTATCACTTTTAATATTTTATTATCTATGTGACATGGTAATACTTTTGACTTATTTTCATTTATATTGACTTGATCAAACCAACTCTGTCGGATTTTTGATAGGTGATTTTTGGGGATTATATTTGTATTTATAATGATCCCAAATAGTATTTTATAAAGTAAAAATACATTATATGATTTTATCACATAATTTTTAAAAAAAAAAAAAGTAATAATAAGAATAATTAGGGCATAATAGTTTATACTTAGAGATCTAATTTGCATAAGGTTATTGAATGTCATAAAAAGAGAAGTTAAGCCAACAAGGTACACCTAGTATTTAGAATCCCAAACTAAGGATACTTAGGTCCTTAATTACATCTTGATCTTCATGAATATCTATCATAAAGTTTCATTTGAGGCAAGGGGGTATTTATGCATCGATAAGTTAATTGAAGGTACCTATTACTATTGGCAATTTTTTTTATTTATCTATTTTTTTAAATATAGGTATGTATGAATATATGTTGTATTGGTATGTTTTTTTCTTCCATGTATTGGTGAGTACATGGTAATTATTATATTTTATGTTTTCATGCTTTAATTCCTTTGTTTACATGTCTTGGTTACAACCTTAGTTTAGATACTTCTTGTTTAATGCCCAATAGAACTTTTCTTTATTGAAACTTTCTTGCAACTTTGCCCCACTTTATTTCATGACATATTATATATATGATGGATCTAGTATGGTATTCTCCCTTTTCTTGAATTATAATATATTTTATATTGTTGATCATATTTTTCTTAAAAACAATTGTTGTTGCCACCAAATGTGTCCTTTACTTAATTTCATTTTTTTTAAATTTCTTGATATACTACTAACAAACTATATTTTATATTTTCTTTATGAAATTGATGGGCATATTCTTTATATTTTATTCTCCTTTTATCTTGACCTAATACACTACCAACATTGTAATAATAATAAAATAAAATAGTTGGATGGCTTAGGAAAGCTCTTGAGATGTTTAAACTACATATACCACATGTTTTAATTAGATATAGTGTAATTCTATTGCATTATAAATTGAATTCCATCCAAATGAAAGAAATATCTCCACTTATTCTCCTAAATAATCTAATTAAACTAAATGATTCCTACTAACAATTATTTTTATGCAAGATCTTAGCACTAAATGGATGAGGGAAGAACTAAATCAACATGCACACTATTTGATGTAGTGGGATGTGTTGGCTCTTCTCGCCACACATGGGTTATAAACCATTTGCTCACTTTGAGAGGGTAATTAAGAGGGTTTTTTTTAATATGAAAATGAATGCCATAAAATATTATTTTAAAACATAATGAAGTCATAAAATACATTCAAAAGAGTCTCCAAAGTGCATATGAGGGTGTAAAAAGTCATAATGTCATATTATTTGAATCATTCAAGTCACTTTTGGTAAAATTAGACTTTTATAATGTCTTATTTATTAGAATAAAAATAAATTATGGGGGTGAATCAGTGTCTTCAAAACATTCATTCAATTTCACTTAAGCATACATGAACCATTCATACAAATATGAACATCTAGCAAAGAATATGCAACCATACAAGATCATGAAACAAGATAATACATTACTTATGTGGGAAAAAATCAAGGGGAATAAAACCCACTGATATCTACAAATGTAATATAGTACTATAATATAAAAACCAATCTTTAGTGAAAAACCAACTCCACATGAACTACCAACCCCAGCTAGTCAAGAACCCACTCAACTAGGCTTTAGCAAGCACCAACCTCCAAGGAGGAACCAACTCCCTAGATGACTCAAAACCAACTCAACCACCTAAAAACTTTGATCATTTTTATAACACATTTTTTCTCATACAAAATATGATGATTACCTTTTTTCATCTCTTCTCTCTCTTCTACCCCTCTCAAATTATCTTCTATGCTTCTTCGCTCAACTAGGTCTATTCAAGATAGATTAGGTCATATAAAATTGATTTTCATATGTAGAAACACTATAAAATATTAATTATATGTCCTATAAACTCCTATTATGGTTTATAATACCTCCTCTACTCAACATTGTGCCATTTCATTCACTTCCACTCTTCTTCTATAAATAGGCCTAAAACTACCTTGTATATATACAAGTCTCTTGCTCATACACTTCTTGGTCAGCCATATACACTTGAAAACTTGGATTAAACTTAAAATATGTATTTTAATTAAATTCATACATTAATAAATCATTAAAATGGGTCCTTTACAACTTAAAATACCAAAACCTCTTTTAGACCTTAAAGAGACCTAATTCAATTAGGCCTTCATTAGTACATGTTACCTTATGTTCTTGAAATAATTTAAACTATTTGATGAATAATATAATTTAAAAAATTAATAAAATATACCATAATAAACATATTATAAGGTCTATAACACTTTTTAGCACCAACCCCTTCATGAACACTCCTTGACTATTCACAATTAGGCTTATGAAGCTACAAAAAATCTGCCAAATAAAACTAAAGTATGTACACAATTTAGTCACACAACCATGAAAATAAGTCACATGAAATGAAAATAAATTAACTTAAAAACATAACCATGTAATTTATACTTAAAAAATCAAGGAAAAAGGACTCAAACACTTCTCTACAAATAGGCCACTTAGAACTATCAGAACACTCCAAAAACCAATCATGAACAACTTGATATTAAACAAATAAAAGAAAACTTAACATGACCACTAAAACTTTAAAAATATAATTTTTAATATATAAACATATATAAAATACAAAAATCACAAGGTCAAATGGAAAATATTGGTTTTACAGACCAATTCTTTGACTTATTATCTCACAATTCAATCCTAAAAAGATAACCCATTTTGTAAACACAATTTATTAACTTAAATTGACCTCCAAAATTTATAAAAAGCATGATCATGAATTAAAATTTATGATTAAAAATTCCATTTACTTTTTTCATCAATCTTACTCTCAAATCCAACTATTCATCACTTGAAACTTAATTACATAGAACTACCAAGACTATAAAAAAACATAGCCATGAAACATTGACCTTCAACCTTGTATGAGAACTTTAAAAGACTTATAATACATGAAAATTATTATATTATATTTATATACCATATTTAATTACAAAATAAATATTTTCTAATTTTAAATATTGGTCTTATAGACCAATATTTTAACCTCTCTCCTTAGAGTCACACCAGAACTAGATAAGTCATTTTGGCTTCAAATTTTCAACCACTTTCACTAACTATAAAAAATGTAAAAGACATGGATAGTAAATTAAATTCCAAAAAAATTCTACCATTCACTCCAATGCATCACTCTTTCATGAAATCCCAAAAACAACCACCTTTTCACACTACTTGGGTTTTGTACTATTCTTATTCATTAGGCCTGCTAGCGAGTGGCCAACTTGAAACACAAAATTTACACACCTAAAGCATGGAACCTATCCATAAACCTTCATGGACATAAAATAATGTATCAAGCTTCATCTTCCATCCATTTTCATACTCTAACTTGGTCAACTCTGACTACTATATCAAATCTCTAAGAAATTAGTACTTTCCTATAGGGTCTACTCATGTGCCTGGGAGAGTTGAATACAACCTCAAATTACTTATCTATCCGTACCAATCCATCTTGATCACTCTAGAGAAAAATTTACAACATCAGATCTTCATTAGGATTTTAAGAGGGTTTTAAACACATTTATACTATTAACGATCATTCATAAAACATATCCCCTCAATCCAAAAACTAATGCCTATAATTTTAAGTTAGGACCCTTCCCCATCTACCATGAATAGCTTAGGTTCCCATGCAAAGTTTTTATGAGATAAAAAACACAATAAAATCCTTCTCAGGTTGAGAACCCTCCATTTTGCATGCTCAAGAGACCTTCAAACACATTTTCATGACTTTTATTTCAAACCATAACCTAAAAATTGGTCAACATACATGAAATAACATGACACACTTCTGAAAACACTCACTTGTTGATACTTTACTTAGAAATAAAACCTCATACCCTATTAGACCATACTCTCTCTCTCTCTCTCTACATCATGGTATTCATGCTACATTAAGCCTGAAAACACACCTTCATTACACTATCAATGTAATTTACACCTCATACACATGCTCAAGAAATATAATGCAAACTCTCGTGCCTATGTGCATCCATCTTAACAAGTCACCATACTCATACCTTCTCACAGGGTCTAGACTAGGCTTCTTAAGACATCTTGTACTCAAGAACTAGTAATCAAACATGCTTACCTCAATGATATCAAATAAGAACACTATTCAAACAACACTCTCATAGCATTTCAATAGTATATTTCATTCTTAAACACTTCCATACATACTTCACATGTCTTGATAACCGATCATGATATCTCATTAGGCCAAGTTGGGTCTATTACTAGTCTAATTGCATACTTAGACTAAAGGTCTTACCCCTATATGTTCATCTTGAAACTCTCATTGATGCATGTACACCTTGCTCACATGCCTTACATGATCCTCAAACAATTTCATACCTCTACACATACCTCTTCACATAAATCTTCATGCTCACCATGCACATGTCATGACTATGCTTATTATGCACTTTTCCTTCCATTATTAACCTGTAATAATGATTTGAGACATTAGTTGCCTTCAAATTCTCTCTTTCAAAAATTATTTGGCCACATCACCTACTATCAATATGTACTTGATCACCTTGTCAAATTTCACACTGCCAATAACACTATTTTCTCTTATGACCACACAGTTTTCTCACATGACAACACTCTTTATTTCATGAATGACCTCACTCATGACAACTCTTATATGCACCTGGTCACTACTAATTGTACTCTACCAACTACCTCTATTCACCTTTGGTATCCACCTTATCTAAGATACATCTTCATAAGATGCTCCTTGATATCATTATTTATCACTAATAAACATAGAAGACAGTGCTCAACAATCGCATGTTGAATATATCACTCAAACTAACATAAGAACACTCATAATAGACTCATATCACTGCTCTCATACCTCTACCATGCCATGACTAGACTCAAGATTACAATAAATCTGAACGCTATTACATGTTCCTTCTATGCTCACATCACTTATGAAAATTCTAATAAATGCAACATTCTTATGTGCCTTAACATAACTCACTACCATTTGAACTAATCATCTCGATACCAGCCTTAAAACAAATACTTGACGTCAACCTCATTCACCATGATTACACACTCTCTTATAGCAACAACACTCACTATGCTATCATAAGAACTCATCATACAAATTCCTCAAAGCTTACTTGACCATTCATCTTTACAAGAACCTTTGACATCAATGCCAAAACTCAATAATCAATTGATGGCAAACATACTCAAAAAACTATGGCACCCACTCTTGATTACAACCATCTCCTAGATCTGACTCTTGCCTTTTCTCACCTTTTATGATTTTTCTCCCCCTTTTGATATTAATGACAAAGTGTCACTTGTAACTACTGTAATCATAATTTTTCCCCTTGAGTTGATACTACTTATCAAAGACACTAGATGGCACACACTCTTGATACCAAATACATAATTAGGGACTCCCCCTTTGTCTTTACATATCAACACATGAGTCAATAGGAATCTTAAAGCATTCTCATCTTTATTCAATAATTTTGACACCGATACCCCTTATTAACATAGATCAAGCTAAACCACTCACACAAACACATACCAAAAGCTTACCTCTCATATACCTATTGACTGAACTTTGACCTCAAATTCCTGATGTCAACCTTAGATCTCTCATCATTATACCTACTACACTTCAAAACTCATGCTTATATTGATAAAAGAATTTCTCCATGAAGCCTAATGGATCCACCCCTTTTCATAGGGCACTAAAACACTATGAAATCAAGATATTCCCAACTCTCCAATCCAGTCTTCTTAGACATCTTACAATTATGGGACTAATAGTTTATTTTTAGAATTGACTTGGGCTTGACTGAAGAATTTGACTCATCTACCTTGTCATCCTTCTTATTTTATTTGACTTCTTTGACAATATATGTAGATAACACATGTTATTAACATTCTTTCACATCTAATCTTTGCTCTACCTTAGAAAATAGTCCATTTTGACTAGTAGACTGATCCTAACTCACCTTGATTGTCTTTGGTTTCCATATAAATGTTTGACCCTTTTCATACACTCGAGGAGCTCTATATACCTTGTTAGGTCTTGAGGGAATTATAAATCTATTAGGACAAAATATTTTAATATGTCCCACATTCTGACAACTAAAGAAAACAACCTCATTCATACCTCTTGACTGATGTTTCCTTTCATAATCCCATGCATATTCATTTTTAGAGGGCCTTTTACACTCTCTTGCTCTATGACCACACTGATTGCATAAAAAATAATAACCATTAAATGAATTAGCATACCTCATAGCATTAGGTTGTCTAATTAGTCTATTTATGTTAACTTTCTTGTCTTCATTACCCTTCTCCTTGACTTGAGATACCTCTTTTTGGTCTTCTTTTAAACCAAGACATATCTTATCACTTGTAGACTTTTGACTACTCAAAATGTCATCTAGAGCCTTAGTGCTCTTTTCAAACTTTTCATAGGTCTTTATCTTATCTATGAGTTTCTCATGCTCAACCTTCAAAGAATCTAACTCTATCTTTAACTAATCATACTCAACTTCTTTTGTCCTAAACTTTATATTGATAGCTTCTAACTTATTTTTGAGATCCTTGATTATCTTCTCATCCCTTTTGGTTTCTTTGACTTAGTCATTATTCAAGGTATAAATTTGTTCCTTAATATCCTTGACCATAGATATCAACTCATGCTTACTCCTCTTTTGATGATTCAAATCATCTAGGGCACTTATGATCTTAGCTTCAAGGTTTACTTTAGCTTCTTCTTCTTCACTATCATAGTAGACTTATTCATCATACATGTTATCTTCTTGATCACTAGACATCTTATGATTCTTAGGATCACCTCCAAGCTATTTGACCTACTTTAAAGGACCATGATCTGATACTAATTTTTGGAAAAAATATCACTAAGCGAGTAGGAGTGAATCATTGTCTTTAAAACATTCATTCAATTCCACTTAATCATACAAAAACCATTCATAAAAATATGAACATCGAGCAAAGCATATGACCATATAAGAACATGAAATAAGATAACACATTACATATGTGGGAATCCCCCAAGGGGAATACAACCTAATGATATATGTAAATGTACTATATTCCTATAATATAAAAACCAATCTTAACGAAGCACCAACTCCACATGGAGTACCAACCCCAACTAGTCAAGCCCCCAATTAACCAAGCTTTAACAAGTACTAACCTGCAAGGCATAACCAACCAAATAGATGACTCAGGTACCAAATTATAAATATAAAACCTTTTATCACCTTCTTTCTCATATAATATATGATGATTACCTTCTTCAGCTCTTCTCTCTCTTCTACCCCTCCCAAACTATCTTCTTTGCTTCTTCGCTCAACTAGGTTTATTCAAGATAGATTAGGTCATATGACGTTGATATTCATATGTAGACACATTTTAAAATATTCATTACACATCTTCTACACTATTATAATTTTCTACAAAACCTCCTACTTAGCAATGTGTTATTTCATTCACTTCCACTCTTCTTTTATAAATAGGCCTAAAACTGCCTTGTATATATACAAGCCTCTTGATCATACACCTATTGGTCATCCATATACACTTTCACACTTAGATTAAAATTAAAATAGGTTTTATAACATGTTTAATACATGAATAAATCATTATAATAGGTCAGCCACAACTTAAAATACCAAAGCCTCTTTTAGGCCTTAAGGAGACCTAATTCAATTAGGCCTTCATTAGTACATGTTACCTTATGTTCTTATTGAAATAAATTAACTTCATTTAAAAATAATATAATTTCATAAATTGATAAAATATACCCTAATAAACACATTATAAGTTTCATAACACTTTTTATCACTAACCCCTTCATGAACACTCCTTATAGCATTGTTCACAATTAGGCCTGTGAACCTACAATAAGTTTACCAAACAAAACTAAATCATGTACACAATTTAGTCACATAGCCATGAAAATAAGTCACATGAACAAAAACTACATGACATTAAAAACATCAGCATGTGATATATACTTCACAAATAAATTAAAAATGACTTAAACACTTCTCTACAAATAACCCACTTAGAACTGCCAAAACACTCCAAAAACCAGTCATGAATAACTTGTTCTTCAACACATGAAATAACACTTCCCATGACCAATAAAAATTTAAAAATATAATTTTATATACATATACCTCTAAAATAAAAAACTGAATTTCCAATGGAAAACATTGGTCTTGAATACCAATTCTTTGACTTACATTCTCATAGTTCAATCTTGAATAGACAACTCATTTTGTAATCACATTTTATTCACTTATACTAACCTTCAAAACTTATACCAAGAATTAAAATGATTTAATATTCATTAATAAAAACTCAATTTAATTTTTTTCATCAATATTACACTCAAATCTAACTTTTAATCACTTACAACTTACTTACATGGAACTACCAAGACTGTCAAAAAAACACAACCATGAAACATTGACCTTCAACACCTATATGAGAACTTTAACTGACTTAAAATACATGAAAATTATTATTTGATATCTATATACCATATTAAAATATAAAATAAATATGATCTAATGTCAAATATTGGTCTTAAAGACTAATCTTTTGACCTCTCTCGTCATAGTCACACTAGAACCAAATAAGCCATTTTAGCTTCAACTTTTCAACCAATTTCACTGACTATAAAACCATGTAAAAATATTTTATAGGACATTAAAATCCAAAAAAACACCTCCATGCACTCCAATGCATCACTTATCATGAAATCACATAAAAAAACCACCTTTTCACACTACTTAGGTTTTGCACTATTCTTCTTCATTGTGCCTTCTAGCAACAAGCCAACTTGAAACACCAAATTTTCACACCTAAAGCATGGAACCTATCTATAAATCTACATGGACATAAAATAAATGTCTCAAGATTCATATTCCATCCATTTTCATACTTTGAATTGGTCAACTCTTACTACTATAACAAATCTTTGAGAAATTAATACTTTCCTATAGGGTGTATTCACACACCTGACAACTCAATCACATATAGAGATACGTAGGAGAGTTTAATATAACCTCCAATCACTTATATAACAATACCAATCCATCCTGAGCACTCTAGCTAAAAGTTTCCAACATCAGGTCTTTATTAGGGCTCTAAGAGGGTTTTAAACACACTTTCACTGTTAACAAAAATTCATAAAGCATAGCCCCTCAATCTAAAAACTAATGCCTATATTTTTTAGTTAGGAACCTTCCCCATATGCCATGGATATATTAAATTTCCATGTAAATTTTTTATGATCTAACAAACACAATAAAATCCTTTTCAGGTTGAGAACCCTCTATTCTACATGCTCAAGAGACCTCCAAACACATTTTCATGAATTTTATTACAAACCATAACCTCAAAATTGGTTAACATACTTACAAAAATATGAAACAATTATTTCAACACTCACCTCTCCATACTTTCCTTGGAAATAAAACCTCATACACCATTAGGCCATTTTCTCTCTCTACATCATGGTCTTCATGCTACATTAGACCTAGAAACACACCTTCATGCCACTATCAATGCAATATACACCTCATACACATGATCAATAAACCTCATACAAAATCTCATGACTCTATGAATACATATTACCAAGTCACCATACTCATACCTTCTCATAGGGTCTAGACTAGGCTTCTCAAGACACCTTGTACTTAAGAACTACTAATTAAACATGTTTACCTCAATGATATAAAATAAGAAAACTCTTTGAACAACACTCTCATACCACTAAAATAATATATTTCATGCTTAAACACTACCATAAATCCTTCACATGTCTTGATCATAGATCATGATATCTCATTAGACCATGCAAGGTCTAGGACTAGTCTAGTTGTAGACTTGGACTGAATGTTTTACCCTTATAGGCTCATCTTGAAACTCTCCTTGATTTCTCTACATCTTAATCACATGCATTAAATGTTCCTCAAATAATGTCATACCTCTACACATACATCTTCATTATCACCATGCACGTGCCTCTTCATGTCATGAATATGCTTGATATGCACTATACCTTCCTTGTTTGATCTATACCAATGATCTGAGACATTAGTCATCTTCAAATTCTATCTTTCAAAAATGACCTGGTCACATCATATACTATCAATATGTACTTGATCACCTTTTCACATTTCACATTGCCAACAACACTCTTTTCTCTCATGACCACACACTTCTCTCTCATGGCAACACTCATGACAAAACTCTTTCTTTCATAAATGACCTCACTCATGACAACTCTTCCATGCACCTAGTCACTACCAATTTTACTATGCCAACTATATCTATTCACCTTTGACATCCACCTTATGTAAGATGAATCTTAACAAGATTATCATTTATATCAATGCTGATCACTAATCAATAGAGAAGAAAATGCTCAACTTTCTCACCTTGAATATATCACTCAAGATGATATAAGAACACTCATAACACACTCATATCACTGTTCTCATACCTCTGACATGTCATGACTATACTCAATATTTTAGTGCATTTGAGAACTCTTACATTTGCCTTGAATTCTCACACCACTTATAAAAATTCTCATCAGTACAACACTTTTATGTGCCTTGACATAACTGACTGCCAACTCAACTGATCATCTAGATACCAGCCTTAAAATAACTACTTGACATCAAACTCATTCACCATGATTACACTATATTTCATAGTAATAGAACTCACTATGTTGGCATAAGAAATCATCATACACATACCTCAAATCTTCCTTGACCATATATCTTCACAAGAATCTTTGACATCAATGACAACATCAATGCCAAAACTCAACACTCAATGATAATGCTCAACATTATAAAGCCACAAAATACTAAAATAACCCCTCCCCCATAATCTCCACCAATATATAATGAATGGATGCATTTCATATCTTATTTTCCCTTTTTGGTCATATTTGGTGTCTTTCATCCCTCTTTCAACATGGAAGAGTGAATTGACAAACTATTGAGTTCAGCATACCCTCATTTTTGAAAAATGAGGACCCTGATCCAATTTTTGCAAATTGTGTTATAAATTGAAGATTCAACTTAATCAGTGAACATTAGTGAATATCATGTGTTGATCTAGTTTTAATTAGCATGTTTTTTTCATTTGAATTTATTTAATATTGCCAATGTCTGATTTTTGTGTTTCCATGTTGCAGATTTAATGGAGTTCCATTTGAATGAACAATATTCATGGTTTTATGCTTTAATGTTAATTTAACCCTTTTTAGTTAACCTTTGATCTTTGGATCATTAATTGGATCCATGTTTAAAAAATTGTTAAAAACCTTAGTCTAAATTTTTTAGCCTAAGTCCTATGAACTAGGAATTTGATGATGAAGGGGAGATTAGTATTGTGTTAGTGGATAAATCAAATCAAAAGAAAACTAAACTAACACCTTCATGCATAGTTACTTGGGTGATATTAATGAAAAAAACAAATGAAAAACACAACTAAAAAGTAAGGAAAAACAAGAATCCTTCACTTTTTTGGATGCTTCAAATGCTTTGTTGTAGTGGCTTGCTCAGTTTGTGTTTATGAAGTTTGCATCAATGGAAGCTTGAATACCTCCATCTCTCTTTGTCACCTTTCTTGGCTTTGGCTTCAATATCTTGGCATCATAAATTTGGAATGTGAGATATTTTTGGAATCAATTTACCATGGTAAATTTTCACAAGTTAAGCATAAAATTCATGTGGCAAGGCCTCCTATTTATAGATTTTGGAAAATGGATAGAATCAACTTGAACTTTCCATCTCAATATTGAGATGTGTGGCTAAGGATTAATCCAATTATGTAATTAAAAATCCATAAATAGGCTCATAAATATTTGGGATAGAGGGGCATTTAAGAGCCATGGGAGGGATTAACCTTGATATTTTTTGCATTTATGGCCTAAGGATATCTTCCCAAGAAATGATGTCACCTAATGATGTAGATATTCAATATTCATTTCTAAAAGTAAGTATTCAAAAAGGTTTCATGGAATTATTAATTAGGCTCTAATTTTGTTTAATTAGATCTTAAGCATGATTAAGCACTTTGTGCATAAATTACTCAAATTGATCAGAATGTCTTGTTATTGGTCTAAAATTTGATTGGATTGGAATTGGACGTCAATGTCAGATGTGTTGGATCCGTTATCTCATTTAGGATGTTACGAACACAAAATAACAAAGGCACATGTATTTTGAAAAATATTTGACAAAAAATAGCAATCTATGGAATCAAGGTGCAAAATTGACATTTTTACTCAAAATATTTTAATCAAAGTTAGTTGGCCCATAAATTGCATTGCCTCGTTTAATGATACTCCAAGCAAAATCAGCACTTTAATATATAAATTTCAAAGCTTTTAATGTGTTTTAGTGTTTTTAGGCCAAATTGTGCACTTTGGTGGAAATTGGTTAAAATCTTGGTTGGAGGTTATCAATGGCCAGATTTAGGTGTCTACAGTTTTCCCCTATTTGGGAAAGCATCATAAGCTATAAGCATAGAAACATATTCTCAAACAATGAAAAGGTCATACATGCCTACAACTACAATGATGATAAAATAATTGTATGATGCCCCCTCGAGGGAATGTTTGGCACAAGTAGGTTGGCAAACAGTCCCTTAAAAAGAAAAAAGTGAAATAAGGGGACCAAAGAAAGGAAAGATGATGGGGTGAAAACATAATGATTTTTAAAAATTAGTCAAAATCACTGAGAATGTGAGTGGGAAGGTGTACAATGATTTTCCCAAAGGTACTTATAACCATTGTACCTTGATAATGGTAACATGGTATGATAATATAATGATTTTTCCAAAGATGGTTATAATCATTGAGAAGATGGAGCTATCCAAGTTAGGACAAAAAACCAAGATAATAACATACCCATGTATGGGCATGTTAAGAGGGAAGAACACAATGATTCTCCCAAAGGTGGTTATAATCATTGAGAAATGTAGGTGGGATGGTGTACAATGATTTACCCATAAGCAATTATAAACATTGTACCCCAATTATGGAAAACATTATTGATTGGCTAATGATGAGGGTAACTTAACACCGAGGGAAAATGATGAATTAGAACAAATTTCTAGTAGGGAGATGCTTGTTTGAACTAACAAAGGTTGAAATTCTTTCATGGTTAATTACTCTATTTGGGATATGACTGAGATTGAATCAAGATGTTGGTGCCAAAGAGATGTTGATGCCACCATTACTGAATAGACTTCTTGAAGCTGAGGTTTGTTGTAACATGTGTCAGTAGGCATCATGGTATAACATCATGAGGAATTTTCTAAAATATGCATATGGACTGACTCCTATAATCTAATACTCAATATAAAATAGTGCACCAATGATAAAAACCATGATTTCATTGTTATTAGATGAATATAAATGGATTCAAGTATAGGTATGCATAAGAAATCACCCAATGAACACACATAGATTGAATTAAAGCAATAAACAAACAAACAGGTAGATAAATAAACAAAATAAGTAGAAATAACAAATACTTCAATAAAATCCATATGAACATTGCCCCTAAAAAATAGGTGACAACTTAACACATAAACAAAATGGGAAAATAAAATAAAAGGAAGGGGGTAGTCAAGCTGTCTTCAGATACACTAGGCAAGTGGGCGTTGCCTACACAGTTCCATGGATGTAATATCCAACAAAAACTTCAAGCCAAATGTAGTTCTCCTAAGAAATGGGAAGAAAATGAGAACTGATAAAAATAAATAGAATGGATGTGATAGAAGAAAAGGAATGGTCTTTCAAAATGGAAAGTGCATGGGAGAAAAGGCCAAAAAGGATGGCAAATCTAAGTGATAAGTGTTTTTCTTGAAACTTAGTAAGGGTTCCCATAATCCTTAAGGCAAAGAAGTGGTCAATGTTTTTGGACTTTTTGAAGTATCTCAATTTGATCAAGAATGATGAGACACTAAATGGTTCAAGCTCAAAAAATGGTGAGAGAATTAAAACTTTTGTTGCTCACAAAATGGTAAGAGCATGGTATAGGGGTGACTGAGCTAACCTCAACAAGTATCAAGTGTTTCCTACATAGTCACAAATTAGGAACTCAAAACACTATAGTTTCACCTTTACAATGGAGGAACTTGACTAGCATAGCTATCGATTCAAACAAAATAGGCATAGTTGTTAAAAAAGCATAGTATGGCATAGGAAATGGCAAGTGGATATGTTAAGTCTCAATAAATAAATGTTGCACCTAGATTTTCCATAGGGAGTTATAACTAGGACATAATAACATAGATCAATGGTACTAAAAACCCAAAGGAAGTTATAATTAGTAACAAGACCAGTGATAAGAAAATAACAACAAATAAAGGATGCAACTACTAAAACTTATATCATACTGATCCAAACTATGATCTCTATTTGAAGTACTCAAAACAACTGATGAAATTGATTAGATTCTTTGGTGCTAATAATGTGCAATGAATAGCAAAAACCAAGGTCAAATAGGCTAGGTAGATAGGATTTTGAACATGTTTGGTTGATAGAACAAAATGGTAAAGTGAATAGAATAGGCTAAGATGAATGACAAGCATAATATTCATATAAAGAATAAAAGGGACAAAATGGAAACTAAAATGGTCCTTATAGATAATACACCCTAGTGCTTAGGCATAGTACTTCATAAGGTGAATAATATTCATTGGCTCAGGAAGTTCATCTCCATCTGGTGTGGTGAGCCTGTATATTCTTGATCCATAATCTATAATAATAATGAAAGGCCCTATCTAATTTGGTTTGAATTTACCTTTATGCTTCTTCTTAGCTATGGTTTTCTTTAAAAACAAGATCACCAAGTTTAAATGTTCTATACTTAACACACTGATTTTAGTGGCCTTTGACTTAGTTTTGATATGCCTAAAGATTGTTGAGAATAGTGATGATTTTTTCATCAAACAAGTCTAGCTCTTATAGGCAAGCTACTCAATAGTCATGATCATCTAGGGCATTCTTGAAAGATATGCGTAGTGAAGGTAACTTGACCTTAATGGGAAGGATGGCTTCAGTACCATAAATAAGTGATATGGAGTGGCTCTGGTGGGGGTACGATGATTAGTATGATATGCCCAAAGGGCATAGAATATCTATAGGTTTATCATGATCGATATCATTGACAATCTTTTTAAGAATGTTAACAATGGTTTTATTTGATGCTTCAGCCTGGCCATTACCTTAAGGGTAATATGTTGTAGAAAAATGCTATGTGATGTTGTATTCAACACATAGCTCATCAAAATCCTTGTTCTTGAATGATCTTACATTATCAGATATAATGTTAGAGGGGATGCCATAATGGCAAAGGAGATGGTTGAAGATGAATTTAGAAATTTTATTTCCAATCACGTGAGGGGTATTGCTTCAACCCACTTAGTGAAATACTCGATGGTGGTAAGGATATGTTTATGGCCATAAGATGAAGTGGGGTTGATATTTTCAATGAGGTCAACTCCCCATATAGAAAATTACCATGGTGTCAACATCAATTTTAGATTTTTTATAGGGGTATGAATCAAATTGGTATGTTGTTGACATTTGTCACATGTTTTTACATATACAGTTACATCTGCATCCATTATGGGCCAATAGTAACCAGTACATAAGAGAGTTTTGGATAAGATGACCCCACTAGAATGATCTCAACATACCCCTTCATGAACTTCTCTTAATGCTAGTGTAGACTCTACCAAAGTTAAACAATGAAGTAAAGTTCCTTCAAAACTATGATGATAAAAGGTGGATCCAAGTAGAGTATAATGAGTGGAATGATGAATAAAGGTTTTGGTTTCTTTTCAAGATAGGTTAGGTGGTATAAATTGGTCATGAAGGTAGTTTTAAAGGCATGAGTACCAAATAGAATTAGGACCAATAATATCACAAATCATTACAATGTTTGAAGGTTCATGAGTTGCTGCAAATAAATTCTCAACAAAGAACTAATACTCTCTAGCTTTGTCCATTTGTTGAATCAAAGATCTGATAGTATCCATGGTGTTTTCAATTCTATTACTAGCCCTTGGTATATGCTCAAATTGGATATTTACAATTTGTTGTTTTAGTGTATTGACCATAGCCTTATATGGAACTAGCTTGTCATCTTTGGTTTGGATTTATTTTGTGACTTGATTGATGATTAACTAAGAATCACCATAAACTTGAAGATGAGATATGTTCTATTGTAATACCTATTATAGTCCTATAATAAGTGTTTCATACTTAGCCATGTTGTTTGTATAAGGAAAACTGATTCTAAATGACTTAGGGATTAGATCCCCCTATGGTGTAATAAATAAGAGGCCTACCCCCAATCCATGTGCAGTAAATGAACCATCAAAATACAACTTCTAGTGTTACTCGTCAATAGGTGTGTCAATGATGGTCATTATGTATTCATCAAGAAATTGAAATGTGAGTGGATTTGTGCCTATAAGGGGTGCTTCAATAAGTTGATCTGTAAGGACTTGTCCTTTGATTGCCTTTTGATTGACATACTTGATGTCAAACTCACTAGGAAGAATGATCCATTTAGAAATTCTACCTTGTAAATCTATTTTAGATAGTAGATACTTAAGTGAATCTACTTTTCAAATGACCATGGTCTTATTGTTCAACATGTAATGGCACCATTTTTGAGTTGTGAAGACTATGGCTAGACAAGCTTTTTCAATAGGTGCATAGTTGTGTTCATATGTGACCAAGGTACAAGTTAAGTAGTATACTATATGCTCTTTTCCATTGTTATCATGTTGAGCCAAAAGTACCCCCAGGGCACTGTTGATAGTTGATAGATACAACAAGAATAGCTTTCCCAGCATAAGAGGTAATAAAATAACTAGATTAGTTAAATAGTCATTGAGTTGTTAAAATGTTGTTTGGTAGTGATTATCCCAGTGAAATAAAACTCCCTTCTTTAGAATATATGTAAATGGATGACACTTGTTTTCTAAATAAGATATGAAGCATCATATTGACTGGATCTTGCCCTATAAACTATAGAGTTTCTTCAAATTGGTTAGTGGTGGCATCTCAGTTATAACATGGACTTTGGTTGGATCAACTTCAATGCCTATACAAGACACAATGAATCCAAGTAATTTTCTTAAGGTTACTCCAAACACATTTATTTTGGATTGAATCTAACTTTTTAATCCGATAGTCTTTCAAATATCTTACGTAGCACTGCTAGATGGTCAGCCCTGGTCTTAGATTTGCCTAATATATCATTAACATAGTCTTCAACAATATCATGCATCATATCATGGAATATGATGTTCATGACCCTTTGATATGTAGCTTCAATATTATTCATACCAAAATACATTACCTGATAATAAAATGTTCCCCATGGAGTGGTTAATTCTATTTTATGTTGGTCTTTTGGTGCTTTCTAATCTAGTTGTATCCTAAAAAACCATCCATGAGTGAAAGCATTTCATAACCCGCTATGCAGTAGATGATCATGTCAATATTAGGAAATGGAAAGTTATCCTTAGGGTAAGCTTTGTTGATGTCTTGAAAATTAGTATAAATTCTAATTCCTTTAGGCTTTTTGCTAATAGGTACAACATTAGATATCTATTCTGAGTAGTTAATGGATCAGATACATCCTACTTCTAAGAGTTTTTCCAACTCTTTATTTACCAAGATAGAAATATGAGGATGAATCTTACGTAGCTTTTATTTTACTATTTTAGCATTAGGATTAACCACAAGGTGGTGCAAAATTAAGGTGGGGTCCAAATGTGGCATGTCAAAATAAGCCCATGAAAAGATATCTACAAATTCTCTCAACAGAGATGTAAAGACTTCACGTTCCTCCTTAGTGAGGGATGCACCTAATTTTATCCATTTTGGGTTTGATGGAGTCCTAATTTTTACCTCTATTGTATCTTTGACTAGAAGGGTTGAACTATATTAGTAGGCAAAGACTTGAACTATTGGACTATATCAGGGTCCTCTATTAGGACTTGCTCTTTAAATTCTCCTAAGATGATGAATCTAAGTCCCCCAATGGGAGATCTAGCCATGTGACAAAAACCATTAAAAATTATTTAAGAATTTTATCAAACACTTATTGTTGCTCAAAACTAAACTTGGATCCATAGGCAAGTTTATCGTTGGTGGTCTCTTGGTCTAAATTCAAAGAAGAATGAACACCCCTATCTAATGGTGCCTAAAATAGGTTTTCACCACTAGAATAGCCTTTATCTTAACTTTTTCACTAGTCAAAAAGCACCTCAAAGAGGTTTTCACTTTGGGACCTCAATGATATATATTTGATTTTGCTAAGGGTGTTCACCTTCTCTCTAAAATATGCTTTAGGATTTAATGTGATTTAGAATCTTGATTTATGATCTCCCAATGAAATATTGTCTCTAAGGCTAAGAAAATCACATAATGCATGATCATTATAAAACTCATCAATCGATAAACTAGATTTTTATTGGTCCCAATCTATCAGTTGAGGATAGTATAATGGTAATGGGTTATTATGAGTGACCGAGGTAAGGGTACAAATGGAATTATGATTAAACAGGTTAGTCTTAGCTAGGTCATCAAAGGTGAGGCTATGATCAGACTCTACTTCATTGTCAGCATCACCATCACTAGTTTTTGGTGATGGAAATTGAATAATATATGTGGGGTCACCCTTAGGCAGTTTAAATCCAAGTCCATTGGGTCTTTTGTACTTGGTCATAGAAATTAGCTCTAGTATTCCTTA
The DNA here is from genome assembly GCA_037957365.1 of Torreya grandis. Taxonomy (NCBI): domain Eukaryota; kingdom Viridiplantae; phylum Streptophyta; class Pinopsida; order Cupressales; family Taxaceae; genus Torreya; species Torreya grandis. The sequence goes on from JARHVA010000413.1 coordinate 5,225,750, forward strand.
TTGGTTCAGTCTAAGGCCTCATCCTTCATAGTCTTAACTCTCCATGTTCCTAATGGGAATAGGATACTTTCCATTGCACTTTTATAATAATCAGCTTGGTTGTCATTATAAAATCATGACCTATCCCCTTCAAGAGGGGCTGGTTATAGGCTAGATGTTGGTACAAACATGATAGGTCCCCTATCTTTGTTTTTTAATTGCCAATGCATGCATGTGGTAACTTTAGGTCATCAAAAGGTCTTTGGATTCTAAGGAAATTGGAAATATGGAAGGTATCATGGGTCACATATTCCCTTGGGCCATTATCTAAAATGGTGAAATGATTGGAAGCTTCAAGAGGTGACATATGGGAAAGGGAATCCAAGGTATTAGGAGCTATATAATTATCCTGTGGAGGATCAATAAGTATGGATTTTTCTTTATCCTACTTGGAACTTGGATTCATGCCATATTGGTAATTTTATCTTTAAAACTTGGCCTTGAGGTGAGTTTAGTGCTCATATGGGTGAAAATCTCCTAGAATATTTACTTCTATCCCTAAGTGAGAGAACTTGATACATTGGTGCAACATTGATAGGATTGCATGAATCTCATGTAACCAAGGCCTTCCTAGAAGCACATTATCTCAAGATCAAGCACATGAAAAAGTGTATCATGGGTCAAAGTCCCAATGATAACTAGTAAGCTAATGGTTCCTTGTGATTCTCTCTCTTGATTATCATAGGCTTTGATAGTTATCATTTCTAGATGGAGATCCACTATTGTGTACCCAAGAAGCTTGATGAGCTTTAGAGACACTATGTTGAGGCCTAATCCATTATCTATAAGGACATATTTCACATTATGCTACTTTATATAAACTTATATATATAATGGATTATTATGGACTGGGGCAAAAGAAGACATATCTCTTTGGTTGAATGTGACTTGTTGGGGTGGAGTTAGGTGTCTAACCAAAGCTTTAAATTTATCAGGGGATATGTCACTATCAATAGTGGATTGGGTTAATAACTCATTCAAAATGTTCTTATAGATTGTCAATTTTCACAACAAATATAAAATAGATATATGTGATAGTGTCTTCTATAATTGTTCCACAATATCAAATTTCTTGTCTTGGTTAATGGTAAATGGTTTATTTTGAGGCTGAACGGTTGGTTAGATAATAGGTAAACTGGAAAATGGTTGTGGGCTTGGCATAATAATATTTGACCTCTAAGTTGTGATTGCACAATCAGGATTAGATGCCAGACCTTGATTACTAACAATGGTAGGAATGGTGTGGGACCAGATAGGATAACTCTCAATTGCCAATGTACTTGTATGTGGTCATGTGGCAAGGGTGAGTTATCAGTATAAGGTCTAAAAGTGGAAGTCCTAATTTTTTGGTTTGATTTTATGTGGTCCCAGGTCAAAGAAGGATTATCCATGTAATTTGGTTGAGTGGTATTGTTTAGTAATGGTCTATATTGATTAGTACTTGATCTAGGATTAATGGAGATGGTATTAACGCTACCCCCTACAATATGACCTACAACCCTATTATAGTCATGTGTAACTACATGGTAGGTTTGTTGGTTGTTATCATTATGACCTTAGTTTTGTCCATTGTTTTGATGTTGTGGGCTTTTTTATTGATTCTACTAGTTTGGCCTTTGATTTTGGTACTGTTGATTTTGTTTTTGCATTGACTGTTGTTGTTGTTGATTGCTATGTTTCTAATGAATGTTATGTTGGGGAAAGAAGTTTTGATAAATACTAAGAGTTTTATTAGAGGTGGACACACCATTATCTAATGTTATCTCCCCATTATCTAGCATATTCTCAATCAAATGCTTGATTTTCACACATCTTCGTAAATTATGCCCATTGGACTAATGATATTCATAGAATTCATTTTCATGGTACCAATCAGGATAAGGAATGCCTTGTGGATAATAATTTGGTATAGTCCAACTAATCATATTAGGAGTGGCAAGTTTGTGAAATACAAACTCAATAGGCTCTCTTAGGTCACTAAAGACATGATGAATAAGTGTAATTCTTCTTAGAAAGGGGGTTTGTAATGGTAAAGGTTGCTATATTTGTTGTGCAGGCCTTGGTTGTTGTGTTTGTCACATTAGTTGGAAAGGTCTTCAGGTAGGAGTAAGATAAAAAGGTGGTGTAGATGATGTTTGTACTATTTATACATGATGTGACTCAGTTACTCCATTGCCCACAATATTCTTATTGCAGTTGAATTGCTTTGGTTTATCTTGGTTATTGGCCTATACTAGTTGTGATGCTTGCACTTGGATTGGATGTTAGTTTTGGATACTTTCTTGATTGGTACCTTGATTCTGATTAGTTGAATTAATCTTGATGATCCCTTTATTGATAAATGCTTGCTCAATTAATAAGCTTTTGTCAATGATCTCCTTGAAAGTATGCACACATTATAGTTTTAGATGATAAACTATCTCACTATGCAAATTTTTAGTAAATAAGTGGCTAATTGTTTATCTGGTAAACTATGGGTGAATCAGATTACAAAGGATTTCCATCATTGTCAATAACTTACAAAACTCTCACCAGTTTTTTTTTTCTTGTGTCAAGTCAACCAATGAAATTTCATGTTCAATATTATCGAAAAAGTTCTACACAAACTTATCATAAAGATTATCAAAATCTATTACTGAATTCTTGGGAAACTTTAAGAACCACTCTAAGGCTTGTCTATCCAAGCTCCTTGAAAACAAAACTAAAAGGTATATATCATTATATGCTATTGGTTGACATGTGACAAAGAACTCGATTAAATAGACCTTAGGGTCACCTTTCCCTTTATATTTGTCAAATTTTGGTGGTTCATATCCTAGAGAAAATGGTATTTGCAAGTAATCCATGTTGAATGGATAAGAACACAAATCATTCAACTTAAAAATTTTAGTCTATTTTCCAGCTTGAATGGCAACAATTGCATCCTTCATCTATTGTAATTATTGGGCTAGAAAACTAGAGGGAACATTGGTTTGAGGGAGAATATTATCTTGGGTAGATGGTTGAGAGGTCACAAATGAGACACTTTGATCAGGGTGTGATGGAGTTATTTGTTGGGGTATGTTGGTTTGGTTGGGAAATGGACCAAGAATATGCATACATAGATTAGGATGTACATGAAATTACACATTTAGTTGTGTGATATTCTTGGTTGGGTTGGCTATAAAAGTTTGACTTAGAGGGTTTTATGGTTGGGATGGAGGGATATAACTATATTGTACCTATTATGGTTGAAAAGGGACATGTTGTTGACTAATCAAACCTTGCTATTGAGTGGGAAATTGTGAACCAAAACCTTATCTCTGAACTTGTGGCACATTTTGAACCAATTGTTGCCTAGTAGGTAGTTGAGAAACATGGGAGCCTCCTTGTTACATGAATCCTTATTGGGAAGTGAATGCATGTTGAAGATTCAACATCTATCATTAACCAATATTTAAAGGTTGTTGGCTAGTCATAATTTGGTTTTGGATTGGTACACTAGTCTATGATTGAAGAGGTATGTTTGCCACTACCTGATGAGGTGGAACAAGTTTCTCCTATTGAGGTGGTAATATATTCAACCTCTATTGCATTGGTACACTATATTTTTCCTATTATTGTGGAATACTACTCATCACTTGTTGAGGAGGAGTAGGATTCATCACATTCTATTGTTGAGGCATGACATTAGTTACTGGTTAATTACCTAATCTTGTTGGTTGCACGCTTGATGAAGTAGCTAGTTGAGGTTGGGATGTAAAAACTCCTACTACTTGATTTTGAGAACCACTTACAGTGTTAACGAAAGACACATTTTTTTGGATAGGTACTAGTGTATGAACACTACTTTGGTGTAGATTATATGTTGCTTATACATTATCCACTATATTTTGGCCACTGTGCTATGTAGAAGTAGAAGAGATTTCTTTGATTATTGGGGTATGAAATAAGTTATCGACCAAAGTGTTCTTTATGAATAGGTCTAAACTTTGATTGTCTAGACTAGTTAACTCTATCACAACTCTTGTTGAAGGAACTAAGTCAATAAGAGGTTTGCTCACCATGGTCATCTAAGTGATATTATGTGCTAGATTCATGTAGGTTTGATATGCCATCTACATTTGGTTAAACTGGTCATCCATGATTTTTTTTCCTTTGTTAGACATATTAGAGTCTTGATATGTTGTTTGTACTAAAGCCAAAGGATTGCTAGAAGAAGCCTGTTGATAGTAAGATATGTTATGGGGCATTCTTACTAGGCTTGGTAAATTCTCATGGGGGAAGTCTGCTAGAAACTTGACCCCTACCTCTATGGCTTGAACCAAAATCTCATCTTTATTCTCCAACAAATTATGCTCAAATAAAAATGGATCATATGTGGAAGGTGTATTAGTAGAGCACGACTATTGAGGAACTAGTTCATCAGCTGTTTGTATTGTAGGTAGGTATTATGTGGTTTGTTCTTGGTCTTATTCTAAATAAGGTGGTGTATTAACCAATAAGTTAGCTAATGGATCTTGGCTTTGTGCCCCTAATTGAGTATTATAAAAGGGATAAGGATCCATCTCATAAACATTATTATCTATGTAGGGGTCTTACACCATCGCTTCATGTGTAACCACATTACTAATCCCCAAATTGTACATGATTCTACTATGAGTGTAGGAGTACATATTGGGATCCATAGTCAATGCTTTGCCATAAAGGGAGGTATTAAAACTCTAAAAAGACACTGTCTAAAAATATGATGTTCAAACTTGGTCTAGATTCATCAACAGGATAAAAAGGTTTATGCAAAGATTTGTGATAACATAAACTAACGTTAAGTGTCTAACATTAAAATCCTTACACAAAAATATTAAGTAAATGAACTGAAAATTAAAATGTCAAATGCTAAGGTTGAAGTGTTTCAAATCAATCTAATCTAGGAAATTAAAAGTTGCTAGGTCATTTGACCAAAATGTGGCATCAAAAGCTAGGCTAAAACAAGGCATGCGTTAGGACTCTTGGCCAAATGGTTTCAAAAGCTAGACTTTGAAATAGATGAAATTTTTAATCTAACGGATTTGAAACACTTCTAACAAACACTAGGCATTTGATTCTTGGACATTGACTTGATCAAATAGGTATAAGGTATGAAACACAAGACACTTTAGAGATAGTTTATTTTCTCAAAAATAATGGTATAAAACTTGTTTCTTTTGACAAATATGCTAGACAAAAGTGAATGGCATAACTATGCTAGACAAAGGTTCACAAAGGTACACTTTGATTGGTTTTAAAATATGGGAACATATTTGAACTCTATGAAAGAGGGCCTATGAAACAATATTTGAAATGTTTTGGGCAGTGTAACAACACTAGAATAATCAAAATATGTGATAAAATGCTTGTTTCAAAAAATCTCTAAGGCGAAGATAGTTTCACATAAATTTGATAGCATTACACTACCTTTGTTGACTCAAAATGTTTTAGTGCATAGACTCAAAGTGCAAATGTTTAGCACAAAATGACTAAAGTGTATCAAGTGATGATAATGATCATGAGTCAAATAGAAATTGAACCTAAGTTCCCTTAAGTTTAGTGAAAATGGTGAATCTGCTTAACACATCAACCCTATGAACTTATGAAGGTGTAATTTTGAATTTAGATTATAAATGGACTTAAAACAAACTTTAGCAAAGGTCTAAACTCAATTGGGTAGCATAATTATAACAAATTGGATGATATGACTCCAAATTTTGATGAACTTTAAACAAGGAAAATTGATGATTCACGTGGGCAACATGACACCTCTTTATTCAAAGGAAATTGAGGACTATGTATTTTGGTTTTTATCACTAATTTTTGACTCCAAATAAAAATTTAATCTGGGATAAAACTAACTAATTAATCGCTCTTAGATCCTAAACTGATAATGTTACTTGGTAGTTTTAGAATCCATATTTTTACATCATTTGAGAGGTTTTAATTGTTCATCCAAAACTAAATATGCATTATATAGTAGGGTTTTTACACCCCCCTTCTCTTAAATGACATGGACCTTGAAGTGCACCTTGCACCAACAATACTTCCATGATAAGTGGGGATTTGTCTAAGATCTACAAGTTTCCAAATGTCTATAGGGGAATAAATTGCACAATGACTTTCACATCAAATGATGCAAAAGAAAATTATAGATTTTAGGTCTACAACACTTGGCTTGTTGCAAAAAGGTCTAGTCCTTTTTGCAAGCACTACATCCATCACTTACTCAATAGAGCACGATGTCCAAAGTGTAAATACGTCCCATGTGAAACTCCATCACTAGAAGGTGGTTTAACCACTCAAACCTTATGATCCTAGTGAGAATGGATGAATTCAATTCTTGGAGATGAAACCCTACGTCAAAGCTTCCCTAAAGAATTCACAAAAGGTAACGATGTCCCCCTTGCAAGCTAAGATGCAATGAAATGAAATACATAAAAAGAAATACTTGAGGTTCATTTTCAAGGTCACCTAAACCATGATGAGTTTTTGGGGAGTGCTTTAGATGGCATTCTTTCTAAGCCTTTGACTAGGCTTTTTTCAATAAGGATGGTGCTTTTGATTCTAATGGTTCCCTAAAGGGAACAAATGGAAAAGCATACACGTGCAAACCTTATTTTTGCCAAACAAGTTCCAATTTAAACAACGAATTAAATACAAAAAGCTTCAAAAGGTGAGTTCATTTTTAAGCACCAAGTTGAACAATTGGGTGTTCTTTTGAGCCTTTAGTCTTAAATTGTTACTTTGAAAGCCTAACTTATCAAAACATTCACTTAATCACCTAACATTTTCATTAAGCCCAAAAATAAAGTTCCTAATTCATATTAAGACACTAAAATGAAGTGTGAAAAGAACTAATTTAGTTTTCTTAGATGACTTTCCATGTAGATCCTATAAGAAAAATGTTGGCAAGTTGCTTAGCTTTGAAGCAATTTTGAGGATGAAACAAGAAGTTTAAAAAAATGATCTCTCAGGTTGACAGTCGAGTTGGGTTGACACTTGAGTTAGGTTGATAGGCGAGTTAGATTGGGAATCAAGTTGGGTTGACAAGCGAGTTGGGTTGGATAGGTGAGTTGGGTTGTACAGAGGCAAGTTAGGGTGAACCAAAGCCGAGTTGGGATGAATTAGAGCCATGTCAAGCTAAATCAAAGCTAAGTCAGACTAAACCAAAGCTGATTTAGGATAATCAAGAGCCAAGTCAGGCCAAACCAAAGCTAAGTTGGGATGAACTAGAGCTAAGTCGCTGAACTAAAGCCAAGTTGGAGAGAACTAGAGCCAAGTTGTGCCATCCTGAAAACAAAATTATGGTTTATAAAAATGGAATTTTTGCTTTCTTTGCTTCCATACTCCAAGAGCCTACATGAAAATAGTTAGTAGGTTTCTTATAGAGGCTTTGTGAGCAAATTTATGGGTTGTGGTCATATCTAGTGTGCCATTATGTGAGCTAGGAATTTGATGATAAAGGGAATATTAGTATTGTGTTAGTGGATAAATCAAATCAATAACACACTAAACTAACACCTTCATGCCTAGTTACTAGGGTGAGCTTAATAATAGAAAAATATGAAAAGCACAACTAAAATGTAAGGAAAAACAAGAATCCTTCACCTTCCTTGGATGCTCCAAATTATTTGTTGTAGTGGCTTGCTCGATTTGTGTTTATGAAGTCTGCATCAATGGAAGCTTGACTACCTCCATCTCTCCTTGGCACCTTCCTTGGATTTGGATTCAATATTTTAGCATCATAACTTTGGCATGTGAGATATTTTTGGAATCAATTTGGCATGGTAACTTTGCACAAGTTAAGCTTAAAATTCATGTGGCAAGGCCTCCTATTTATAAATTTTAGGAAATGGCTAGAATTAACCTAAACCATCCATCTCAAGATTTAGATGTGTGGTTAAGGATTAATTCAATTATGTAATTAAAAATTCATAAAAAAATATCATCAATATTTGGGATAGAGGGGAATTTTAGAGGCATGGGAGGCATTGATGAGGTATGATAGGGATTAACCTTGATATTTTATGCATTTATGGCCTAGGGATGTCTTTCCAAGAAATGATGTCACCTGATGATGTAGATATTCAATATTCATTTCTAAAAATAATTATTCAATAAGTTTCCATGGAATTCTTAATTAATCTCTAATTTGGTTTAATTATATCCTAATCATGATTAAGCACTTTGTGTAAAAATTACTCAAATTGATCAAAATGCCTTATTATTGGTCCAAAATTTGACTGGATTAGAATTGGAAGTCAATATCAGATGTGTTGGATCCATTATTCCATTTAGGATGTTACCAACACAAAATAACAAATGCACATGTGTCATGCAAGAGATTTGATAGAAAAGAGCAATCTAGGGAATCCAGGTGTGAAATTAGCATTTTGACTCATAATGATCTGATCAAAGTTAGCTGGCTCATAAATTGCATTGCCCCATTTAATGATACTCTAGCCAAAATCAGCACTTGAATATATCAATTTCAAAGCTTTAAATGTGTTTTAGTGTTTTTAGGCCAAATTGTGCACTTTGGTGGAAATTGGTCAAAACCCTAGTTGGAGGTTATCAGTGGCCAGACTTAGGTGCATATAAGTCCCTTTTAAAATAAATTCAAATTTAAATGAGATTAAATTTACATGGGAACATGTTTTTATATTATAAAACTTAGCTTAAATTTTATCCTAAATTTTTAATCATGTTTATTGACACAATTAAAACCTTAGTCTAAAACTTTATACTAAGTCTTATATATTCTTGACCCTTTACTTAGTTAATTTCATGATCCATAGGATCTAATTAATGTGAGGACACCAAGTGGTAATACATCAAGAAATCAAATAGAAGATCAATGACCCGTGTGCAAAGATGGAGCCAATAAGTCAAGATCGAAGATTGATGATGTGTATTTAATCATGCATTCAAGGATCAATGGTGAGTAATGATTCCATGTGTTAAAGGGTTCCAAAATTAAATGTGAGAATGATAAATTTCATGATCTCATCAAAGTGGTAATGGATCTAACGATGAGAAAGTGTCAACTATTCAAAGACCCTAAAGAGGAATGAGAAAGTGACAAGTGTTAGAATCTCAATAAGTGAACAATCAAATCAATGGTCTGCATACAAGTTTATTTATAAATAAGCAATATCAATAGCCCACATTAGATTGTGTAACTAGTAAATTGAAAGAGAGTGTTTCATCTCATATAAGGAAGATAGAGGGCTCACATTTGATCATGCATTCAAGATCAACGGTGTGAGTAGAGTCAAAAATTCAAAGGACACAGATTAAATGAGAAACTTATACATAGCATGAGAGTATTCAAGTAATGAATACTATTTGAAAGTACTCAAAGAACCCATGGAGATTCCAAGTGGCACACTCTTGGGAACTCAAATGGAAGATCAATGGCCCATAATGAAGTCAAGGCTAGGAAGACTTCTTAAGATATCAATGGTAAAAATTGATCAAGCTTAAAGATTATACAAGATAATGGCACATGCCTAAAAGTGACAACTGGTCATATTTTAAATAAATGAGCAGCATGACATGGTAATGCCACATTATTAGAACGTGTTAGATTGGATATCTTATAGACCCAAGCATGTGGAAGGTATAAATATGAAATCTAAGTCATATAAGCTAACACTTCAAACTAGCCTACCACCATTAAAGCCCTGTATGAACTTCTAAAAGCCCTAAGCTGTATGGAGTTACGTAATTATATCTAGATTCATTGTAATTAATATGAGAGAGTTAGTTTGTTGTTAATTTGAACAAGATTATAGGAATGATGACCCATAAGCATGTTTCAAAGAAAGAAGTTAAACTATATTTGACATTAGATATAGAAGGTTGAGTATTCAAGGACATGGAATTTGTAGTTTTTAATTTAAACATAAAGGATAATAATTGTTCTAATTTTTTTTGGATAATTAAAAACTAGACAGTGATGACCAAGCAAGAAGAGAAGATACTCCTTGTAAAGAGGATCTATGATGACATTGTGGCCATCCAAAAGACTAGACTACACTATGTTGTTTCTAAACCTGAGGTACTCCATTGCATCAATGTTCTTAGTCCCATTTTTAAGGAAGCTAAAATAGACAAGGACATGATGATCAATGAACATAATCAGAGGAAAGTTGCTTACATTTACCCAATTGCCTTTGAGTCTTATTATAAATTACCCAAACCTCAAATTGACCAAACTTATATTAAATCATGAGCTAAAGAGAATAACATGATGGATACCCTACTAATGTGCTAAGAATTTGGAAACTAGGTTATTGTGAACCCTACTAAGAACATCCCAATAAGTCAGTTTAGACCTAGAGTTAGGATGGTAATGATAATGTTGAATAATTTGTCTGGGTGTGCCACTAAAACATATATAAATCCAATGTGGGTGCCCATGGTGTACTTCATCATTGAAAATGTTGTAGTTCCCCCATTAGTTAAGATAATTAGCATCTCCCTAAGTAGACAAATATATGCAATCAGACATAGAAATAAAAATGAGTTTGATAAGATGTTTTATCTTGTGGATGTCCTATGTGCAACTCCAAAGATTCCTAACTAGAGAGAATGGTCTCCAAGTGGTACCCATAACATTTCACAATACTATTCCAAGTTCCACATTTATAAGTATAGTGACCACAATCAATTTATTTATGATTGTGTCTACCCTACGCTAAGTGAAGCTATAACAGGTATCCCTATGGAGAGAATCAACCCTCTAATAATGAAATATGTAGAATCAATGGGGGATATATGGTCATACCTTAATTTTACTATCATAATAATTAAGGGAACTCAAAATTCTCCTCTCAAGTTGCCAGTCCATGCTCCTAATAAAATAATAGAATAAGAGGTGGCCTATTAGTTGCTCCATGCTATAGATGGCCTTTGTAAAATAAAGAGAAAAGTTCTCATACATAGATTTTCGATGACAATTGGTAGGACAACTTTCAGATAGTGGGATAATATTGAGGCTGCATCAAAACATAGGTTGTCTTTCAACCTACAGATGGATGATCTTAGGTAGTAGGATCCTTATGGTAGGGTAAAAGATCGTATAATGATCAAGGGTATTTTTTAATGTACCATATGAACATGAGCCTAGTTCATTTGAATTCATTTACATTAAATCATCCTCAAGATATGAATTTTCTAGGAGATTAAAGGAACACAACAAAAACCTAACTTTAGGTTATAGAGAAATCAAAAGGTGGATGATAGGTGACAATTAGTCCCCAGGTAATATCATTTGATCAGTAGAGACTCTTCTAGACTTCCATCATCCATCACATAAGAAGAGACAAAAAAGAGCATATGCCTAAGGAGAAAAGGGAAGATGAGATTGCTTATAGGTCATCAACTCATGAATCTATCAAAGTAGTAGAGTAAGAATAATTTCAAGAAGAGGCTCATATGATAGCCCTAGATCCTAATGAGTCTATTGAGGATGCATTGAAGATACTATCCATTGCTTATGATACAAATTTAGATATAGAATAGGTAAAGGTTGAGGAAGATAAGGAGGATAAGGGGAAAGAAATGGCATTAGACTTGGTGGTTATTAATCCTCCTAAAAGAAAAGTTGGGATTGTACTTGTCTCAAAGACAAAGATACCTAAAGGTACTATCCCTAATCCTTTGAGTGAAGTCAATTTTTTTAGTGAGAAAAAATTATTGTATGGAACACTAATTCTAGAGTGGTTCATTTATGAATGAAGGATAGAAAAGTTGTCTACTATCCATCATCCTTAGGCTATGGTTAAAGCTACCAACATCCCTATGTAATAAGAATTAAATCCATAGATCATTGATTTATAAGAGGAGTAATTAAGGATATTGGATACTCCAAGCTAGCTAATAGCCCAATCATAAGTAGATGTCCTAATTCCATATGTGACCCAATCCTTAGTTGGGGTCAGGTTTGATCCAAGTACTGCTAGTTTACAAAGAGTGATTAAGAAAAATGTTATGCAACATGGTGAAGAAATTAAATATCAAAGGTTGGAACCCTTGACTAATTTGACTCAAAATCAAGTAAAGAGACCTGGTGAGGACCCAATGTTTGAATAAGATGTCTTGGATTTGGCCCAAGCACAATCAAAATAGTAACAAGCTATTATCAAAGGGATAACGCAAAAAAAGAATAACTTAGAGGAACAATCTATTCTATCTATTCTAGGAGATATGATCAATGAATTTGAGGCAACCATGTATGACATATTTATCTCCTTGAAAGCTATAAGGTCTAAACTGTAAATGGTGAACAAACATGATACTTTGGCTATAAACCAAGTAAACCTATGGTAAGGTTCATATAATAAGGTGAAGGAGTTGATTCATATATTGATAGAGGACCAAATTCCTAAGTTTAGGATAGTTGGCCTAGCTAATTTGAATATGGCTATGGTTATATTGATGGAGAAGATCAAAGGTTTGAACAAATTGTCCAAAATCTTGGTAGATGATTCAAAGGACTTCAAATAGTTGGAGAATCAAATAATTCATATGTTGGGTAGCCTGATCAAAGACCCAACTACTCTTAGTTCCATTAGCTTAATAATAGATGAGGAGTTCAAACATAGAGCTACTCAGTTCATGTAGGATATGAGGAATCAAAGCCAAGGCTAAATAGGGGTAGATAATAAAAGGATCTTGGACATGGTCCTATCTATAGAAGAGAAAATTAGAGATGTTAGAAGCATCAAGGAAGCTTTGGATAGGGTTGATAAGGAATTAAAAAGCCTAACTGATCAAGAAGAAGAAATTTTCATGGATCCCATCATCAAATTCAAGTTGATTGATCATCATCAAATTCAAGTTGATTGATGATCAACATAGTAAAGTAATGAAAATCCTATAGCAAAGACAAGGGACTATAACAACAAAGGTGTCTCAAAGTCAAACATATTGACTTAAAATATTCTCTTGTATAGGAACATGTATATAATTTAAAAAGGAATATTTTGTCTTATAAAATCATGTGCAACTTTTTAATGCACATTTTCTTAGAGGTCAGTTCGTTTGTATAGTGTCTAGTTCTAGAATGTTGTAGAAGGACAATTATCCTTGACACTTAGGCCATTGTCATTTGATATGATAGACCGACATACCTCATTAGTATTTTTATAAAAGGGGTATTGTAATTTATAAAAATGGGGGGATTTGTTTTGAGAAAAAACTATTTTTAAACTTGGAGCAATCAATACAAGAAAGGAATGATGCAAAGATTGTCCAATATTTGTTTGTGTGATTGTTATTATGATTGTTTCCTCAACCATCTAGTTTAATTTCAGATTTGAATTATTTATATGGATTATTGATGTGCACATATAAATATAAATTTTTCAATTTGTGTTTATTCTAGGTTGGTTGAAATATCTTATATTTGTTTCATTTTCCATGCTTTCCTTGCAAATGTGTTAATGCAATTTTTTATGGGAGTAAATCTTTAAATTGAATCAAGTTTTGTATTAGTATTGTTTCACCTTTCCTTAGACATTTGTTTGGTATATGGTAGGATCTGTGCTTTAGCTATTTCATGCCATATATTGGTATTGGTGCATGTTTGAATGAAATTTAAACTTTGTCATAATGTCTAGACTAAAGATCAGTAATATTCACCTTCTTTCTAACCTACTCTTCATTTTGCTCATTTTTTCTTATCAATTCATTATAGCTTAGATTTCATTGTAAATATACATGCTAGATTAGAATTTAGATTTTAGGTTTTAACCATAATTCACTATACCTTTTTCAGATTACTTTCATATTCACAAGAAAGCTTTTAGACCAAGGTTGCTCCCAACAACCAGTTATATTATTATTTTGTGAAATAGTTACATTGTTTTACCGCTATTCCACCAAAGATCTCAGGAAGATCACTACTAGCTACTCATGTAATGGATTATTTGAATCTATAAATGAGAATTATTTCTTAAAAACTCTATAAACCCTTTTGATATACTTTTAGGTATCAATAGGTGACATTTCACTTGCACTAGAAGGAGGGCCTTAAGCTAAAGCTTTGTGAATTTGAAGTATCTTATCTAATTTTGATGAATTTTGTTTAAATATAATTTGATTCTTTGTGTAATTGTGTTTCTCCTAGCTCAATTATGTAAATATCATTGATATTCATGGTTTCAAACCAATATTTAGGCATCTTTAGCTAAAAATAGTTATTCTTTTAAGATTTATGAGAAATTTTGCAAAGGTAGTTTAAGCTTTATGGATCTAACATGTTCAAGGTTAGTGATAGCAATTTTATTCAAATATTGGTCGATTCTTTATAAATTTAGGTTTATTTGAACTTAGAAGTGTAAATATCACTCATACTCATAGGTCTGAAGGTATCTTTGAGATAATTTAGTTAAAGATTAGTGTTATTTGAAAAGAATTGTATGAATTTTGTGCAAAATTTGCTTAACATATAGATTTAATCAATATTATTTGTAAAGATAAGGTTTATACATCATATTTTTAATAGAATTTATAGTTTACAAATTGTAACTACCAAGAATCAAAACTAGGTCATGGTCCAAAACAAGGCTACCTCTTCTTTCCCTAGAAGTTCATAGGAAAGCAAGAGCAGATAAAGGCAAGTATAGGATTTCTAAATCTCAACTTACTTCACCTATTCATGGTGCTCCTATGTTCGACCCTTATCAAGGTATGGCATGGTTAGGTGGATCTTCCACTAATGTGCTTGGTTAAGTACATGATTTACCTAGAAATAATGAGAAGTATTTACCTTCTTTCAATCCTATAGGTGTGGTTACTATTAAAGAACATATCAAGTCCTTTAAGGATACTTTGATATTGTTGAATTTTATTTAAAATATGTTGCTTTTAGATTGTTTCCTTTTATTTTCAAAGATGTTATATATGATTGATTTCTAAACCTTATTGAGAATTACATTACCATTTGGAATGGTTTCAATAGTATTTTCATTGATCAATTTGGAAAAATCTTTAGTCCTTGTATTCTTTATCAATAATTCACCACTGTGAAAAGATATTTGAGTGAAAACATTAGAGATTTTAATGCTAAGTTTTAGAATATGTCTATTAAAACCATAGCTCCCTATAGACTTGATGAAGCTTTAGCTTTACAGATTTATAAGATTGCTTTAGATCCCATGACTTATGTGTTCTTTAAAAGATCTATTGTAATTATAAATACATTGGCCTTAGCCTATGTTGAATCTATGAAGATAAGTGATCAAATGCAACCCCATGGTCAACTAGCATATGTTATTCCCAATGTCAATCCTAATTTCCATGCATTGAGTTTCATTCGAAATACTAATCAAAACATGCCTACTTTAAATAAAACACTAGTTTTAAACCAATTTACTTTGAGTCATGCTCATACTAATCAAAACCTAGGATTCTTAAATAAAACTAAAAATGGATCTCATCCATAAGATTAAAGAGCTATGGTGCCAATAACTAGTAGTACCACTCAAGTTCACAATTCAGAGTCACCTAAAAATGAGAATGACTCCATACTCAAGATGGATAAAAAATTGAGCACTAATTTTTTTCAGTTATAAAGACAAGTAGGTAATGCTAGGAAAAGTTCCAACAAGAATTATTCCTATCATAAGTTTAATAGATCTACAAACAAGTTTCATAAAAATAACAACAAAAATGATTCATTTGTAAATAAAAATAGTCTTGATATAAACATATGTGATGTAGTTTTAACTAAAATTGTAGAGTTCATAACACTTCAAAGCATGGTGAATTAGATTGTATAGAATTTGGTAATATTTTTGAGTTATTTCAAGATGAGTTAGATACATTTGAAGATGAACCTAACAAAGATAATACTATATGTACATCTAGTCCTTCAAAATCATCTAAATTTGTTAACACAACTATCATGGTGGAGACATTTGATTTTCCATTCCAAGATGAGAATAAACTCTAGGATACTCCTGAGGAGATTCATGCTTTTCAGCAGTATCTTAAGTAGACTTATCCACTAAGGAATTGAGAATAAAATCAACCATTGACTAGTTTTACTCTACCAAATAAATTTGATACTCCTCCTAATCCTCAAGTAGACAACAATCCAAAACCTCTAAAAGGAAGTAACATTAGAAATAGTGTTGATTCATCTAGTTCTTCTATTAGGAGTGTATATAATATAGTTGAGGATAAGAAAAATATTAAATCTAATATCACTTTACATGAATTGACTCGAATTAATGAGCAAAGATACTTGCTACTTGAATCTTTTCCAAGAAACCTAGTAAATCATAAAAGGTTACAAATGCCAATTTAGTGATGTATAATAACAAAGTAGAGGTTACACCTTTCTTACTAACAATTAGATTTTTTGGTAAAAACTTGCATAATAGTTTGTTTGATTTAGTTTCCTTTACAAATATCATTACCAAATGTCTTTGTGAAAAACTTGGTTTAACTCCAATTAAGTCTGATAAATTAGTTACTCAATTAGATAAATTAAGAGTTAAATTAATTAGTGAATTGTTGAATGTTCACATGTAGTTTGCTTTAGAGCCAAGGATACAACAATTTATAGATATTCAAGTGGTGGATATTCTAGATGCTTATGGAATGATGATAAACAAAGATTAGACTAAGTCTTTTAATGGATAAATGTCAACTAAATATTCTTATATGTGGCTTATATAGAAGGGAGTTCCCAATCAAATTTAGATTGAAAGGGATTCAAACATGAAACACATGATCATTGAATATAATGTAGTTAATGAAAAGATAAACATGGTGAATTCTAATTTAAGAGTTTACACTCTTGACACTCCCCAAGTATGTGAATCTAAATACTCTCATGCTATTTCGAGACTATGGAAATTATACTTTGATGGTGCTAGATATAAATATAGATCTAGAGTAGGAATTTTTCTAATTAATCCCATTGGGATAGAATTTAATGTTTCTTACAAACTTCAGTTTCCTTGCACTAACAATTTGGCAGAGTATTCAGATTTAATTTTAGGATTACAATTTTCCATTAAACATAAATTCAAAGAACTAATAGTAAGTGGTGATTTTGAACTAGTAGTTAATCAGGTTAGAAATACATTCCAATGCAAATTATCATATCTTAAAAAGTACAAATTTAGAATGTGGGACTTGATTGAGTAGCTGATGATTTTAACATTATTTCAATCCCAAGAGTAGAGAACAAGCTTGCTAATGAGCTAGTCTCAGCTAAATCCAATCTTATGTCAAATCAAGATTCAAAACTAGAAAAAAATTGCATTGAATTAGTTATATGTCCCTCAGTTCTTGACAATGTCAACCATTTGCAAGTGTTTAATGATGATAAATAAATCATAGACTTTATGAAAAACTCATGAGTATTTACGTCTCACATCATAGATGAATTCAATAAAAAATCTCTTTATGAAGATAAATTTAATGACAAGATTATTCAATTGAACGACAAAAAAATTCCTAAAGGCATGATTGCCTTAGAAATATTATTTGATCAAGATAAACTAGTTAAATTTGTTAAAGTTTCCAAATTAAATGGGAAAGATTACAATGTAGTTGACATAGGAAATCAAGGCCAATCTTAGCTAATAATTATTGGTATAAATTTTATAATTGAAGAGTCTAGAAATAATAAAGAGTTGCTAACCAAATACAAAGATGTTATATCATGGTCCTATGAAGAATTAGAGATCTTTGATCCTAGAGTCATCACCCATACCATTACATTAAAAGAAGATTGTAAAACTTTTAGACAAAAGTAAAGACCTGTCAATATTTTTTTAGAACCATTAATCTATAAAGAGGTCAAAAAGCTATTAGATTCAAAAATATTTTTTCTCATTAGACATTCTACCTAGGTAGTTAACTTAGGAGTAGTTAAAAATAAAAATGGAGAAATTAGATTGTGCATAGACTATAGAAATTTGAACAAAGCTTTAGAAAATGATAATTATCTTTTACCTTCACTTGAATAAGTAATTAAATTTGTTAGTGGTTATGTTATGATGTCTTTCTTAGATGGTTTTTCAGGTTATAATCAAGTAATTGTAAATAAGGAGGACAAAATGAAAACTACATTCACAACAAAGTGTGGTACTTGTTCCTAAAAAAGAATGCCTTTAGAATAATAAATGCAAGAGTAAATTTTAAAAGAGATATATACCATGCCTTTCAAGGTCTCATAGGTAAGTGCATCATCATATATATGGATGATCTAACTGTGTTTTCTAAAAATAGGGAAGACCATATTATGTATTTACAGTAGGTATTTAAACAATGTAGAAGGTATGTAATTTCCCTCAATCCTAAGAAAAGAATTTTTGTGTTACTGAAGGAAATTTATTAGGACATGTTTTAACCAAATATCAGATTTATATATATCATAATAGAGTTTATGCCATATCCAAAATAGAACCCTCTAATAGTAGAAAAAAATCTAAGTCTTTCTTTGGAAAAATCAATTTTGTGAGAAAGTTCATTTATAGTTTTGTAGAAATTATGAAGCCACATAATGACATGTTGAATAAGGATTCCAAGGTCATACAAAATGAAGAGATAAGGAAATCCTTCAAGGAAACTAAACAATCCATAGGATAGGCACTGGTGTTGATAAGTCTCGATTTCACAAAAGATTTGTATCTCTATTCTTTTGCTTTAGAACATACTATAGTTGTTTTTTTAACTCAAAAAGTAGATAAATGTGATCATACAATTGAATTTATGAGCACTAATTTTAATAATGATGAGTTAAACTATTCTCCAATTGACAAATAAGCACTTACTTTAGTTAAGGCAGTTAATAATTATAGACATTACATTCTTAGGAATATAAAGTGCATGCAATATTACTAGACCCTACCACTAAACTTATTCTTAATCAATGTGAATTGGAAAATAGAAGAGGCAAATGGATGTTTATACTCCAAGTGTATGACCTTGTGATAAAAATTGGCAAGTTGGTAAGGTGTCAAGGATTGATTCAAATGATTGCCAAAACTAATCCTAAAATGAGTGTCATGTAGGTGTACCAGTACCAATAATGTTTTCAAACAAATGATTGGTATGATGTAATTATTCATATTATAATCAATGGTTATTGTCCTAAAGGTATGATCAGAGAGAAAAGGAGATATTTGAGGCTTAAGTCAACATATTTCTTGATCAAAGATGGGGTACTCTTTAGAAAGAACTATGAAGGCATATACTTGAGGTGTGTTTCAAAGGAAGAAGTAGTTGAGATCTTGAGTAATTTTTATAAAAATATTGGAAGTGGACACCCTTATGGAAAGATAACTCATAAGATCCTAAAGGTAGAATATTATTGGACAATAATCTTCAAGGATGCACATAGGCATGTTAGAGAGTGTCATCAATGTTAGCTTTTCAACACTAAAGAACCAAAAGTAGTTATGCCATTGAAGCCAGTTATGATTGACAAACTTTTTACTCAATGGGGATTGGAATTTTCATGGGTCATTAGCCCTAATTATTTATTTGGCCATAAATATGTTCTTACTACTACCGATTACTTCAAAAGATAGACAGAGGCCATGGAAACCAAACAATGTAGAACTGAAGATGTGATCAAGTTCTTGGAAGAGAACATTTGCACAAGATTTGGGACACCAGTTTCATTAGTTTGTGATAATATATAAGCCTTTATATCTATTAAGATAACTAAGTGGGCCTATGATAATAACATAATCCTTAGGTTTTCATCAAATCATTACCTCTAAGGTAATGGAGTCTCAAAGTTAACTAATAAGAACTTGATGAAATCTATCAAAAAATCTATAGTGTAACAACTAAAAACATGGCATAAATTAGTTAAATATTCTCTTTGGGTAGATAAAAATAGAGTGAAAAAATATCTAAAATCATTACCATTTATTTTGGTGTATGGTCAAGAACCCATATTTCCTATCACTCTCAAACTGCCAACCTACAAGTTCATGCAAGAGTATATGGAAGAAGATCAAGAGTATGCTAATTCAAGGTTGTTTGACATCATTCAAATAGAACATGCAAGGGAAGAAGAATTTTCCAACTTCAGTAGACATCTAACCACATTCAAATATGGTTTGATAAGCATTCAAATATTAAGGTGTTTAGGTAAGAAGACCTAGTTCTCCTATGGGACAAAGCCTCAAAACCAAAAGGAAAACATGGGAAATTCACTCATTTGTGGATTAGCTGATATCAAATTACCAAGACTTTGGGAGACAACACCTTTAAGCTCAAATATTTTCAAGAAGTAGAGTTCACATTGAAAACTAATGGGAAATACCTAAAGTACTACCTCTTTGTTTTACCACCCCAAGTCTTCATGGAGTAAATTGTAAGACTAGTTAGGGTTAGTGTAGGTAGGCTTAGATTAGTTTCTTTTCTTGTTCCTTGTTTGTAAATAGTGTTTGTATATATTTTTTTGCTTGTTGTGGGTTTCCTTTACTTTGCTTTGTTCCTTGCTTTTAATAAGTATTTTCTAAGATAGTTTTCAAGCTCCAATACATGTAGTTACTCAAAGTAACTTCTAAAATCAAGAATGAAGGTATGAATCTCAAAATTTGGTTAATAATGGATCTTGGAAATTTGATATTAATGTTATAGTTTTGAGAAATTGGTGAGGATTTATATCTAGGTTAATTGTTCCTTAAAATATTAAACCTTATTCTAATTTAAGTTTGGTTTTAATAAGGATTGCATATGTAAAATGAATATTTGAATTATTAGAGAAAATTCATGTTAGTATTTAAAAAATATTATTTCTTGGGATGAAGTTTATGACCAAGTATGATTGTCTAAAGATCAAACATTTTATAAAAATCCTAAAACCTAGATAATTATGGTTCCCAACCTTTGATGAAAGATAAATATACTTGAAAAATTAAAAAAATAAGAACCTTATTGAAAATTCAAAATATTTTTAAGAAAAGGTTATTATGGTAACATCCGTCGGGGCTATGGATGCCTAGTTAATAGTAGAGAAAGACCTTGAGTGGAGCCAAAGGTACCTATGTTGGGGCTATGGATGCCTGGCTGGTAGTAGAGAAATACCCAAGCCTTCCATGTTATAAAATAATGATTATTAATGAATATATAAATATGATATAAGTCAATTTTAATGATTAAGGACATGAAATTTGGAAGTTATTCTCTAAATTTCATGGCAATCAATTAAGGAATCAAAGCACACACAACATGACTAAGTTTTTATGTTTGAATCTAATTCTACATCTGTAAAACTTATTTTAATCATGAATTAATCTTAGGGACTTGATCATTTGGAATGATTGGTATTTTTATTAATTTAAATTAAGAGTATCTAAGTTCTAACATTTAACAATGTTTCCCCCTGAAGTTGCCATTTGTTGAGGTCAACATACCCCTATTTTTGAAAAATGAGAACCCTTATCCAATTTTTGCAAATTGTGTTATAAATTGAACATTCAACCTGATTAGTGAATATCATATGTTGATCTAGTTTAAATTAACAAGTTTTCTTCATTTGACTTTATCTAATATTGTCAATTTATGATTATTGTGTTTCCATGTTGTAGGTTTAATGGATTTCCATTTGAGTGAATAGTATTCATGGTTTTATGATTTAATGCTGATTTAACCCTTTTTGGTTAACCTTTAGTCTTTGGTTAATTAATTAGATCTATGTTCAAACAAGTGTTAAAAACCTTAGTCTAAATGTTTTAGCCTAAGTCCTTTTTGAAATAGATTCAAATTTACGACAGATCAAATTTATGTGGGAACATGTTTTTATATTATAAAACTTAGTATAAATTTTGTCCTAAAGTTTAATCATGTTTATTAATAAAATTAAAACCTTAGTCTAAAACTTTACACTAAGTCCTATATATTCTTGGCCCCTTAGTTAATTTCATGATCCATAAGAGCTAAATAACATGAGGACACCAAGTGGTAAGATCTCAAGAACCTAGATAGAAGATCGATGACCTATGTGCAAAGTTGGAGTCAATAAGTGAAGTTTGAGGATCAGAAATACACATTTAATTTTGTATTCAAGGATTGATGGTGAGTGATGAGTCAATGTGTCAAAGGTTTTCAAAATCAAATGCAAGAATGACAAATGTCATGATTTAGGGAAAGCGATAATAGATCTAATAATGAGAAAGAGTCAACTAGTCAAAGACCCTAAGGAGGAATGTGAAAGTGATAAGTGTCATAATATCAGTAAGTGATCAAGCAAATTAATGGTTGATGTGTGAGCTTGTTTACAAATAATCAAGATCAATGGTCTGCATTGGATTGTGTAATTAATAGATCAATATAGAACATTTCATCCCACAAAAGGAAGATTGAGGGCCCACATTTGTTCATGCATTCAAGATCAATGGTGCGAGTGGAGTCAACAATTCAAAGGACCTAGATTAAATGAGAAACTACCATGTGGCATGAGAGCATTAAAGTGATGAATACTATTTGTAAGTACACAAAGATCCCATAGAGCTACCAAGTGGCACACTCTCAAGAGCTTAAATGGAAGATCAACAACTCATGATGAAGTCAAGGCTAGGAGGAATTCTTAATATATCAATGGTGCAAATTGATTGAGATTCAAGATTGCACGAGGTAATGAAATGTGTCCAAAAGTGACAAATGGTCATATTTTAAATAAATGAATAGCATGACATGGTAATGCCACACAAATAGAACATGTAAAATTGGAGATCTTGTGGACCCAAACACATAGAAGGTATAAATATGTAATCTAAATATAATCTAAGTCACATAAACTCACACTAGAATTAGCCTACTGCCATTAAAGCCATGTATAAACCTCCAAAAGCCCTAAGGTGTATGGATTACCTTAATTTCCTCTAGATTCACTATAATTAAGCTGAGAGAGTTAGTTTATTATCTACAATTGGATAATTCAAATAGGATTATAGTAATGATGACCGATAAGCATGTTTCAAATCAAGAATTTGAACTACATTTGACATTAGATGTAAAAGGTCAAGTATTCAAGGATAGAGAATTTTTAATTGCTACTTTAAACATAGTGGATAACAATTATTCTAACTTATTCTAGATAATTAAAAACTAGCTAGTGATCACCAAGGAAAAAGAGAAGACACTCCCTATAAAGAGGATCTATGATGATATTGTGGTCATCCAAATAATTGGAATACACTATGCATATGCCAAACCTAAGGTATTCTATTTCATTGATGTTCTTATTCCCATTTTTAAGGAAGCTAAAATAGACAAGTACATGTTAATCATTAAACATAATTAGAGGAAATTTGCTTACATTTTCCCAATTACATTTGAGTCTTATTACAAATTTACTATACCTCAAATTTAACAACCTCTATTAATTCATGGGCTAAAGAGAATAACATGATGGATACCCTATCCATGTGGTTAAAATTTGGCAACCAGGTTATTATGGACCCTACTACAAACATCCCAATAAGTTAGTTTAGACCTAGAGTTAAGACGGTAATGACAATACTAAACAAATTGTGTGGGTGTGCCACTACAACATATGTAAATCCAATGTGGGTACCAATGGTGTACTTCATCATTGAAAAGATGATATTTCCTCTATTAGGTGTGATAATAAACATCTCCCTGAGTAGATAAATATATAAAATCAGGTATAGGAAGAAAAATGAGTTTTACATGATGTATTATCTTCTAGATACCCTGTGTAACTACAAAGATTCCTAACTAGAGAGAGTGGTCTCCAAGTGATACCCAGACCATTTCAAAGTATTATTCCAAGTTACAAATTTACAATTATAGAGACCAAATCTTTTTTTTTTGTGATTATGTCTACCCTACACTAAGTGAAGCTATAACTGGTATCCCTATGGAGAGAATCAACCCTCTAATCAATAAATCTATAGAATCAATGGGGGATATATGGATATACCCTAATTGTAATATCATAAGGATTTAGGGAACTCAAAATTATCCCCTCATGTTTCCAATCCATATTCCTAATAAACTAGTAGAACAAGATGTGGCCTATTAGTTATTCCATGGTATAGATGGCTTTTGTAAAACTAAGAGAAAAGGTCTCCTATATATCTTTCCAATGACAATTGGTAGGATAACTTTCAGTTATAGGGATAATATTGAGTCTGCATCAAAACATAGGTTGTATTTCAACCTATAGATGGATGATCTTAAGTAGTGGGACCCTTATGGTAGGGTAAAAGAGCATATAAGGATCAAGGATATTATTTTTAATGTAGCATATGAACATGATCCCAGTTCATTTGACTTCATTTACATTAAAGCATCCTCAAGCTATTAAGTTACTAGGAGATTAAAGGAACACAACATAGTACCTAACTATAGGTTATAAAGAGATCAAAATGTGGATGATATATTGAAATTAGGCCCTAGGTAGTATCATTTGATCAATGGTGAATATTCTATAGTTCCATCAACTAACACACAAGTAGAGACACAAATAGAGCATAAGTTTAAGGAGAAAAGGCTAGATGATATTCCTTTTAGTTCATCAACTCATGAATCTCCCAAAGCAACAGAGTAAGAATAATTTCAAGAGGAGGTTCACATGATAGCCCTAGATCCTAATGAGTATGTTGAAGATGTATTGAAGATGTTACCCATTGATTATGATATATATTCAAATATAGAAGAGGCAAAGGTTGAGGAAGATAAGGAGGAGAAGAGGAAAGAAATGGCATTAGACATGATGGTTATTAATCCTCCTAAAATAAAAGTCAGCATTGCACTTGTCTCAAAGACTAAGAGACTTAAAGTGACTATCACTACTCCTTTGAGTGAAGTAAATTTTTTTTAGTGAGGAAAATGTATTATATGTACCATCAATTCTAGTGTGGCTCATTTATGAACCAAGGATAAAAAAGTTACCTACTATCCATCATCCTTGGGCTATGGTTAAAGCTACCAATATCCCTTTATAGCAATCATTAAAGCCATGGATCATTTCTCTACAAGAGGATGAAGTAAGGAGATTGGATACTCCAAGCCAACCAAAATCCCAATCATAAGTAGAGGTCCTAATTCCACATGTGACCCAATCCTCAGTTGGAGTCAGGTTTGATCCAAGTACTACTAGTTTGTAAAGAGTGTTTGAGAAAAAGGTCATGCAACATGGTGAAGAAATTACATATAAAAGGGTGGATCCATTGACTAATTTGACTCAAAATAAAATAAAGAGACTTGGTGAGGACTCAATCTTTGAATAAGATGTCTTGGAGTTGGCCCAAACACAATCAAAATAGTTGAAAGTTGCTATCAAAGGGCCAAAGCAATAAAAGAAGAACTTATAAGAATAATCTATTATATCTATTCCAAGAGATGTGGTAAATTAATTTGAGGCAACCATATATGACATATTCACCCAATTTAAAGCTATAATGTCTAAGAAGGATATGGTGAACAAACAGGGCACTTTGGCTTTAAATCAAGTAAACCTATGGCAAGGTTCATAAAATAAGGTGAAGGAGTTGATCCATATATTAATAGATGACCAAATTCTTGAGTTTAGGATAGTTGGCCTATCCCATTTTAATATGGATATCGTTATATTGATGGAGAAGATCAAAGGTTTGAAAAAATGGTCCAAAAGCTTGGAAGATATTTCAAAGGACTTTAAATAGTTAGAGAATAGGATAATGCATATATTGGGCAGCCTGATCAAAGACCCAACTACTCTTAGTCCCATTGGCTTAATAATAGATGAGGATTTAAAACATAGATCGACTCAATTCATGCAAAGGGTGAGAAGTCAAATCCAAGGCAAAATAGGGGTAAAATACAAAAGGATCTTAGATATGGTCCTATTTGTAGAAGAGAAATTGGAGATGTTAGAAGCATCAAGGAAGCTTTGGACAGGGATGATAAGGACTTTAAAGGCCTAGCTAATCAAGAAGAAGGACTTTCATGGATCCTATAATCGAATTTACGTTAATTAATTATCAACATAGTAAAGCAATGAAAATCCTGTAGCAAAAATAAGGAATTACAAAAACAAATGAGTCTTAAATTCAAATCTATTAACTTAGAATATTATCTTGTATAGGAAAATGTATATCATTTAAAAAGGAATATTATGTCTTATAAAATCATGTGTAAATTTATAATGCACATTTTCTTAGAGGTTAGTTTATTTGTAAAGTGTTTGGTTTTAGAATGTTGTAGAAGGACAACTATCCTTGACACTTGGGTAATTATCATTTGATATGACTAGTCAACATACCTCATTAGTATTTTATAAAAGGGGTATTTTAATTTGTAAAAAGGGAGGGATTTTTTTGAGCAAAAACTATTTGTAAACTTAGATCAATCAATACAAGCAAGGATGTTGCAAAGATTATCTTGTATTTGTTTGTGTGATTGTTATTATGACTGCTTCCTCAACCATCTAGTTTAATGCTTAGATTTGAATTATTTCTATGGATTCTTGATGTGCATATATAAATGTAGAGTTAAAAATTTGTGCTTATTCTAGATTTATTGAAATATCTTAGATTTATTTCATTTTCCATCATTTCCTTGTAAATGTGTTAATGCAATTTTTTTATTGGAGTAAATCTTTAAATTAAATCTAGTTTCTTATTTGTCTCATTTCACCTTTCCTTAGATAATTTCCTGATATATGGTAGGATATGTGCTTTAGTTATTTCATGTCATATATTGGTATTGGTTCATGTTTGGATGAAATTTAAACTTTGTCATAATGTCTAGATTGAAAATCAGTAATATTCACCTTCTTTCTACCCTACCTTTCTTTTTGCTCTTTTTTTTTTACCAATTCACTATAGCTTAGATTTCATTGTAACTTCACACATTATATTAGACTTTATATTTTAGGTTTTGATCATAATTCACTATACTTAGTTTAGATTACTTTCATAATCACAACCAAGCTTTTAGACTAAGGTTGCTCCCAACAACTAGTTATATTATTATTTTTTGAAATAGTTACATTGCTTTGCCACTATTCCACTAAAGATCTTAGGAATATCAAAATCAAATACTCATGTAATGGATTTTTTGAATCCATAAATGAGAAGTGTTTCTTAAACACTCTTTGAACCCTTATGATACACTTTTAGGCATCAACACAAACGAAAACTGTTCCATTTTCCATGACTATGTAGATTTCATGGTTTTTAAAGAATTTTTTAGGGTTATTAAATGTTAATTAGGCCCATTCATGGATAAAAGTAATTGATTTCAAGAAAAAAAGTAGAAAAACTATTATAATGAAGATTTATATGAGATTTATAGGTTCCTAAGGAGTTTTATTCAATATCTAGAGTTGTAAGGACACTTCTAGTTTAGGGTAGAGTCATGAGATGTTATTCACCTCATTTTAATTCTATTACTGGTCTCTAGGAAGAGGATCCATGCTCATAAAATCCCAAACCAAGCCAAAATTAACTAAGAATTCCCTCACATATCTACAAAAATTATTTTTTAGGACATACCAAAAGAGTTGAGAAGATGCATGGGTTTTCACAAACATTGGATAGGTAGAATTAGTTCATAAATAATGTGTCCCAAGTGTTAAGAAAGAGAAACATTTAAGCATGGCTATGAACAGTCATTTAGAAGTTGAAATAGTCTTTAAAAGTTATCGATAGAGGCATGATCTTGAAGTGGATCTCTTTTATGACATTGAATGGTAAATAATGGTTCTTGGGGGATGTTGATGGGTCTATTTAGAATCATTTGTATGCATAAAATTTTATTTATATGCCTCAAGGAGTGTATATACAGTTAAAACTCCATCAATGGCATTAAAACTTTCTAAAACCATATGAGCCTGTAAGTTGAATTCTTGTACTCTAGTGCTTGAATGAATGAAATAGGTGATAATTAGGGTCCTAATTTTATTCCTAAATCCCAAAAGAAAGATAATGAAAATTTCAATGCAAACCCATATGAGATCTCAAGTTTTAGAGTTAGAGGAGGTTTAAAATTTGAATACCCTTACATAGGCTTGCATAACTAGAAATGAAGTTTTCAAAGCATTGTAAGGTGTTATTCACTATATAACGATTCAACACTAAACCTAATTGTCCTCATTTAACTCCTCTATTTATCTAAATGAGTGGCAGGTACATCAAATCCTCTCAAGATTATAGGGGTTTAGGAAGGTTTCACACTTGAATACCTTTAAACAAGTCTACAAGTTTAAGATGGAGGTTTGTGATGGATGGTATAACATATAATTTGTGTCAAGACTCTAAATAAATCCAAATTGACCCATATATACCCTCAAATATCCCTAAAGTAGATATGTAGGTCTATATTATCTTAAATTTTCAAGTTTAAGAAAAAATTCAATCTAAAAAATACCATTCACAAGCCTGCATATCTAAGATTGAAGTTTGAAATATGTTTTGGGATAGTTTCCTCCTAATAAAGGGTATTCATGTAGGTAAAAAATTACCCCACACATTCAATTTTATTTTAAGAGTGGTATGGTCTCATAAGATCCTTTATTCATGTGACAATGTTGTTTCAAACAAAGAAAACTACAAGCCTGCAACTAATGATGGTTCCTCAAATCAAGTCTAAATATCTTCTTTATTGATATTAATAATGTATATGTAGGTGATTTTTCTCATGGAGGTTAATTCAAATAAAGGGTAATGGTGTTAAAATCAAAGGAGAAGACCTATAGGTATGTAACCAAAAGTGAATTATTTGAGTGCCTCAATAGGTTGATCTCTCAGAAGAAGGCTTTAAACAAGGATAGAAATTTCTCAACCCTCATGCCTCTTAATCAAGATAAAAAAATATTGAAATATTCTATTATGTGGTGATGAAGTTACAAATCTCATGAAAAATCATAGAGTTAAAGTTCAATAAACTTCTAATAACCATTTTCTCAATCAAAGATAATGTTGTAATGAGTGAAGAATGATTCAAGTAGCCCAAGCCTAATGGACAATACCTATAGGTTACATGAATAAGATAAGGTTATAAAAGGACATAAATATAATAAAGAATGAATCCAAACCCATAAGACCTCAATTGAAGGGTTTTGAGTAAACTTTAGTCTCGAAGATGCTTAAACAGGTCTGCAAGCATAGTGATGGGGTTCTCAAGGAAGTCTTAAGGGATCCTTTCCCATAGAGAATCATTTTCAGTGGCTTGTATAATATTTTAATAAATTTCAAGGTTGGTTAGGTACCTCTATATATTGCATATAATAGTGAGGTATTCAATGGAGGAGGAGAGTCTCGATATAATGCAAAAACCATCTAACCAACATGTTGTAAGTCTATGAAGATTTACATTGTAGAGTCCTCAACTTAGGTTCTTAACTTGAAAGGATTTAACAAGCCTCTAAGAGGATGTGAATATTGTAACATGTCTATAAGTTCCTTGAACTATAATTAATGACTAAATAGTCAAGAGATTAATATAATAATATCATGAGAATCATCCTTAAAGATGCAATGGTACTTTAGTATTAGGAGATAATGTACAACTATATAGGGATTAGGATGAAGTTTCAAATAGTTTTAGGCATCCTTATCTCAAGGTTAAGTGTCCATAAAATGGTCCCATGATTATATAATGAGGTTGAAATTCATGGTTCTTGAACACACATATATAGAATTCCATCTAAGATTCACATGTCTAGTTGTTATGTAAGTTCTTGGAGTTCCTAAACAAGAAAGGATATCTTGTGAGCATTACCAACTAAATGACATTAGATAATGATCAAATAAAAAGTCAACACCAAAAATGGAGGGTTTTAAGTATATTTTTCCATAAGGAAAAGATAGAAGTGGTAAGTACCCCTTGAGTTGTAGGTCTAGATCTCAAACTTGGTGTTACAATAGTCAAGTTGAGGCCTTAATTCATCATTGGAGATTGTTCCAATGGAAGGAATAGTTGTAAAAAGAAGCTAAACATGTTTAAAGCTCTGAATCATCATCAAAACCCAAAAATAGTACCTCAAATATAATTTAATAAAAATGCATCACTCTTGGCCTGTGTTTGACTGTTTTCCCAATCTAGGGTTTCTAAAAACCAATAAAACTTTATATATTGTATTCTAAAAAAGTTAAAATTGATGAAAATTTAGGGGGAGATAGTGGATGCCATTTTCCAAGTGTGTGAAGTGATTTCAAATTCTAATATGTTTGCCAATAAATTTAGGTGAGTTGAAGTCCTATAGACAAGGAGTATATATTCTAGACCATGCCAATAATGAACTTTGGCTCACTCAAGGATAGAGAGATGGTATAGAGGTGATATATAAAGTCAGTTTAAATCATCATTACCTCAAAAAAAAATCTCAAGTGTATACACCATTATAAGTTTCAAATACATAGATTTAGTGGATTATAAACTCTTAATATAAATTGGAAACTGTGTTTTCTCTTTCAATGGAATAATATAGCATCAAGTTAAGAGTAAATAGATATTGAGGTATAAGTGAAAATTTAAGGCCATCTTAGGCTTAAAATAACTAAGAGGAAAGTATCTATGAATAGTTATAATGATAAATACATTTGAGATTATGATCAATAAGTTGAAGGTTGTAGAAATCAGCTTTAAGGTCTCCATAGACTAATAATGTGTCAAAAAACAAATGAAAGTGTAAAGGCGTGGAAAGTAAGTCCTTCAAGGCTTCCAAAAATAGAGTACAATACCATAAACATATATTTTATTTCAATGAATAAGTCTTGAATAATACTTCTAAGGGTGACCAAGATTTCAAATATGTAATATATCATTCTTTAAGCTTGGATAGGAGAAAACAAGCCTATATAGGCTTGTTTCAGGGAGGTTTTATATAATGTTCATGATAAGAAGTAAATCCTCCATGATCTTGTATACCTCCATTAAGATCTACAATAGAATTAAAGGTTTGTATGTAATAGAAGAAAAAAATAAGGAGATTCAAATGTTTCCTAGGTTTCAAGCTTCAAGGGAGGAATTGTAGGTTCAAGACCAAGCTACAAAGTGGGGGAACACCAAATAGTGTTTCATATAAGGCTACAATGTTAAAATAGTGAGGGTTATGAGTCCTCAAGACTCAACCAACATATTTTTATATGCCTTGACCTTCAAGGCCTATAAGTCAAGCCCTATGACATAGGATAGAATATTAAAAATCTCTTTAGGCCTAAGTAAGCTATCAAACATGATTGATATGAAATGGATGGGAAGTTAAAAAGGATCTATATTAGTGTAATAGGTCTTCAATAAGGAGGATAATAATATATATTATTCCAATGGTGTATAAACCCTCTCAAGATCCCTTCTAACCTCTTCCATATTATCATAATGATGTATATAGGTTAGGGTGTGATTTTAAAAGCTTCACGAGCTATGAGCATGGTTGTTAGAAGAGGAAAATAATTTATAGACCTACAAACCCATTAAATGAATTCTAAGACATATTCTTAATTAGAGACCAAGATAATAATCTAAAAAACATCAAGAGGCCCTCTAACAGGTCTAGAATCAAAATTATCAATTATATGACATGAGGATGTTTGAGAAAACTTCTTGTCATAATAAATAAAAGGTAGTCCACATGTAACTTATAACTAGGTTTGAGGTTATAACACCAAGGTTTTAGGCCTATAAGTTATTGACAAGAATTCATGGTAGCCAAGACTAAAACTAAAGTTGGGAAGGAAGCCATTTAAATTTGTAAGCAGCTCTTATGATGATGATGGTTGATGGCATAAAAAAATGTCATGATGATGACCAAACCATAGTAGGGATTTCTCAAATCTTGGACAATACATAAGGCTACATTGAAGTAGACCCTAAACATCATGAAATATGAGAATCAAGACTCTAATGGGTCATTTCAAGTTTGTGAAGAGGATTGGGATACAAGATGAAGATGATCAAGCTTGAGAATGTAAGATTAACAATATTAAGAATTATTGGTATTCTATCCTTCTTTAAGGTCACTAGGTGGAATTTAAAATGATCTTTAATTTGAATTTTACTAATGAGTATGGTCAAGCATGAACATGATGGAATTTTAAGGTCATTTAAGGACATTATGAAGATTTAAGGCATTGAAAAGGTGGTATTATCAACATGTGGTTGCTCATGAGATACTCATTCATGCATGTCAACCATGATTAAGGCCTAAATGTCATGTTGAAAATTACCTTGAAAGGTAACTCTATAATGTTCCCACTTTAACATTTGACTTACTCAGTTTCAGGCATACTTACTATTTTTAGTAAGTTAGCAGGATGCAGTGGAGGCCAGTTCTGATGATTGGATTTGATACTCCTCGCTGAGAGATTTTTGGAGAGTTATCACTTACACCATTCAGAGTCTAGTTTCTAGTATATTTTAATGCCTAAAGTGCTGTAAAAAGTAACATTTAACCCAATTTCAAGATATTAAGTGTTACTTTAAGTATTTACTTTATGGGGATGATACCTAAGGGAGACATAAGCAATATTCTAATGTATAAACTATTGCACATCCTTTATCCCACATTGCTCAAGTGAGTTGAGTCACCCCTTGGAGAAAGGATAGAGGGAAGTGTTTTTGGCTTCTTTAGGTATGTTAGATAAGAAGAAAAGAATTATTGCACTTGTAGCTTGCAGGTTACTTGGGCATTTGAGAACGTCCTTCTCATCTGTAGCACTCTAGACATCAATCCTTGGGATTGGTCTTTGGAGTTTGTGATCTCACCACTATAGTAGCTATGCCACTATAGAGCCATGCCACCATAGCAGCCATGCCACTATAGCAGTCATGCCACTATAGTAGCTCGTCACTATAGCATCTCCATCACTATAGCATCTTGTAGCAACCTAGAGAGTTCATAGATACAAGCCTGTAGAGTCTGTATAAATTGGCCTACAGCCTATAGAGTCTATAGAAGTAGCCTACAAAGTTTTTAGATGTAGCTTGTAGAGTCCATAGAAGCATTGGACCAGCTTGTAAAGTCTATAGAAGTATTGAACCAGCCTACAGATTTTGTAGAAGAAGCTTGTAGAGTCTGTAGATGTAGTCTTTAGAGTTTGTAGACGCAGCTTGAAGAGTCCATAGAAGCACTAGACCAGCCTACAAAGTTCATAGAAGTATCTTACAGAGTCCATAGAAATCAACCTGCATCTTGCAGAGTCCATAGAAGCCACCTATAGAGTCTGTAGAAGTAGCTACAGAGTCCATAGAACCACCTGCATAGTCCATAGAAGTAGCTACAGAGTTCATAGAAGTGGCCTACAGAGTCCATAAAAGTTGTTACAAAGTCTATAGAACTAGTTGTAGAGTCCATAGAACTAGCTGTAGAGTCTGTAGAATTAGCTGTAGAGTCTATAGATCTAGTCTATAGAGTCTATAGAAAACTAGCTTGCAGAGTCTGTAGTTCCATTGGATGGAGAACAAAATGAATGCACCTTCGGTACTCGCTAGGATATTCTCTTGAAATAATGTTCATACGATCATTGGAGTATTTAGTGATTTATCGCATGACTAGAATTGTAATCATTCACTCATTTTGCAATTAATATAAATACAGTGTGTGGTTATTTCAGCTATGTGTATCTATGCTTGCAATTCTATATTTATGTTACATGCATTAGTTTTTGTAAAACAAAAAAAAACAATACAAGCAAACTAGTTTAGAGTCATAAGGAGTTCTTGCTGGGTAGGGGTGCTCATTACAGTGGTATCAGAGCCTATTTTTCTTGCCATCCTATGAGGTTTCATGCATCTAACACATTAGTACTTCTTAAGGAGAAACTGGACAAACCCAAACTTACAATTTCTTTTAGAGATTGAAGAGGAGGGTGACCCTTTTTCAGCACCAACCATGGGTGACAAAGATGGGGAAAGGGGAGAACCTAGCACTAGGATGATGCTTAGTGATCTTGCCATGGGTCAAAGGGAGCTATAGGCTACATTATGGTAGATGTCTCTAGCAATTACACAACACTTGACTAGAGCAGACTAGGGAAATAATGCCAACTAGGGTAATAATGCTAACCAGGTAGGTGGATAGGGTAATGGAGCTAATTAAGATGCATCAATTAATAGGTAAGCCCAGACATATGCTAGAGTAGGTTCTTCTACTACAAGACCACTCATGCCACAGTTCCCTCTGAGATAGAATGACCAGAATGATGTTGGTCCTACACAATAGGAGATACAAGACCAAATACTAGAGGATTGGAGAAATGTTGGACCATATTTTTAGGGTGAAATGTCCTTCAAGGAGTATATGGATGTTAGGCTCAAGCATATGCCCATGAGAGGAAATAGGCAACAAAATTATGAGATGAGGAAGAAGTTGGGAAAGTTGTCTATTCCATACTATGATGGTACAAGAAAGACCTCAACATGAACATGGGTCCAAAAATTAGACACTTATTTCCAGCTTAATCCCATTCCTAAGGAGGATGTGATTAAGTATGCTGCATTGCACTTGGATTGGAGTGCCCACAAGTAGTGGCACCATGGTATGGTCACACTTTTCCATAACTAGATAGATACCTATGCAGAGTTTACTGAGAGACTCATTGACAGATTTGACACTAAAGACTTGGAATTGCATTTCAAGGAGCTAACACATCTTAAATAGTGGGGTTCTATGGAGACTTATATCACCGAGTTCCAAAATTTTGTATTATTGGTAATAGACATATCTAAAAGGAGACTCATTTTTCTTTTCATGGATGGAATTTTTGATCCCTTGCGAGTATGGGTAAAGGGACACAACCCCTCTTCACTATAAGAGGCTATTAAAAAAATGAGAGACCTAGCATCTTCTTCCTACAAGAGTAAACTTCACTCTAAGGACTCTCATTTTAAGAAGGATAAGGAAAGAAAGACATTTCAGAAGGACCCCCAGCAGCCTAAGGGGGAAACTAGAGGGTTGGATAGTGATACCCTCAATGAGCTCAGGAAGTAAAAACTATGTTTTCATTGTAGGGAGCCATGGAATCTTTTCCATGAATGTTCGCTTAAGGTGAAAGCTAAACCAATGGAGTATTTTTTAGCAGATGAATCACCTTCCAAGGACAAGGAGTAACATTTAGATTTTAGGATAGAATTTAGATCTCATCTTTATGCTTTTTAGGATGGTGATTTTAGATTATCGCGATGAGGTGATAAATGGGTTGATCAGATTTTAGGATAGAATTTATTTGATTCTATCATCACACTTAAGGGAGATGATACTGAGGGCATTTCATGATGCACCTACGGCTGGGCATCCAGGGGTTTTCAAGACCTACAGGTAGATTCGAGAGCGATTCTCATGGAGAGGGCTCAAGGATGATGTTCAGAGGCATGTTAGGGAGTGTGTAGTTTGTCAGCAAAATAAGGTAGAGCACACGTTTCTTGCTAGTTTACTACAGCCCTTACCCATTCTAGATCAAAAATGGGAAAGCATTTCTATGGACTTCATCACTAGCCTACCACGAGTGTAGGGAAGATATTGCATTTATGTGGTGGTAGATAGATTGATGAAGTTTGCTCACTTCTTTGCTATCCCTTCTACTTACATAGTAGCTTAGGTGGTAGATTTGTTCTTCAGGGAGGTTTTTAGGTTGCATGGGTTATCGAGATTTATTATTAGTGACAGGGATAACAAGTTCATGAGCACCTTTTGTCAGGAGTTGTTCAGACTGTGCGATATAGACCTTACACCTAGTATGAGCTACCATCCTCAGACAGATGGGCAGATAGAGATAGTAAATAAATGGGTCGAAGGTTATTTATAGAACTATGTGACTGTGCAGTAGAGAGCCTAGGTTAAGTGGTTACACATAGGGGAGTATTGTTATAATACCATGCATCACATGACCATTAGGATGACTCCATTTATGGCATTGTACGGGTATGAATCCCCAAGCTTCATGGACGTGTTTTTAGGGGATAACAGAGTGCCCAAAGCTAAAGACCTATTGAAGGATAGTCAAGACATCCTGAGAGTGCTCAAGGAGAATATACAATAGGCTCAAAATCAGTAGAAGTTGTATGTTGATTAGCATAGGGTGAAACATAGTTTTGAGGTAGGGGACATGGTGTATTTGAGGCTACATCCATATAGGCAGTCATCACTCAAGAAGAGCAGAGTAGAGAAGCTTAAGCCTAGATTTTATGGTCCCTATAGGGTGATTCAAAGAGTGGGAAAATTTGCCTATGAGCTTGAGCTTTTAGAGGGCAGTCGGGCGCACAATGTATTTCATGTGTCTAGGCTTAAGAAAGCCATTGGTCAGAGTGTAGTGCCTTATGTATATTTACCCCCTCTGGATGAGGAGGGGATGCTTGTGTTAGAACCCAAGGCTATTCTAGACACCAGAGAGAGGAAACTTAGAAATAGGATAGTGAAGGAGTATTTGGTCATATGGAAAGACCTACTAGAAGAGGATGCTACATGGGATAGTGAGCAAGTTATTTAGCAGGCTAGGCTAAGATTGCTTGAGGACAAGTAATTTCAAGGGGGGTGGACTATAATGTCCCCACTTTAACAGTTGACTTACTTAGTTTTAGGCATACTTACTATTTGTAGTAAGTTAACAAGATGTAGCAGAGGCCAATTTTGATGATTGGATTTGATACTCCTCACCGAGAGATTTTCAGAGAGCTATCACTTGCGCCATTCAGAGTCTAGTTGCTAGTATAGTTTAATGCCTAAATTGCTATAAAAAGTAACATTTAACCCAAATGTAAGATATTAAGTGTTACTTTAATTATTTACTTTATGGGGATGATACCCAAGGGAGACATAAGCAATATTCTAATGTATAAACTATTGCACATCCTTTATCCCACATTGCTTAAGTGAGTTGAGTCACCCCTTGGAGAAAGGATAAAGGGAAGTGTTTGTGGCTTATTTAGGTACATTGGATAAGAAGAAAAGAATTGTTGCACTTGCAACTTGTAGGTTACTTGGGCATTTGAGAATGTCCTTCTCATCTGTAGCACTGTAGACATTAATCCTTGGGATTGGTCTTTAGAGTTTGTGCTCTCAGCCACTGTAGCAGCCATGCCACTATAGTAGCCGTGCCACTGTATTAGCTATGCCACTATAGCAGCCATGCCATTGTAGCAATCATGCCACTGTAGTAGCTCATCACTGTAGTAGCTCTGTCATTGTAGCATCTCGTAGCAGCCTAGAGAGTTCATAGATACAAGCCTATAGAGTCCATAGAAATTAGCTTGCAGCCTTTAGAGTCTGTAGAAGTAGCCTATAGAGTCTATAGATGTAGCCTGCAGAGTTTGTAGAAGCACTAGACCGGCCTGTAGAGTCTGTAGAAGTAGCTTGTAGAGTTCATAGATGCAACCTATAGAGTCTATAGAAGCACTAGACGAACTTGCAGAGTCTATCGAAGAAGCCTACAGAGTTTGTAGATGTAGTTTTTAGAGTCCATAGATGTAGCCTGTAGAGTCCATAAAAGTGCTAGACTAGCCTACAGTGTCTATAGAAGTAGCTTTCAGAGTCCATATAAATCAGCCTACAGCCTACAGAGTTTGTAGAAGTCACCTACAAATTCCATAGAAGTAGTTGTAGAGTCTGTAGAACCACCTATAGAGTCTGTAGATCTGGCTGCAGAGTTTATAGAATTGGCCTATAGAGTTTGTACAAGCTACTACAGAGTCTGTAGAACCAACTACAGAGTCTATAGAACTAGCTAAAAAGTTCATAGAATTAGCTGCAGAGTTCGTAGATCTAGTCTGCAGAGTTCATAGAAAACTAGCCTGTAGAGTCCATAGTTCCATTGGATGGAGAACAAAATGAACACACCTTCAACACTCGTTGGGATATTCACTTGAAATAATGTTCATACGATCACTGGAGTATTTAGTGAGTTATCACGTGACTGGCATTGTACTCGTTCACTCATTTTGAAATTAATATAAATATAGTGTGTGGTTATTTCAGCTATGTGTATCTATGATTGCAATTTTATATTTATGTTGCATGCATTAGTCTTTGTAAAACAAAAAAAAAATCAATACAAGCAAACCGTTCTAGAGTCATAAGGAGTTCTTGCTGGGTTAGTTTTGAGCGCAATAGGGGTGCTCATTACAAACTCCAATGGAGTAAATAAGTGGTTATACATCAATTTAACCACACAATAAACTTTTACATGCACAAAGAGGTGGAAATGGGGCAAGTTAAGACTAGAAGTAGGAGTTTCAATAGTTTGGAGTATCTAGTTGACAAAACCATCCATGATTAAGCACTCTAAGAGATAAATTTAGCAAATATGAGTCCCTCTCCTCCACTCTTATGACACTCTCTTGAGAGGATCATCATTGTGATATGTATGAAGGTGTTGAAGATAGAATATTACCTAATTTCTAGTTATCTTCTTTTATTGAATAGCCAAAACATATTGTAATAGATGCATTTATGTAATTGAGTAGTGCCTTATTATTTATATTTTACATCATTTTATTATAAATTAGGCTAATAATGCCTCTCTTTATATCCCTCTATGGGGTATGACCACACACTATCCATTTTTACTAGATTTTAAACCTTTGAATTAATATAATACTAATTTTACCTGATTCATATTGGAATTTTTGTGTGATTCTATTACTTTCTTGATCTACATTTGTGGTAGAAGTTATTCTCCCTCTTGTATGTTTATTGTCCTTCACCTTGCTACCAATGGACTAATTTCATATAGGTCATATGTTGTGTTGAAGATGATTATGTTAGTGATTTGTTGTGGAGATTAGAAATTATGTTTGGTACAAGGCCTTTTAGTTATCCATTCAAGTTCTATGCATAGATCATTACCTCCCTATGAAATACTCATGTATGAAGAGCCTAGTTTGGAGAGTGTGTATGATAAATTTATTCCATATTTAGTTCCATTTTGATGTCAATAATATAGTATATGGGACATAATATAATTTTTGCATCACCTCCAATTGATTTTTAGTTTCTCTCTTTTCCATTTTATCATCAAAATATAGATTAGGTTTAGTTAGGTGGTTCACTAAAGGAATTAGCCCTCTATAGAGACTCACCCATCACATAATGTCACCCACAACTTGAGGGGTGTTTCCATTACCTCAAATGAATAGAGAAATATTGAAACCAATTCTCCAAAGGGTACAACTTCATACTGATAATAGTTTCTAGCACACTTGGTGGGACCAATTCTATAGGACTGGTTGGATTTAGTTGAAGATTTGGTATTTTCCTGAACAAGTAGTAGTATAGTTAAACATATTTCAAAGTCACCTAGCAACTCAAAGATTTTTTGGTTGAGGAAAATTTTATTAGTTCCATGCCAAAAGAGACAAGGTCTTTTACTAGAGGCACAAATTTCGAGTTTATAGAGCTATCTTTCACTCCGAGGAGGAGGACTATTGCTTCACAATAACTTGAAAGGAGAGAGAGGTTATAGGTAACATTATCCAAGAGAATAATCTACACCCATGTTTTGCATATTTATGAGGCCAAGATGGATATTTCATCAACTTCATCACATGGATGCTCTAAATATCTAATAATTTATTTCCTTCAATGGAGGTGATGCATTAGCCCTCTAGTAATATGATGATATACTAGTGGAATCTTTGAAGAGTATTCCTTCATTTACTAGTGAAGACACCACCACACTAATTGAGCATATTTAATACATATCTAACATTTTCTCAGTTCATCATGTCACTCAAGATAATGTAGTTATGAAAATTTTGGCCACATCCTTGAAGGGAAGAGCTTTTCAATGGTATAGAGGACTACCACCAACTTCTATCCATAATTAGGGTGATCTACGAGAGTGATCTAGGAGAGAATTTTTATCAACAATTTGAAGACAAGAGTGAACACTTATCACTCATGGAGTGATTGGCCACCATCAAAATAACTCCACATGAATTTATGTTGGAATATAATTTTAGGTTTCAAAAGACATGGAATAGGATTACATAGCTGGTAAAACCTAATCATAATACTAACTTATTATATTATTTAAGGTCTTTCAAAAGTAACATAGGTGTGATGATCCAATCTATAAGAGGTATAACCCTTCCTGATGTATTTGACACCACCATTAGGACTAAGAATTATCTTATACAGGATATAAAAATTGTTTCAAGGCCACCCTTACCACTTTCCATAGAATTTTCACCCATTACATAGCCTAAAATTCCACATATTCATCTTACATTAACACCTATTCCATCTAAAATAGTCCATTAATTAGTTCTACTACTCCTCTCAATGAACTTGAGGTCAAGTCACTCTTACCAAGTTTTGTAAATGAACTAGCTACTCTTAAAAGACAACAAGTATAGAATAATAGGCCATATCATCCCTATAATCAATATTACCAACCTCATAGATAGCCATACTATGGTAGTGTTCAATTCCAAGGATAAGTTACTCAAACTAGGCCTTATCAAATTCATAATCCCAATGCTTTCAACACGTATAAAGTAATTGTGCTTATAAAGAATAACCTATTAAAATACTATGAGTGGTGTTATCCTTATATCCAACCAAATAATCAAACCACTTATCCTAATGGAGTATTAAATTAGGTGTTAATGGTCAAAATTATGACATTTTCCCAAGGGCAACCTAGTGAATAACCTCCATAAGTGTAAGGAGTGCCTAAATTAGTTAAAACACAAAGTGACTTAACCTTGGTGAATTGGAAATAATAATAATTATTTGGAATTAATCAAACTAAAAATTAAGGCAAAGGTAACACCCTTGTAGAATATAACACTAGGTTTAAGAAAAGGGTAGTAGAAGAGGGACCTTTTTCTCTAATTGGCCAATTTTCTTCTCCACATGCTCCTTAAGAGATAACTAGAGAGAAGGTAACTATTTAAAGAACTCAAATACATTATAATCAAGATGATTCAAAGGATAAATAATTTGTTGAGCCACCCAATTTGAATTAAAATCAAGTTAATCGTAAGGAAATGCATCCCCAAAACATCATACAATAGAAAGAGGATGAAGTTTATCAAAAATTTAGCTAAGGGGAACTCAAGTTCCATTAAACATTGTTGATCAAATGAAGAAAACCAACCTTAATGTTACCATGTGGGAGGCCTTATCTATCCCAACCCAAATAGGTTTTTTAAAGGAAACTTTGAAGCATATTGGGCAAGCAAATAAAGTAAGTACATCATCTATGTCTACTAGTCTATGTCAACCCAATTATAGAGTTGGTGGTCAAACTAGTAAACCTACTCCATTTTACATGTATCTTATCATTAGTAACATCTTTGATCATAACTACATTATTGATTTAGGATCAAGAAACTCTATCATGCCCAAGAGAATAACTGATTTATTAGGCCTAGAGCATGATCCTATCTCAAAAGGATTACTCCAATTAGATGGTTTAGATATTAGGACTCTAGGGGTTATTAGAGGTTTAAACCTAAATCTTCAAGATTATCCAAATGTTTCAATTGTTCAATATATCTCTATCATTGACTTTCCTCCCTATTTTACAATTTGTTTTTCACATGATTTCACTACCAAGCTAGGTGGGTAATTATCCTCTAATTGGTCTCACATGTTATTTAATAAAAGATATGGTACTATGGTCACTATAAAGTTTGAGCCAATTTATAAGGATCGCATTAAGCCTTACTTTCCAAATATCATGAAAATAAATTGTACTATGTTTGATCCAGGTGAATAAGTTATTATCCATGAGGCTTCTAGTCATGTCGAATAGGTTACATGTTGCTTGCTTGATGAGTGGGCCAATGAATAATATGGTTTTGATACATATGAGCATGTTGATGAGATTTTATTGGGTGCTTATTACATCATATAAGAAAATTATGCTTTTCCCAATGTTATCAAGGGATAAGAATACCTTAATGGCATGTGGCAACTTTTCTTTGATGGTCATGGAGTAGAAATGGAGCTGGAGTAGGTGTTGCATTGATCTATCCTCAAGGGGAGAAGTACTTATTCTCATACAAGTTGTAATTTAGATTAAATAATGTAAAAAAGTATGAGACTCTTATCCAGGGTCTTCAAGTGGATCAAAATAGAGGTATTAGGCTATTGCAAGTACTTATAGATAGTGAGCTAGTGGTGAATGAAATCAAAGACTGAAGTGCAACAAAAAATAGTGTATTTAAGGGTTTAAAACATAGGGTAAAATACCTCATTAAGGGCTTTGATGATTTAAATATATAGGATGTAACAAGGAGAATGAATGGTGATACAGATAGACTTTCCATGGTTAGGTCATCCTATGATCTTCCCAATGAAGTTGCAAGAGGTTTAGAATAACGTTTTAAGATGAATATTAGGCTTGTTATCCTAGACAACCATTCTAGTTGGAAAGTGTTTTAAAATGATGCTCAAATCATTAATTTTCTACAAGATGAGGCTAAGTTCTCAGCTAAGAACTACCAAAGGCTTCAAGATCAGTATGAGGACCATATCATCTAGTTTAAGGGTAGTAATTTTCTTAAAGTTTTAATCACTGAGATCATGTTCAACTATGATGACTAGCTCAAAGGATAGAAGATGAACCTAAAAATTAGAGGAGACTTATAAATTAGTATCCATATCTAATGTCAAGAGTCTTAAGGCTAGTAAGATATGTACCCAAGCTAAAATTTATAGTTTTTTTAACCTTTGTAGGAGGTTTTATGATGTGTTATCTTGGAGCTACCAAAATTTGAGAGGCTTTGACCCAAATTTGGCCTAACACACCATATAGCTTAATTCTAATACCAAACCAGTAAGACAAAAACAAAGGCCTATCAACCCCAAAATTGAACCATTAATAAGAAAAGAGCTTACCAAGTTGATTGAGGCCAATATAATATTTCCCATCAAACATTCATCATGGGTAGCCAACTTAGTTCCGGCTAGGAAGAAGAATGTTGATATTAGGTTGTGTGTTAAATTTACAGACTTGAATAGAGATTCCTTTAAAGATCACTACCCACTTCCTCTTATGGAATAAATACTATAAATTGTAGCAAGGGATGAGAAATTATCACTACTTGATGGCTCTTCTAGGTATAATTAAATTCTTGTGTAGGAGTGTGATCAATACAAGACTAACTTTACCATAAAATGAGGGACTTATGCCTATATAAAAATGCTTTTTGGGTTCACAAATACTAGTGTAACCTTTGAAATGGCCATGGATATGGAATTTGGAGGCCTAATTAGTGATATAATTTTAGTATACTTGGATGATATTATAGACACCCCATTCTAGCCACAAATAGCTTCCAAATGGACACTAGACTAATTTATTGCAAACAATGCAAATTAAGCATAGAAATCATTGTTCATCCCAAATTCATCCACACATCAAACATTAGTGCTTAGAAACATTTCAATACATCCTTATTTTGGGAAATGCATTGTACACAATAATAACCTCTCTCTAACTCATCCCTAGTCAAATTATAACCTAGAAAATTGATGTTTTCGACCAAGGGTGAGGGATAACCTTACATAAATTTAGAAAATGCAATTAACCTGATCAAAATTACTTAATTTATTAAACCCAATTAAATGCATAGTTGAAAATTCTATGAATAATTAGTGAATTTCTATTTTTATAAATTCATAAATCTAAATTTGATGACATCATCATGATATCACACAAATACATAAAATCCATAGCTTTTATAATTTCTTATTTTCTAAATTCACTAATTAAATTTATTCATCAATTGTCATGACAAGTGGTCAAGTAGATCAAGGATAATAAATGAATTTATATTTTTAGAAATTCATAATTCAACCAAAATTATCTTCTATGATTTGTCAATCCACTTGTACAATATCAGAATTGGGTGGGAGACATAGCCATTCTTGACCCATGTCTCTCACATGGCCCTCATGATTATCTTTGATCCAACCCAGAGTTAGATTAACTCAACCCAAGGTTAGTCTGACTCAACCAAGGTTAGTTTTAAACCTAACCTCCTTGAGGTTAGAGTTAGTTATGATACCTATAAATACAAGTGCTAAGACACCTCTAAACCAAGCTTTTCTAGTGCAATATTATTATGCCAAAATACCTCTAAAAAGATTCATTTTAGTGTTAACATACCAATATGCCAAGCCAAATCAAGCCAATCTAAGGTGAATAAGGGGAGATGATGACTGAAAAACATCGACAAATACTACATTATCCACAAGTTGAGCACTAGCCTCTCATTTTCCAACAAGATAATTCGTCTCTCAAGGAAGGTAAAAGCATGGCATATCTTTCATTTAATTCTCTTTTATTTTTTATTTGATCCTCATAGGTCCTAGGCTAGAGGTGTTAGTTTCATTAATGTGTTTATGTTTGATTTTATCTTACTAAAATGATATTAATATCCCCTTTTGGATTCCTTAGATATATAATGGCATGTCCAGTGGGACTCTTCATGAGCACGTACCCAACAAATTTGTTTTGGTCTTAGTCATTTATTTTGTTTTATTTTTTATTTGATAAAATAAAAATGACCCATAAAGTATTAATTTTTTTAATGTATTCAATTATTTTTATAAATTTTTGTATTAATTTATGTAAGTTTCTCATTAAAATTCTCTAAAATTTTCAAAAAAAAAAAACACTCTATATTTTAGCATTCACAATCAAATTAGTGATTGCCATTTTTGTTTTCTATTTTTATGCTAAAAAATGGTTTATATAAAGATAATAAATTTTGTATTCACTTTTTTATCTTAATTTTTCCATATAGGTGATCTTTTTACCTATGAACAACTCCAAAAATTTTGTGAATAATTGATGCATAGTTTAGAAGTTATGATTAAAACACTAACTACTGCTTTTTATGTTTGTGTGTGTTTGGTTTTATTTTTAACATTGATTTTTTAGGTTACCTTTCATATTTTGGTCCAATAAAAATTCTAACAAGTTTTTTTCAGTTTTTTTAAATCAAGGAGAAACAATATTGCATCTCAAAAGGCCATT
The DNA here is from genome assembly GCA_037957365.1 of Torreya grandis. Taxonomy (NCBI): domain Eukaryota; kingdom Viridiplantae; phylum Streptophyta; class Pinopsida; order Cupressales; family Taxaceae; genus Torreya; species Torreya grandis. The sequence continues at coordinate 5,270,728 of JARHVA010000413.1, forward strand.
TTCACATTTACATTTAGTGTTTAAGAAAAAAAAATTAGTCACTTTGTTTTAGCTTTTCAAAGTTCACAAATCAACAAACAATGCCAAGGGGCTAAATTTCATATCATATTTCAATTGGTGTTTTAAAAATGAACACAAACCTAGACTAAGTGATATTAATGTCTTGCTTGTTTTTTTATTTTTCTTCATTTATTATGTGTTTTTGCAAACCAAGTTTATCATGTATACTCTCCCCCCCCATTCCCTTTAGGGAACTTGGGGGATAAAAAATGCTTCACTTATTACTTTTTATCGCTTATTCCAAGCATAAAAAGAATATCACTAAGGCACTCCCAAATATATGAATGACTTGGGTGATCCTAAAATTACCTTAAATTTCTTCTATATTTATTTATTGATCTTAGATTATGGGCAGGAGCTCTCTTTGCCCTCATAATTTATCTAGGGGTGCATTGACCTAGGGTTTCATCTCCCAACATTATACCAACCCAAATCCATGATGGGGTATTTAAACTAGGGCATGAATATTATGATTTCCATGGGGATGAGCATCTAGCCTCTCTAATCATAATGAAAACCTGAGTCAATTCTGGCTAACCAAGGGACTCCACTAAGAAGTACACAGATGGAGTCTTTATTCAAAGAAATAGACCCTTGCACAGTAAGCTAGCCATTATGAACTCAATTGACATGTTGTGCCCTAGTTTTAACCACACATATGGGACCATTTAAAATGTATGAAAAATATAGTTTTTAGACAAACCCCATTTGTCATAGATATATTGTCAATGCAAAGTGAGTAGACCAAAGTTTCATGTTGTCGTACCTTAATTTTCATGCACATTAAAATTTTTGGATTAAAAACATTATTTCCTCTCAAGATCAAGTTTATAGACATAATTTGATAGTATGCATCCACCTTTTTAGTTTTTAGGATTAGGATGATACACTTAGGTGTGTTTGAGTCTTTTCCTTTTTACTTGCATTGTTTTGAGTAAAAAACTATTTTGTTTATAAACAACAAATCCAAAGTAAGTCATGTTTATACATCCATTTATCCTAAAGAGGTTTTATTATATCTATTGATGCCACACTTTGATTTAGTCATTTTTCAATATTTTTATGTGTGTGTGTCTCTTGTTTATATGGGGCATTATTACACTGCCCTTTTCATCTTAAAATTTTACCTCAAATATTTAGTCCAAACCCTTTGCCATGTCATTTGTTTGAAAGTGCATTGTTATACTATCATATTTTTTCCCATCTCTTGTCACTTTTGAAACCAATATTTGAATCTTTTTTATATATTTCTTGTTTCAAATGCACAATTAGGCTTCCCATTTTGGTCTAGCCTTTTACTTTAGAACATTCAAGTCTTTTTTACATTAAATATGAATCTCAACCTTTCAGATTAAAAATCCTAAACTAATCAAGTTCATGACAAAGCCTCATCTAATTTGGGATTAGTTTGTTCACCTTTTATGTTTGGATTGTGTTACTTCAATTAGTTTCATATTTGATCTAAAGACCCCTTGCTTAGACCTAGCGCTTGTTGTTTACTTTGTGCCTTGTTTAGAGTATCATTTTGAGCCACATTATTTACGTGTGATTTTTTTTAATGTTATTTTTCTAATATTCTAAGTGTCTTATTGCCTTTGTTCTAATATTTTTCATGAGTCAAACTTTGAGTCTTGAGTGAGCCAATTACCGAGTGTTGTTTGATCCAATTACCTTAATTTAGATTAATTTTCAATTCTTGTTTGAATTTTGTGTTTCTGAGTCTATCCTTAGTATGATTATAATTTCCTTTGGGCAAATTATTGCTATTTATTGACCCTATTTCATAATTATTCTACTTTATATAGACACTCTTGTGATCGATTATAACTACCTATGGGAAAATCAATACTCTAGCCATATATGAGTTTGAACCTTTGTGTTACTTTTGGTGTTGATTATAACCACCTTTGGGAAAATCAATATCATTTTATTAGATCAAATTTTCTTTTGTTTTGTCCTTCCCTTTCCTAGTTTAGTTGTTTTTCCCTTTGTGTCTCTTTTATAGAGCTAAAGGACATTTTTGGATCTCAGTGGTTCATTACCTTTAGACCTTTTGTTTTTCATAAAACCTATTCATGCATCTATACTTAACTCATTACACATGTAGTGGGACCATGAATAATCCTAGCTATGAGAACTTTGTGATCAATGACCCTTTTATTCAATATTTGTATGAGGACATTTCTCATGAGAAGGATCTTGATCTATCTTATAACATACCATACATTGAACAAAGTCACAACACTTTTATTCAAGAGTTGTATGATGATGTAGCTTATGATATGGATCCTGATCTATCTTATAACATTCCATATATTGAATAAAGGCATGACCTTCAAGCACATTATTTGGTGACACCCCCTTCTTATCCATGCCCTTATCCTTCAACCTATGTTAGTAACCAAGATTTGTAGCACTCATTCCTTACCATTATTCCAAGCCCTTCCAAGCATGGTATTTTTTTATCTTATCAAGGTTGCAAACTTATGACTAGACAAAGCACAACTACCATCATAGAGCCAAATCCAATATTTTTTAAGCCCATCTTAGATGAGACTATTTACACAAGGATAATTATCAAACCACCAATCATTTTTCATCCATTTCCAACCTTCCCCACCTTAGAAAACCCATGCTAGTCTTCAATCCATAATAATTCTAATCATTACATCTCTAAGATCCATCATTTAAAGATTAAGAAGTGTCCAAATCTAAAATTTTACAACCAATTATAAACCAAGTGCAAGATAACCAACCAATCCATGATGTTTTTTTTGAAACACCTATTTGTGATGATTCAACCTATGATGAATCACCTTTTGATATTTTACCTATTATCGAGGAGTCTTATTCTAATTAATAATTATTTGTTGAGTCACTTCTTAATTATTATAATTGCCTTTAGGAAAATCATTATCTTGACCATTGTCCTATTTTTATATATCCCCCCTTTGACAAACCACTCTCTATGTAGTTATCTCTTAATATTTCCCCCCTCATTACGGAGTCTCACTTTAACAAGCTAGTATCTATGGAGTGACCCCTTGACCTTTTCTCTCTCTTTGAGGGGATTCATATTGATGAGATAGTCTTTTTTGATCCCTTCTTAGATGAGCTTATTTCCAAATATCCCATTGTGCCATCATAGGCCATTACTTATCCAATACTAAGTTTTTACCATAACATCTTTGCTACCACACTAGATGAAGAATCAACATTAGAGTTAGGTTTTATTTTTGAACCAATATCATATTTAACATTAGAATTAGAATCAATGTTAGTCCCAACATCATATTTAGAGTCCCTTGAGTTAGACTCAGCTTCATAATAAGAGTACATTCATGGTTGTTATAACATTGGTTACATATGCCTTGTAGATTAATTTAAATACATTTATGATCCTTCCATAATTTTTTATGATGATTAATTTAGCAACAACACAAGTTATCCTAGTATATTCTACAAGGATTGTGATGCCTTTTAATATTCCATTACCATTCCACAAACCATTAACACTAACCACCATAGCCATTATATTGACATTCCACCTACCATAAGTGTCGATTGGGACCAATAAAATCACACCTTGTTGAACTACATCCATGGTGACATATCAATTATAGAATATCAGGGGGGCTAAGACCACATTCATGTAAAAGGAGAACAATCTCGTAGTGAAGCCTTTTTAGAAGCACTAGGGGGAAATCAAAGTCCAAACTCAACATTTTCTAGTGAAACCTTCTCAAAGGTGGTAAAAGATAATTAAAGTCAAAAATCAACATTATTTAGTTAAACCTTATAAAAAAAACTATGGGACAATCAAGAAAATTTTATTAGTGAAAACCTCTTTGAGGATATGATCACAATAATTCTTCACTGCTTAATGAATACATTATCAAAGATAACATCAATACAACTTCCATTCTATAGAATAATCATATGGCAGCTATTCTTAGGCCCAAATAATAGAAAAATTTGGTGGTCCTATCAAGAGCATATTTAGAAGTCTTCATCCCTAACATAACCAAAATTATGTTAAATCCAAAATTAGAAATATTGTGTGTTCCTAAAAATATTGATATTCATTTGTTATCCAACCATTATACATCCCATTATGATCCATCTCTTCATTACCAAATCAGACCATTTATCTAGTATTTATCCTTATTTACCTTATTTGGATACACTTTCCTTTATAGAAGCTATGAAGACATCTTGTCTCAAAGTTTGGAGGAAATAGAATCAACGACCAATGAAGATCACAACAACATTATTTTAGTCCAAATCATTAGTAGGTTATTGATAGAGTAGCTATTTAGAAGAGATGTGGGATAATAATTTACAAAAATTGACTATTTTGGTTGTATCATATACTGATCAAGATGTGCATCTCCACATCAATAGGAACAATAGAACCATTATTTCATACCTTTCCATGTGACTTACCTTTTCCACTTTCCCTTTGCCTTGCCTTACTATCCTTTCATACTTTATCATACATTTGAAATATAGTGACTTTAGGTCCTTTATGACTATGTAGGAAGTGCTCAATTCACATTGAGGTTAACTCAGTCACCCCTTTTAACACAATATACCATTATTTATATTATATCATACCTTATATAATTTGTTAAACCTTTTTCAACCAATTATTTTTTAATTAACCCTACCTATCATGTTTGGTATTGGTTTTTACTTATTTATACTTCAATCACATTTATTTGTTGATGAAAAATTTGGTTCTAGTAGTTGTTACATAATTATATGTTTGAATGGTAGTATATGAAAGCAGTATGATAATGGTCTTGGCAATTTCATCTTTTATTTGTTATTATGTTTGATTGGTGCAACTGATTATAACCACCTTTAGTAAAATTAGTGTCCCACACTATGCTACTAATTATAACCTCCTATGGGAAAATTAGTACCACTAACCCTTTGCCATTGTTTACTGATTATAACTACCTATGACCAAATTAGGGACAACACCTTTTTCATGCATTGTTGTATCACTTTTCCATTATTGTTATCATTTGCCTTGCCATTTACCTTTACCTAAAACTTGATGATACTTAGTTGGATGCCTTTTATGTATGTAGAATTATAGTGACTTGAGGTCTCATTCAAGACTATGTAGGCAATACTCGATTCACATTGAGGTTAACTCAGTCACCTTTTTGCCACACTCTCATCATTTTGTGAGCTTGAGCTATGTTGTATCTCATAATTCTTGATAGATTTGAGATACTAATAACACTAAAACATTGGAAGTATTTTACCATCTTCACCACATTTTCCATAGGCATAAATACAATGAATTGAGGTCCATTTAGACTATGTAGGCAATACTTGATTCACATTGAGGTTATTTTAGTCACCCCTTTACCATGCTCTCATTATTTTGTGAGAAACCTAAACCAATGTTCTCACTATTTTGTGATTTGGACCATCATGTATCTCATAATTCTTGATTGAGTTGAGATACCTAGAATAATCTAAGAACATTAAAAATATTTCAAAATCCTAAAAATTAGAAAAATCATCTTACAATTTTCTAGAGAGATATAAAGCCTAAAAATCCATAAACATTTATCCTGTCTAAACCTAGTCACCAATACTCGATCCACCCTACTGGGGAAAAATAAATTATTCATTCCAATCCATTTCATATCCATTGGGGGTGTGACCTTACCTTTACATGTATCCTTGCTTAGGGGTACCATCCAATTCACACTTTTTAGGCCAATTTCACATCTTTTTCCCTATTGGGGAAACACCAAAGAGTTCAACTTATACTAGGATATCTTATCCTCACATGTTTTTCCCTTATAAAGAGCCTTGATTGGGGGCACCACCTATTTATCATTTCATTAAGACTTCACACATAGGTATTGACTTGGTTGATGACATGATGTTTTTTGTTGATTTTACTTTCAAGATTCTTGTGTGTTTGCTTAATTATTTTCTTAGTTTTTAGTTTATTTGTTTTCTTGTTTGTTTTATTTCACTATTGTGCCTTGAATCAGTCTATCTACATTCATTTGGTGATTCCCTACACATTGAACTTGAGTCCATCCATATTCATGTGTCAACACTGTTTTCAATTGTTTATTGGATTGCGAGTCAGTCTTCATACACATTATGAACCTATAATAATGGTGTTTTATATCATGGTGTATATTATCACATGATACCAAAAAAATTAATTTAGGGGATCTTATAAGCAATGGTTCCATAGAAACTTCTCCTTGTTCATTATGGTAAATCCTCCCACTCTCCTTGATCAAATCAACCCATTGACTATTCTAGTTATATCAATTATAGTAAGGATGAGCATATCTACATTGGTAAGTATAACTAAATCATTCATATCTATCAAATATTATTATTCTATTTTATTCCTCATTCTATTTTCTCTCACTTTTGGGTGAACTACATTGGCCTAAGTTATATTTAGACTATGAAAGCAGTGCTTAGATACATGATGTATCTTGAGTCATTTCCATCATCATTATTCTTCCAATCATCTCTTTCATCGCTTTACACATCCTTAGGTGTTGGAAATATTGTCATTGATGTCAAAGGTCTAGCATTATTGGTGATAAAGGCCCCATTACATTTAATGTTATTCGTAATAAATATATCTTGGCTAATACGAGTTAATATTTATTTAATATTAATGAATATATTTTTGGTTGTATATGAGACAAAAGAAGGGCCCATAGAGAAGTCAAAGAGCCATTGGGTAAAGACAAAAGAAGGATGGGACACATTTTCCCATGAAGAGTCATCTTGGGGAATTCCAAGAGTCACCAAGTGAAGACAAAAGAGTAAGGGTGCAATTTCTCATGAAGAGACACTTTAAGGAATACGAAAAGTCACCAAGATGAGGACAAAAGATGGAAGGACGTTTTTGGTCATGAAGGGTCACCACATGAATTTTCAAAGGCAAGAATATGAAGGGTCATACAAGTTTGGTGCCATTTTCCATGAGGATTGAAGGGTCACAAAGGGGGAAGGCCAAAGGTCATTTGGAAATCTATAAATAAAGGCTTGAGAAGCCATTTGTAATATGGTAGAGAGAGTTTGATATGATATTGTAATATCTAGCTTAAAATAATAATTGTGAGAGATGAATATGATTTGTATTTGTTATATCTAGCTTAGAAGAGAAAAGGTGAGAGAGAGGAAGGAGATGTTGTATTAAACTATCATTTGTTAATATAGAAACATTGAGAGATAGGTGTGTGGTATACACAAAGGGGTTGGTGCTCCTGTGGGTTGGTGCTCATGAATAGTAGCTGGGTTGGTGCTCCTGCAAGATTGGCTTGAAAATATTGTTTGGGTTGGTGCTCATTCATATACTTGAGATTGTTCTCCATGGTTTTTCCCACATTGGGTTTCCACGTTATATCTGGTGTCTCTCTTTATCTTGTGTGGTGTTTATTGTTTGATTTTTATTGCATATATTGAATGTTTGATTAAATGGAATTTGGTTAAGGAAAACATTTATAAGATATATGATAAACCGATTCACCCCCCCTCTTAGTATATCCCATGCTTAATAATTGGTATCAGAGTAGGTTCCTTTAGAAAGGGTTTAACAACTTGAAGGTAGATCAAAGAAAAGCATAAGATGGCCAAGCAGCTAAAGAAGGAGAATCAAGAGTTAAAATTTGTGGTTGAGGCTCTTAAGGAAAAGGTGTGTATCTTGGACTCTAAGTTGGCTATATAAGTAAAAGAAAATAAGATATTTATTCAGGATCTTAATAATCAATTAGAGGTTACAAATTCAATTTTAACATCAAAAGAAGAAGAGTGTAATTAGTTGAAGGTTGAGTTATGTTCTTTAAAAGATAATCATGAGAAGCTCATAATCAAAGTAGAGAAAGATCATGAAATATTAGTCCAAGGAAAGAAGGATGCAGGTTTTGAAGGCAAATCAAAGAAGCCGATTAGGCAGCCCAATGGTTTTAAGTTTTCAAATTCTTTTCATGGCCGTTGTTTTGTTTGTGATCATGTTGGTCATAGGGAAAGAGACTATATGAGGAGAAGCAATTAGTCAAAAGGAGATCTAAGTCACATTCAAGAAAAAGGTATGATATATATTGTTTGATTTTGTTGTCATGAGGTTGGACATATTGCTAAATTATGTCAAAATAAAGTAAAGAGATATTCAAGGTATGTCAAAGGATATAGAGCCCCTAGAAAATATGAGAAAAGACAAATTTAGGTTTGGAGACCTAAAATATTAAAGGTTGAGTAGGTTGAGTTTAAAAGTGAAAATGAATTACTTGCTATAGTAGATAAAGAATCAGATAGGAAGGATTGTGCAGAATCTCTTGTTACATTTGAGCATGAGCTTTGTCAAGATAAGATAGTTGTAAAAGTTGAGAAGAAGAAAAACATCATAAATGATAAGGTTAATAAGTCAAAAAGGTTAGACATGCTTAAATAGATTCTAAAAGAAAAACACAAGAAGATCAAAGAAGAAACAGAGGAGATGTGGGAATCTCCTAAGATTTGTTTCTGGACCCTTTTGTGTGGGGTGTCTCTTCTAGGCTTCAATGAGACACTTTTAAGAAAAATTGAAGCATGGTGGATGCTATTGGGTCTTGGCTATGTTACATGACAAGAAGGTGAATTGGTAGATTATTTTGTATATCTTTTGAGGGAATAGATTTTTGAAGAAAATTTTGCATCAATATTATGGTTTGAGGTTATTAGAATGATTCTTGCATATGCAATGTTTCAAATGATTATGGTCATAAGAAATGAGAATGTTTAAAAAGGGATAATAATTTTAGAAAGAAGGAAAAGAATACTCATGCAAATTTAATGAAGAAGGATCAGAGTTTCAAAGATCCATTCATCAAGAAGAAGGTTCAGACATGTTCATGGCAGAAGAAACAACTTGAAGATTCTATGTTAGTGCAAACAGCTTTGCATGTAAGAAATAAAGATCAGCCATGGTTCGTTGATAGCAGATGTTTGAAGCATATGACAGGAGATAAGAGTAAAGAAGATCAATGGTGGCATAGTGAAATTCAAAGATAAAACCACTGCCAAGATAGCTAGAAAAGGTATTTTATGTTTGGATATTAGTAGAACCAAAGCTAAGAATGTTTTATAAGCATAATATTTTGAGTGTAAGTCAAATATGTGTTCAATGATACACCTTAAAGTTTCATGCAGAAGGTTGTGAGATTAGAAGAAAATATTCAAATGAGTTGATTACAGATTCTCAAATGACAGGAAATGATTTATCAAATATCTTTTCAAAGGCACAATCAAAGGATACATTCAAAGATTGGTGAGAGGAGTTAGCAGTAATTTATATTACTTCCTACCATTGATTTTCAACATCAGTTGAGGGGGAGCTAAGTGTTAGTTCCAGGTAGGCCCTTTACTATTGATTTCAAAGGGGGAGAATAACAGGTATAGGTATAGGTTGCTATAGTAAGGGGGAGTTACTATATGTTTTTAGATGACAGTATGTGTAGGTGATAGGATGTGGCAGTTTCAGGATTAAGGTTGCCATCAATGACAAAGGGGGAGATTGTTGGAAATATTGTCATTGATGTCAAAGGTCGAACATTATTGGTGATAAAGGCCCCATTGCATTTAATGTTATTTGTAATAAATATATCTTGGCTAATATGAGTTAATATTTATTTAATATTAATGAATATATTTTTGGTTGCATATGAGACAAAAGAAGGGCCCATGGAGAAGTCAAAGAGCCATGGGGTAAAGACAAAAAGAAGGATTTTCCCATGAAGAGTCATCTTGGGGAATTCCAAGAGTCACCAAGTGAAGACAAAAGAGTAAGGGTGAAATTTCTCATGAAGGGACACTTTAAGGAATATGAAAAGTCACCAAGATGAGGACAAAAGATGGAAGGACATTTTTGGTCATGAAGGGTCACCACATGACTTTTCAAAGGCAAGAATATGAAGGGTCATACAAGTTTGGCCATTTTCCATGAGGATTGAAGGGTCACAAAGGGGGAAGGCCAAAGGTCATTTGGAAATCTATAAATAAATGCTTGAGAATCCATTTGTAATATGGTAGAGAGAGGTTGATTTGATATTGTAATATCTAACTTAGAAGAACAAAGGTGAGAGAGAGGAAGGAGATGTTGTATTGAACATCTCCTTATAAGAGAAAAGGTGAGAGAGAGGAAGGAGATGTTGTATTGAACTATCATTTTTTGATTTAGAAACATTGAGAGATAGGTGTGTGGTATACACAAAGGGGTTGGTGCTCCTGTGGGTTGGTGCTCACGAATAGTTGTTGGGTTGGTGCTTGGCAAGGGGGTTTGGTTCTCCTATGGGTTGGTGCTCATGAATAGTAACTAGGTTGGTACTCAACAAAGGGGTATGGTGCTCCTGCAAGATTAGATTGTGAATATTGTTTGGGTTGGTGCTCATTCATATACTTGAGATTGTTCTCCATGGTTTTTCCCACATTGGGTTTTCATGTTATATCTGGTGTCTCTCTCTATCTTGTGTGGTGTTTATTGTTTGAGTTTTATTGCATATCTTGAATGTTTGATTAAGTGGAATTTGGTTAAGGAAAAGATTTATAAGATATATGATATACTGATTCACCCCCCTCTCAATATATCCCATGCTTAACATTGGTAAGTACAACTAAATCATTCACATCTATCAAATATTATTCTTCTATTTTACTCCTCATTTTATTATCTCCCACTTTTGGGTGAACTACATTGGCCTAAGTTATATTTAGACTATGAAAGAAGTTCTTAGATACATGATGTATCTTGAGTCATTTCCATCACCATTATTCTTCCAATCATCTCTTTCATCACTTTACACATCCTCAGGTGCTTGATTTTTTTTGGTATCTTTAGTCATTAAACCATCATATCTACATTTGTGCCTGCTCATCTTTAATCTATGTAATAGGTTATATCCTTTAGTTATGCTTTCCAATCTACCCTAATGGGTCATAACCAATTTATCATGTCCAAATATGCCCTACTGGAGTAAAATCATTATTCAATCCAAGTTGTCAAAATGATTATAACCACCTTTGGGAAAATCATTATTTTGACCCACCCACCCTAATGGGGCACATGCCTATGCAATTTATTATAATCACCTTTGGGAAAATCAATGTCTCAACCTCCATTACTGATTATAACTATTTTTGGGCAAATTATTACTTTTAAATCAATGCATGTAAACATTATCTCAATTTGATTAATTTCACCCATGGGTTAATTTCATTCTTATTCTTTCTTCTTTTTTATGGAACATCCATCAATTATATGTATTGGAAACTCCCTCAAGGGGGTATCATCATAGGCTTCCCAAACTTTGTTTAAATTATCATTCTTCAATCATTATCTTTTAGATGTCTTTTTCATTATTTTAAAATATGTTACTATGCATGTATCTTGTAATGCCTTCTCAAATAAGAGAAAATTATAGACACCCATTATGTCTACAACTAGCTTCCAAATAGACATCAGACTGATTTCTTAAAAATAACACAAATTAAGCTTGAAAATAATTATTCATCCTAAATTCATCCATACAGTATACATTAGTGCTCAGAATCGCATCAGTGCATATCTATTTAGGTCAATACACTATACGCAATAATAACCTCTCTCCAATTCATCCCCAGTCAAATTATGACCTAAAAATTGATGTTTTAGACCAAGGGAGAGGGATAAATTTACATAAATTTATAAAATACAATTAACCTGATCAAATTTGCTTAATTGATTAAACCCAATTAAATGCATAGTTGAAAATTCCATGGCTAATTATTGAATTTCTATATTTAGAAATTCATAAATATGAATTTGAGGACATCATCATGACATCACATAAATATATAAAATCCATACCTTTTTTAATTTCCTATTTTATAAATTCACTAATTAAGTTTATTCCTCAGGTCTCATGACAAGTGGCCAAGAGGATCATTGAGAAATAATGATTTTTTATTTTTGAAAAATCATAAATTCAACAAAAAATATCTTCTATGAGTTTTCAATCCACTTGTAAAATATCATAATTAGGTGGCAGACATAATCATTCCTGACCCATGTTTCTCACATGGCCCTCATGATTATCTTTGACCCAACTCAAAGTTAGCCTAACTCAACTTAAGGTTAGTGTTTCAATTCAAATTTTGTTTTCAATTTTCAAAGGAGAGAATTAAAGAAACTTAAGAAAGAATGGTCAAGGCTTGATGTGTACTTGGATAAAGTCTGCGCACCATAATCCAGACACTATGAGTACTCCTCTTTGGCTGTGGAGGAATGACACCTGCAAAGAAAAGAAGCTTGGACAAAAGAAGGCGTTAAATAGACAAATGGTGGGTTGTCAAGTGAAAGCTTGATCCCAGAAGTATGAAAACTTCCTTACGGGATATAAACCCACTAATCAATAGAAGGAAATGTCTGATAAATAGTTGAATAGTGAAGAACTGAAAGTGATAAAAGATAGAAATGCAAAGGAAAAGCAAAAGACTTACTTGGAAGAAGCTGTCAAATTGATCACAGTCGCCGGCGTCGGTAAGTCTACTGGCGTCGGTTGGTCAAGGTGCCGATGTCGGTTAATATGCCGATGTCGGTTTGGGTAGTGACCGGCGTCGGTCGGGACAGTTAGCTTTGACGGGGTCTAGACTGGTCTGTGGTATGTAGACAGAGTCTGGTCAGGGTTTTGGTCTGTGGGCAAGGCCAAGGAAGGGTCTAGGTTCGTTAACAGTCTTGAGACAAAGTTTTTGGGCTTGGTTGAATGGTTTGGGGTCTGAGTTTGAGAGTCTGGTTAAATGGGCAGAATGTATGGTCCGATAGAGGACAGAGGAAATAGGGAAGTGGATAAGTCAAGATTCGGGTCTGGCTTGGTTAACAGTCTGGTCTAGGGAGATATTGTTTGAAAGCAAATAACTAAAAAGAGAATAAAAACACAGACAGTATACTTACCTGTGCCTTGTAGAAGGTGTGCTACTGATGATTCCCATACCTGTTGTTGATGTATCCTGTGTGGAGAACTTGTTGCTGATGGAGAACCTGAAGCTGTTACTGCACTTGAGGGAGAGAGTGAGAGGCTTAATTGAGAGATTTTGCAGATTGACAGATGGCTGAAGACTGAAGGATTTGAAAGATTCATCAGTTGCTTCTAGAGATTAGCCGATTTCTGATTCGGGATCTGAAAAGAGTTTGAAGAATTGGTTAAGTATAACTGACATCATGATTCCACCGGCGTCGGCCAACACTTGACTGACGTCGATGGGGTTAGAACGGGCAAAACGAGCCACTAAGCCTATTTTTCATCTGCCAAGTGCACTATCCGTTGGAGAATGTCGAGGTTTGTGCTAAATACGCACGAGAGTTTCTTAGGCGGTTAGAGAGAGTAGGAATAGGTCTTGGGTGAGTCATAGGATGGGAATTAGTCTAAGGCGAGGTGTCCTAGGTGAGGTGTCATGGGTAATGTGTCCAAGGAGGGGGGTTAATTCAAAATAAGTTTATTATTTTAAATTAGTAATTGTTAGAAATGGGTTAGGAATGGACTAAGGGAGAAAGTGACCAAGGGTTAGACACTATTTAGGTGTCTACATTTTCCCCTTTTTGTCTTGTTGGTTGCTCTAAACGAACTGCAAGACAAAAATAGGAGTCAGTTGCCCCAGGTAAGGTTGATTTCATCTTGTTGGTTGTTCAAGTGAACTGCAAGACAAAAATAGGCGAGAGTTGGTTGTCCCGATTATGGATGAGGTATCCCCCCTCAAATCAGGAGTCAAGAGAAGGGAACCTGGAATCGATTGCTGATTTGATAGAGAGTAGATGAAAAAGGGGGAAGATAGAGTGAGAACGCTGCAAAAGTTGTGATTGTGTGTACACCACTTTATAAGAATGGTCAGATCAAATTATCACAGGTCAAGGGTCAAGGAGTGCTAAAACTAAAATAATTAGTCCCAAGCATTTAGTCATCTGCTGATTAGGTTATTCAATCTAAGCTAAAGCTCCAATGGTCGTCATGTTCCAGGTATCCCAAGCTTAGGAAGTGCTCCCGAAATCATGAAAAAGTCACAAGTAGGGCGGATCAACTGGCTTGCGATCCTATACTTGTGAAGGTCAAAAGTGTGCGCACAATTTTGCTAACCAATTATGAGGTAGCATACATGCAAAAACAACCAAGGCAAAATTGCTTTGGAAGTAGTCACGGTTTTAGGAGATGGGCATGATCTCCAATGTTTGTTGGTCGATGGATGGAGGCAAACATGATCTAAGTGTGCCCCAAGGGGCTAAAATGACATGGTCTAGAGGACTGACTGATTGGGGGCATGATTTTGGTCATTTTAAAGAGGGATGAAGTGTTTAAGGCTGCCAACGTTGGTTATATAATCGATGTCGGTGGCTAAAAGAGACTGACGTCGATAGAAATCAGCCGACGTCGGTGGCCTAGGGCACAACTATGTCGACATCGGTGGTCTGCCAAATCTGACAAAACCAGATTGGTGGCCCACCAAAAGTCATTTACTATTTGTCCAAGTGAAAAAGTGAGCTCTAGAGTTTAGTGTTTGAAAGTGACTCAAGTTGACCGAGGAGAGGTGCGAGGTGTCAGATAGGCATTGGTGAAGAGAAGGATCGAGTTGGTGATTGATTAGAGGCTGCAGAGGCATTTGTGGGCCCAAGGAAGTGTGAGAGCAAAGAAACACAACAGAGATGGTAGAGGGGAGTAGAGGACCCACGGGAGGTCCACCACTAGCGGCACCCATCGTGCCACCACGCTGGCGACGCCAGGATGAGGTAGGAGGGTCTCTAAGCCCTAGTTGGTTCATTTTGATTTTGAATTTAGTTTTTGAATTTTTTGGTGTTTTAGGTTGAAATCGAGGGGAAGGGTAGCTAGGAAGGTGGGTAAAGAGTCTAGGATAGGTTAGGAGTCATTTTGAGAGGGTTTTGGGAGTGTAGGAGGGTAAAATGGGGAAGCCCTAATTTTTAGGGCTCACCCCATTCGGCCCTAGGGCCAAACCAGTCGTTGACGTTGGCGGGTTCACCGGCGTCAGCCGACTAGCGACTGACGTCGGTCGCTAACCTATCGACATCAGTCACTAGGTAACTGACGTCAGTCAGGTGAGTGTCGTCACTGGCACGATAACTGATGTCGGTGGCTACCTGGTCAGAAAGAGTGGAAAAAAAAGGTCAAGTCGAAAGGTCAAAACTATGCCAAGGGCTTCTCGGGTGTTGGGTTAGGCATAGAGGGTCAGAATGATTGGTAAAATAGGAAAAGTAGGAACAATTTTAACATGAGATTGACTGTGGATGGATGGATGCAGGTGAGGTAGACTCTGATGCTGTGAGATCGCCTCCTGACCTTGCTGACGTGGATGCACAGAGGCATGTCAGTCGAGGAGTGGGCACAAATGAGCGCAGTCGGGCTAGGTGGGTTGAGACGCTACTGCAGAGTGGCGAGGGATGTGAGCCTCATGGTAGCATTGATTGAGCGGTGGGACCATGCCACCAACACCTTCCACCTACCTACAGGTGAGATGACGGTCACGATCGAGGATGTGTACCAGATTTTGTGGCTGCCAGTTCACAGGGCTGATATCTATGCGTGCTTGAGAGAGGCGCATGATATACACATGGTCACGCTGTTTGGGGAGCACGTCACGGAGACGAGCTACCATTCAGCCAGTTTTGTATATGAGCCTTTATACGCGGTGGATGAGGACGCACATCAGCTGGTGATTCTGATGATGATCAGCATCACAGTTTATGCATTGCCAGATGCGGAGGGAGGCAGGTTCCCAGTGGCCATGATCAGGGTTTTGATGGATATATTGGAACAGTAGACAGTGTTTGCCTGGGTGCCCATCTTTTTGGCCCAAGTATACAGAGAGCTATGGGGCATCAGTCAGTGATGACGGTACAGCTTGTGTGTAGGCCACCTTCTGCACTGCTGGGCATATGAGCACATTGTGGTTACCCAACCTCTCAGCCTCCCAGTGGTGATCCAGGCTGACTTTAGGGTCAGGTTCAGGTGATGGCGCGAGGTGATGGCGTAGACATGAGTGGATGGAGTGGTCAAGGATATTGACCACTACTGAGGGGTACTAGAGGCCCTGATTCCTACAAACATCATCTGGAGACCATACTTGGTTTATGCAGCGTTCAGAGACCAGGGAGAGCAGCTGGTTGGTGTGCAGAGCTTGAGATGGGTCAGGGGCAGGTGAACCGGCGAGCTCGAGTGGATCTCAGTAGAGAGTGCGGCACTAGTACGGGCTGTTACAGGATGTGCCTCCTGCATTTCCATAGTACAGGTAGGATGACATAGAGGCGCCGCTCCCACTGCCAGAGGAGACAAAGGAGCCCAATTTTGAGGAGTTGCTGGTAGGACCTGGGATAGCCAACCCAGGTTGTATAGAGGCTTACATGGCATGGTGGGTAGGGTAGTATAGAGGTATACAGGTGGGTCCCTAGCCAGATCTACAGGCTATCACGAGGGAGTGGGATACAACTCGCAAGGAGAGGGACACTGCACGGTAGGAGAGGGACGCGGCTCAGGCACAGGTCTCAGTTTTGCAGGGACAGTTGGCAAGGGTTACAGGGTAGCTGACGGAGATGATAGGTCAGGTGGCAGCACTGACAGAGCAGGTCACTCTATTACAGGGACAACTAGCTACAGCCCAGGCACAGGCAGTGGTAGGTCAAAGCTTTGGAGGGCAGGGCCCATTGCAGCAGCCAGCATTTTCATAGGGGGCAGGGCCATCAACATTAGTGCACCTAGGCCAGCCACAGCCACAAGGGTCTTTATAGGGCACAACAGTAGGACAGATGGGTCCACCACAGACTGTATCTATGGTTAGATACAATGATGCGTTAGACGAGATTGTGTATTATGAGAGGGCCATCAGGGGGTTCCCTCAAATACAGTGATACTCAGAGATGAGAGTAGAGCAGAGTCGATAGAGGTCGATGTCGCAAGCGATGGCTTCAGGGTCACACAGATGGTGCAGATCAGAGGGAGGAGAGGATACAGCTTCTTCTCGGCCACCGCCTCCACCATCATAGCCACAGCCTTGAGGGCAGCCCTAGAGATTCATTTTTTTGATGTATATACCAGCCTACGAGCCGAAGATGAGAGATGTATGATGAGAGAGAGAGACAGACAGATTGTGTCTTATTGTATAAAACTATTTGTGATATATATATATATATATGATGAGCATTTTTGATTTAGTGACATGTGTAATAAGAAAATGTATGGATGTGTTTTGATGTTTATGACATTTTGATGTGATGCATGTGTTGATATTATGTGTTATTCGTATGATGCTATGATGAAAATGAATGTGATGATGAATATGTTTATGAAATGGTTATATAATGAGGTTGATTGATTATGGATGATAGATGTGATATTTAATGTTTAACTTGGGGATTATATGATGTGAATGTTTAATGAGTTATGATGGATGAAATTTATGCCGAATGACTTATGATGTTATAATGAAAATGAGAGTATACTAATGATTATGTGAATATGTGATTGACTGTGCTGTGATTGACAGGTGACGAGAGAAGGAGATGGAAGAAAGTGACGAAGAAAATGGCCGAGCTAACCCCAGAAGACCCCATGTCAACTGAGTGCTGCCTACATAGCCCCTGTCGTTAGGGCCTCAGGCCAATGTAGTTCTCCCAAGAAGGGAGGAAAAAGATCGAAGTGGTTGTTTTTGGTCATGATAAAGATATAGCATTTCCCATATGTCTAAGGGTGCATGCTTGAAATGATAAGAATATGATGCTACAGCCTTTTCCAAATGGTGTATTCTATAACATAAGTCGGGGTTTTTCATTCCTAGCCATGATCCATATTCGTGATGGATGTTTTCTAAAAATGAATTGAGGTCTATTTATGCTTCAGCAAGTATTGGTTTATGCTTAACATAAATTGTGTGGTTGATAGTTTCCATGTGTATTGGTGTCCATAGAAACTATGTGAAATGGACTAGGATGATGACATAATGTTCTGTTGTTGGTCTGAAAATGTTTTGGTTAAGTGTGACCAAAATGTGGAAGATAAGTGAAAGGCGCATTGCTCTTTCATTAACAAGGACCAGAAAGACAACATAGATAGGGGTTGTTAGAACCAAGAGCCCTATTTATGCATTGCATCATTGACCATAGTTATGTTAGAGCGGTAATCGAATCACTTTTGACATTAAAGTGAGCTTGAAGTCCCTTGAGTAGGTGATATGATAGGAGGAAAAGGTAACCCGTTTTAGAGTATGAATGACTTTGCCCCTTTTTATAGGAGACCCTGAGACAACTATAAGTCAAGTCCATGGCCCGTTTTTTTTTTTTTTTTTTTAGAGCGGACTGATCAATGTGGGAAGTCCACATAAAGATGTCATTTGTTTAGTGGTCATTTGTGAAGCTGATCGATGCGAGAAGCTTCTAAGAAAGTGCTGTTTGTAGCAAGATTTAGTCATAGCCATCCTTCGAGGGAGTGGTCTATACTTTGCCTTATATATTTAAGGGCTTTTGAATAGCTGTCCTTCGAGGGAGCAGTCTATTAGCTACAGCAATGATAGCGTAGCTGTCCTTCAAGGGAGCAGTCTACTTTTTGATTTGGTTTTGTGACCTTGGATATTTTGACATCTTGATTTAGTTTTGACAGAAATTTGAGTCATGGACAATACTTATAGAAGATCAAGGGCTCCCTTTTATTAGGATGAAGTATCTGTACATTATAAAAGGGTTGTAGAGGATTTTGTTAAGGGAAAAAGGGTGAAATGGATTAAAGATTAAAAGGACAAGGATTGCTCAAGGGACGAGCTCAAGTTAAATGCCAAGTGGATGAGTACTCGACTAATAGTAGAATGGTCATAGATGCAAAGCATTAAGAGGCTCAGGTTCTGGTCAGCCTTCAAGAGAAGACAGACGATAAGTCCCTGATCCATATTTGTGTGTTATGATATAAGGTCCGAGCCAATTAGGAGCGAATTCACCTCGTTTACTCCATTCTATTATGGTCACATGTTGGTTCTCTTTGAGGATGAGGTCTCTGATATTGAAATCTCATTCTCTCAGAGTTTTATTATAGGCACGTTTGATGCGATTTTGATAGACATAGAGATGGTTGAGGGCAGCGAGATGACGCTCGTCAAGTAACTCAAGTTGAGCTAATTGATCTTGATGAAAGTCATCATTAGAAAGAATGTCATGGAGTGAAATGTGAAGAGATGGGATTTATACTTCGAGAGGTAAGACAACCTCTGATCCGTACACGAGAGAAAAAGGGGTAGCACCCGTAGAGGTTCGGATGCTAGTGCAGTAGGCCCACAAAGCAAAGGGAATATGAATGTGCCAATCCCTTCCAGTGTCGTTGACCACCTTCATGAGAATTTTAGTTAAGATTTTATTGGAAGCCTCAGCCTGCCCATTTGCTTGTGGGTAGTAAGGCGAAGAAAAGCTAAGTTTGATGCCAAATGAATCATAGAGTTTTTGGATGGTCTTGTTTTTAAAGGACTTGCCATTGTCGATGATAATTTTGTGAGGTACACCGAACGACAGATGATGTGGGTATTGATGAAGTTGACAATCTTGTCGGCTTTTGTGGAGATAAGAGGAATAGCTTCCACCCATTTAGTGAAATACTCAGTGGCAGTGATGATGGATTGATGACGAAGAGATGAATCAGGGTTAATCTTGCCAATGAGATCTAAGCCCCATTGTGAAAAAGGCCAGAAATCTTGAGTAACTTGTAAGGCGTGACTAGGGAGATGAAACAAGTTAGCATGCTACTGACACTTGATGCAACACTGAACATAATCGCTACAGTCTTGATGAAGAGTGGGCCAATAATAACCCAGGCGAAGGATGCGCTTGGCAACTGAGTTACCGCTGAAGTGTCCACCACAAATCCTATCATGGGCTTGTTTAACAGCATGAGAAGCTTCAGTGGAGTTTAAACAATGAAGAAGAAGGCCGTCAAAACCTCTTTTATAGAGAAGGCCCCCTAGCATGGTATAGCGAGTGGTGCACTTGATGAAAGCCCACCACGCATTACTAGAGAGGTTGGGAGGAATGAGAGAATGAGTCAAGTAGTCCTCAAGTTTTTTATACCATATATCTTGTGGACTAGAGTCTATGGTGTGGACGAGATTGATGTTAGTGGAAATGTATGAAGGCAATGGCAGACGATGTACCATGACATAAATTCTTGATGAGGATGATGATGAAGAAGGAATATGCGAGGCGAGGGAAGCCATGGTGTTAGCAAACTTATTCGTCGATCGAGGAACAGTCTGCAATAAATGATGGTCGAAAGATGCTAGAAGAGTGTCAACACGGTGCTTGTACCTTTGTAAAATTTCATTTTTACAAAGATATGAACCATTGATTTGATTGATGACAAGTTGTCAGTCACCAAAGATGTTGATGGATTTGATGTTTAAAGAAAGGGCAGTTTGAAGTCCCAAAATTAAGGCTTCATATTCAGCCATATTATTTGTACATTCAAAGTCGAGTTTAAAAGATAGAGGCATGGGTTCACCTTCATAGGGAATGAGGATGACCCCCACACCCCCACCGAGTTGACATTTAGAGCCGTCGAAGAACATTGTCATTTGGTAGAATGTGTCATCAGTCGAGAGAGTGGCGATAGATTCATCGGGAAACTTGCACTGAGAAGGTTGATTGTCGGGAAGAGGGGCATCCGCTAGTTGGTCAGTGATTGTTTGCCCTTTTATAGATTTTTGATGGACAAATTCTAAGTCAAATTTAGCAAGAAGCATGAGCCAATGAGCCATACACTGGTTTTGATATGGTTTGGAATGCATGTATTTGAGGGGATCAGTGTGGGTGACGACAAAGGTTTTGTGATTGAGAAGATAGTGACGGAGCTTGGTAGTGGCAAAGACTAATGCCAAACAGAGTTTTTCGGTATGAGTATATCGAATTTCATAGTCGACAAGTGTTCGGCTTATGTAATAGACTGCTTGCTCATGGTGTTGCTCGTCTCGATGCGCGATCATGGCACCTAACGAATGATTGGTTGCTGAGATGTAGAGATAGAAGGGTTGGTCGTCTTTTAGTGGAATAAGGACTGGTGGAGAAACCAAATAGCGTTTGAGGGTGTTAAAACCCTCTTGGCAATCTTTCTCCCATTTAAAGGAGACGTCCTTCTTGAGGAGGTGATGAAAGGGCTGGCAACGGTCAAAAAACTGCAAAATGAAATGGCGGATGGATTGGAGCTTTCCTTATAGGCTGCAGAGTTGCTTGAAATTAGTTAGAGGTGGCATTTCAAGGATAGCACAGATTTTGGTAGGATCTATCTCGATGCCACAAAAAGAGATAATGAATCCCAAGAGCTTTCCTGAGAGGACCCCAAAGACACATTTCTTGGGGTTAAGACAGACCTGATACTGAAGAAGGTGAGAGAAGATGATTTTGAGGATAGTCAAATGGTCGCGACGAAGTTTAGATTTGCCAAGCAGGTCATCGACATAGTCCTCCATGATTTTATGGAAGAGATCGTGAAAGATGTAAGTCATGGCACGTTGATATGTGGCACCTGCATTTTTCAGACCAAAAGGCATGACTCAATAACAGAAAGTTCCCCATGGTGTGATGAAAGTGGTTTTATGTTGTTCTTCCGGTGCAATCAGGATTTGGTTATATCCTGAAAATCTGTCCATGAGTGATAACATCTCATGGCCAGTCGTAAGATCAACAAGTTGGTCAATGTTTGGAAGAGGAAGTCATCTTTGGGACAAGCTAGGTTAAGGTCACGATAGTCCGTGTAAATCTAAATCCCCCCAGTTGCCTTGGTGACAGGAACGATATTAGAGACCCACTGCGGATAATCAATGGGTTGGATGAAAGAGATAGAAAGAAGGCGCTGAAGCTCTTCTTTGACAAGAAGTGCAACATGAAGATGCATTTTGCGAAGCTTTTGCCTAACAGGCTTAGCCTCTGAGTTTGTGACAATGTTATGAGTGGTAATGTTAGGGTCGATGCCAGCCATGTCGGCATAGGTCCAGGCAAAGGCTTTGCAATTGTCAGAGAGAAATGTGGTATAGTTGGCTTGCTCCTGAGTGTCTAAAGATTGACTGATCTTTAAGACTTGAGGAACATCAAAAGATGAAAGTTTAATGTCAATGGTTGATTCATTTAACATAACCTGTGTTTCAGAAGGGAGGGAGCACTGAATGAAAGAATCGTCGGCACCCATATAGGTAAGAATGGCATCATCGTCTATGCAGTGGACTGTGTTGATGGTTGCCGATTCATCGTCTATCATGTTGGGATAAACGAGAGGGAAAGACTTGGGAACCCCATTGAGTTGATAGGTTAGGGGTTCCAAGCGGATGGTGTTTATGCAAAAAAAAAACTAGGAGGGATGGAAACCACCGACTCCGTAGGTGAGGATGGAGGAATAGGCGAGTCTTGAAGAAATTGGTCGATGGTTGGTTTGGGGCAAAAGTTTGTGGAAGCCTCAGTGGGTTCTTGGAAACCCAGTCCATACCGTTTCTTGGCATTATCATCATTGGGTGTTTCGATAGGCTGATGGGAGCCTTGTTCGTAACGTCCAAAGCCAAAACCCTTCCATGCACACCTATAAATGTAGGTATGTGCAAAGGTGGGGTTGCTAAGAAAGGAGAAATCGGATGTAAATATTTGAGGCGAGGAGGAAGGATTTGATTCAGTAGGAGCTTGATCTAGCCCCCCATAGATGAGATTGGTTCGAAGGCTAGGAGGACCATAATGAATGACCATTCTGATTCGACAGTCATAGTTTGGGTTTTGATGAAGCTGTCCATACTCTTGGGGAGTCTGAAACATGTCTAGAGTAAGGAGGTGATATTCCCCCAGTGAAAGTCTTTGGAAGATGTCATCCATGGGGTCCTTGGTTGTTAATTGAGAAGATGATGTGGTGGCAACTGCTGTTTACGTACTAGTTGACGCTTTTACGGATGGAGACGATGTTTGGGTTGATGCCTTGAGTGGGATAAGAACGTCGTTTGGGCTATAGGTCGTGTTACAAGTCTTAAAAGGGGATGGGTCAGCGGGAATGACATTGACTTGTTTGTCGTGTTCAAATTTGACACAATAGTGAAGTGTTGAAGGGATGCAAGCCATGGCGCGGATCCAGGGTCGCCCTAATAGCATGTTGTATTGGAATTCTCCCTCAATGATGTAGAAGAGCTCCGGGATTGTGCGTGGACCAATGCGGATATGAAGGACAATAGTGCCAATAGTGTTAGCGGTGGTGTCATTAAAGGATCTAAGGATTGCGTCAGTTTTCGATACGCAATTCTTGGGAAGGGCCAATTGGTCAAAGGCGTGGGAGGAAATGATATTAATGCTGGCACCCCCGTCGATCATAACTCGTTTAATATGGGTTCGATCAACGTAGGCTGTGATGAAAAGGGCAGCATCCTGATCTTCCACGTTAGAGGTAGGAATCTCAAAATTACTGAAGGTGATGGAGGCGATGGGGGATAAAGAATGGACTAAGGTAGCAAGTGGCTGAGGGTCTTCATGTTGGACTTCCACTGCCTGTAGGGCTTTGATTAGAGCTTGGCGATGCTGGGGGGAACTTTGGATAAGGTCATATAGGGTCATCTTCACAGGCATTTGGTGAAGTTATTTTATCATAGATTCTGTGATTGCCTCTGAAGAAGGGGGTTGGGACACACCTAAGATGGAAATCTTGGGTTTCGGTGGTTGAGGTGCCTGGACAAAAGGATAGGTCCAAGGAATAGCAGCTTTTTCTTTCACCTTGTCCTTTTGTGACCTAGTGGTTATATGGATAGCGTTGATTTCAAATATAGTAGGTGAAGAAGGGGTTATGGTCTGTTGGTGAGATGTTGACGTGGTTGAAGAGGTTGGATGGGAAGGTTCGAGGGTTGGTCAAGAGTGTCCTCAAGGAGAAGAGTGTCTTTCTCCATATAGCGGCGAACGACTGCCTTGAGGGCACAACAAGTCTCGGTATCATGTCCTGGCGTGCGATGGTATAAACAAATCTTTGTATCATCGAACCAAGAGGGTTTTGACCCGAGGGGTTGGAATGGCTTGATAGAAGGAAGGGTAATGCTAGAAGTCAGCAAAAGTTGGCGTAATATTAAAGCATACGAACCTACTAAGGGGTCTGTGCTTGTTGATGCATGACGCGCTGGTGACTTTTGCTTGGGGGATGTTGAAGAAGGTTTTCGTACCACCTTTTGGGTTGGTGGTGCGATGACAGGTGAAGACGACACTTTCTTTGTGAGAGGTGCCAAACTTTTGAGAGGGGGTTGACTTGTGGTTGGCAAAGAAAGTAATGGAGGTAATTTGTTTTGGTTAATGGTCGGAGTAGGAAGGACACCGATTAGGGTAGAAGGATGAGGACCTAAGATGGAGGGTAAAGTTGACGGTGGAGGAGGGGTTCGCTTCTGTGGTCTGGCAGTCTTCTTTGACTTGGTTGGAAGACTACTTTTGGTCGAGGTTTGGTCCAAGTCCACCTTCACTTGCGGGTGAGTGAGGGTAGAGAGAGGGCGAATGCCAAGTGACTTGATTGGTTTAGATTGGGTAGATGCAGGTTTAGAAGGGGGGTTTGGTCTTTGTTTGGAGTCTTGGACGATTCTGCCTTGGGAAGATTGGCAGTATGAGATGAGAGGGCACAGGAATGTTGAAGAACTTTAAGATGTTCCCACAATCCCTAATGCTCCACTTTCCTTGAAGGGAGAATTTCTAATGTCTCCACTAGTCAGGAAAATGGTTGAGAGGATGTTGGATGGGGTTTGGATTCTTGAGAAGATGTGTTAGGTGTGGCAGTAGTTTCGGACCCAAGGTGTGTGGGAGTTATAACTGGATTGTTGTTGGTTGAGGAAGATGGAGAATCAAGTTCTTCTTTTGGTGGAGAAGGAACTGGAGAGTATGACTCCTCAAGTGGGTAAAGGGCAGGGATTATGGTGCCCTCCACTTGCGGTCGAGGAGTAGGTAAGGTCAGGTCCTCCATAGGCAGAAGAAAGGAGGATGGTGAGACCGGTAGTGTCGGTAAGGTTGAGGCGTCCTCTAAGATGAGAGAGGTTGATGGAGAACTAACCAGAGAAAGAGGTTCATCCACACGTGATGGACTGGTAGATGGGTTAACCTCTTGAGATTGGTTGGGGATGAAGGGTGAGACCGTATTGACCGTTCGAATGTCGTGTTCGTGTGTGTTGTCAATCAAGGTCTGGACATTATTTTGGGTTGGAGGATGATTGGGGAATGGTTGCTTGAATATGTCGATGCCCTGGTTTGGAGGTGCATTGGGATTATCTAGAATGAGCTCTCTCTTTTCAAGCATGTTCTGGATTATGTTTTCAAATGTTTTACAGTTTCCCATATCATGACCTTTGACACGGTGGAAATTACAGAAGTCATTTTCCCTATACCACGTAGGGATGGTGCGTGAGGGATCAAATTGTGGCGGTGGTCGAATCTGGGGGAGGTTGATAATCCCCTATTTAACAAGTTTTTCCAATATAAACGCGTAAGATTCTCCAAGAGGATTATACTGCCTTTGAACGTATCTTTATTGGAAGTGACGAGTGGCGCTCTGAGATGTGGATGGCTCAGCCTAATTAGATGAAGAGGACGAAGGTCTAACGACCACAGCGTTAGCTGAAGCTTTAGACTTAGGATTTGACGATGAAGGTTTAGAAGAGGAAGAGTCATTAGTTTTAGAGTTGGGGTTTTTTCTCTGCAACTTGACTTTATTCTCCTCGATGGCATGTAATTCAAGTTTACGGGCCATCGTGAAGGCTTCGTCGAAGGTATGGAAGGTCTGAACCCTTAAAGTGGAAGAAATATGTTTGGCGCAAGCTCGAGAGAATAGTTTAATAAGTTTAGTTTGAGGTAAGGAAAAGGAGAGTTGATTGATGAGACCTCTCCAGCGAGCAACGAAGTCAACTACTGATTCATCTTTGAATTAGCAGATAGTGTAAAGGTTTGTGATCGAGACCTTCTTGGTGATGTTAATGGAGAAGTGATCAAGAAAAAGCTGGGCCATTTGTGTAAATGTGAAGAGGGAATGGTTGGCAATGGAGCTGTACCAATCAAGTGCAGTGCCAGAAAGGGACATAGGAAATGTGCACAAGAGCAATGCGTCGTCATGGGCGATAAGGTAATAGGCATGTCTGAATGCTCGTAAGTGTTGCTGTGGGTCTTCCTTGCTTTGAAAGCGAGAAAATTTGGGAAGCTCCCACTGGTTGGGGTATGGTCTAATTAGAACAGAAGGATGAATAGGCTCATTGCAAATTTGCTCGTATGAGAGAGCATTGCGTGAGCCGAAAACGGAAGTCTCTAAGCTAGACATCTTATCCATCAGCATTTTGATGATATCTGCTGACGGATTGGTGGGTGGAGTGCCCCCTAGATTATAAGGCACTTGGAAGATATTGGGAGGGGCGTATGACGTGGATGGTTGCATAGATGCAACATATGGATAGCTGGTTATTAGAGCGAAAGTTGGGGCCAAGGGCACTTGTGTTATGGGGTTGGTTGGCACAAGTTGGATAGGGGTCGTCAAAGATGGTTGAGGAGTGGCTACGCTTGTTGACGGATAAACAATTACTCTTGTGTTGATAGGTGCAAGAGTAGGGGGAATAGAGACTAGTAGGTTTTGGAAAGGTGTGGGGTTTTGTTGAGTGATTTGAGGTTGAGGGAGTACCGGAATCCCCATGGAGGTAGGTTTAGATGGAGAGGTTACATTTTAGAGGTAAGACACGGTTGGGTTATTGGTGGAGGTGTTGTCTAGTGGCTGAATTATAGGTACGGTTGATGTGATTCTTGTGTCAACTAAGGAAGTCAGCATCCCATAGATTGGGTTGCCTAGGGAGTCTCGCGTTTGGCTATTTGTGAGATAGTGTTGTAAGGCTTTGACGTTAAGGTCCAAGAATCGTGCGAAATCTTGGTCCCCTTCTGGGATGATAGGAGTTTGAGGTGGGGTTGGGCGAATGGGAGTTCTTTCAGTCTCTGAGTTGAATTCCATTATAGGACTGGTTATAGATGGTGAAGGTGGAAGCGGTTGTTGACTAGCGTGGTCAAGAAGGGCCTTGGTTTGACTGCATGTCAAAACCATTCAAGGTAAGAAAGGATCAGGTTTCAAAAAACTGTGTTCTGTCAGTCTCAGAAAACCAGAATGAATGTTTAGACAGCCAGAAAGTTGGATTTTAAGCTTGTTTTTTGGAAAAAAGAAAATAGACAGAGACTGACGTCAGTATAAAAACCGATGTCTGTGAAGAATACTGCTGATGTCAATCAGATGACTGATGTCGGTACAGAGAAGTTGCCGACATCGGTTACAGGACCGATGTCGGTTACTGTGTTTTCTAGAAACTCAGAAAAAAAGTTTTTGGAAATGAAGAAGACGTCCTTATCAGCTCAAAAAAGACAGATAAACATAGAAAATATGATGATGATAGATAGATCCTAGTGTTAAATCCCTAGAAACAATTTTATTAAGATCGTGTGGCTTATGCCTTAATGTGATGTTTGAGGAAGTTGGTTGTAAGAAGGGTCCTGGAATAAGTAAGCTAAAGATGGTTTTAGGTATGTTAAGGCACTCAAAAGTCTGTATTAGCTTCTGTACAGGCCTGGTGCTAAGGAGCAAGCTCCCCTCACTTCACGATTCCAGTGGTTAGCTGGTTTCGCTTAGCCAAAATATACTTTCACTATAGTTTAGACTCTACCAGAGAATAGAGTTGGCTTTCCCCTTGGTGGTGAAATCCAAGTAGGATTGTCGGGTTGGGTAAGGTATCCGCTGGGTGATGAAATCCCAGTCGGGCCTTGTCTCAAGTGAGTTTTATGTTTAATTGAGTGCACGTGGTCTGGTTGTGTAACATTGAGTGATCTACGGTTTATTCAATATGCGTTTTACTAATTACTAAGTGTGGACTAGAAAGATGCAAGAAAGCAAGAAATGAAATGTAGTAAGTTTTAAAGCCCCAAATCGAAATATTAAATTGGAATGAAGACAAGTTGGAGAAAGGGTTGAAGAAAATGATCTTTTTTACTAGTCTAAAAATGCAAGAAAAAGGAATAAAAAGTTCTTTTTATTTCCCGCTTATGATTTTTTTAGAAAAGAAGAAAGAGGGGAAGGTTAAGAAGCCTAATGCAACTAAATGAACAAAGAAGAAAGGGAACCCAAGGAAGGCCCTAAAGGGGTCCCACTGGGTGTGCTAGAATGTTTCTATTCAAATTTTGTTTTCAATTTTCAAAGGAGAGAATTAAAGAAACTTAAGAAAGAATGGTCAAGGCTTGATGTGTACTTGGATAAAGTCTGCACACCGTAATCCAGATGCTATGAGTACTCCTCTTTGGCTATGGAGGAATGACACCTGCAAAGAAAAGAAGCTTGGACAAAAGAAGGCGTTAAATAGACAAATGGTGGGTTGTCAAGCGAAAGCTTGATCCTAGAAGTATGAAAACTTCCTTAAGGAATATAAACCCACTAATCAATAGAAGGAAATGTCTAATAAATAGTTGAATAATGAAGAACTGAAAGTGATAAAAGATTAGAAATGCAAAGGAAAAGCAAAAGACTTACTTGGAAGAAGCTATCAAATTGATCACAGTCGTCGGCGTCGATAAGTCTACCGGCATCGATTGGTCAAGGTGCCGACGTCGGTTAATATGCTGATGTCGGTTTGGGTAGTGACCGACGTCGGTTGGGGCAGTTAGCTTTGATGGGGTCTGGACTGGTCTGTGGACAGAGTCTGGTTAGGGTTTTGGTCTGTGGACAAGGCCAAGGAAGGGTCTAGGTTCATTAACAGTCTTGAGACAAAGTTTTTGGGCTTGGTTGAATGGTCTGGGGTCTGAGTCTGAGAGTCTGGTTAAATGGGCAGAATGTATGGTCCGATAGAGGACGGAGGAAACAGGGAAGTGGATAAGTCAAGATTCAGGTCTGGCTTGGTTAACAGTCTGGTCTAGGGAGATATTGTTTGAAAGCAAATAATTGAAAAGAGAATAAAAACATAGACAATATACTTACTTGTGCCTTGTAGAAGGTGTGCTACTGATGATTCCCGTACCTGCTATTGATGTAGCCTGTGTGGAGAACCTGTTGCTAATGGAGAACCTGAAGTTGTTACTGCACCTGAGGGAGAGAGTGAGAGGCTTAATTGAGAGATTTCACAGATTGATGGATGGTCGAAGACTGAAGGTTTTGAAAGATTCGTCAGTTGCTTCTAGAGATTAGCCGATTTTTGATTCGGGATCCGGAAAGAGTTTGAAGAATTGGTTAAGTATAACCGACGTCGGCAATTCTGTCGGTGTCGACCGACACTTGACCGACATTGGCGGGGTTAGAACGGGCAAAACGAGCCACTAAGCCCATTTTTCATCCGCCAAGTGCACTATCCATTGGAGAATGTCGAGGATTGTGCTAAACATGCACGAGAGTTTGTTAGGCGGTTGGAGAGAGTAGGAATAGGTCTTGGGTGAGTCATAGGATGGGAATTAGTCTAAGGTGAGGTGTCCTAGGTGAGGTGTCATGGGTAATGTGTCCAAGGAGGGGGGTTAATTCAAAATAAGTTTATTATTTTAAATTAGTAATTGTTAGAAATGGGTTAGGAATGGACTAAGGGGGAAAGTGACCAAGGGTTAGACACTATTTAGGTGTCTACAGTTAGACTAACTCAACCAATGTTAGTTTTAAACCTAACGTCCCTAGGGTTAGAGTTATTTTGAGACCTATAAATACAAAGGCCAAGACACATCTAAATAAATAAATTCTATTAAAATATTACTATTCCAAAATACCTCTAAAAATCTTCATTATAGTGTTACCATGCCAACATGCCAAGCCAAGGTGAACAAGGGGAGATGATGCACATGTAATATTGATAAAGACTCCATTGTCCACAAGCTGAGCACTAGCCTTCATTTGCTAACAAGCTAATGAGTCTCACAAAGAAGGTAAAAGAATTGAATATCTTTCATTTAATTCTATTTTATTTTATTTTTTAATCCTCATAGGTCATAGGCTAGAGGTGTTAGTTTCATTACTATGTTTGTGTTTGATTTTATCTTAGTAATATGATACTAATCTCCCCTCTTGGATTCTTTGGATACATATATAATTGTTTTCTCCAAAAAAAAAACTAATCACTGAGATTATTTGAGGCAAGTATTTGAGAGATGAAGATAATTTGGAGTGTCATTAAACCCAAACAAGTGTGTATTTATTGTCCATGAAAGTAAGCTGCTAGGACATGTTGCCAAAAATGGCTTGGTCTTTGATCTAGATAGGGTGGAGGCCATACTCTCTCACACACTTTCAATTCATAGTAAAAGTATTCAAATATTTATAGGTAAGATAAATTTTGTGAGAAGATAAATTCTTGTTTTTTACATCTTTAGTGAAGCCTTTAACTACCACGTTGAAGAAAAATCATACTTTTAGTTGGTCCTAATAAGGAAAAAATAGTTTTGGGGTAATCAAGCAAGTTATAGCCCAAGCTCCAACACTTGTAAATTTTAATTTCTCATTAGACTTCATGATTTATGATTTTGAGGGTAATAAATCTATCTCTATAATCCTAGTGCATTAGAATGATGAAGGTTTGGAACAACCTATTCTATTTTTAAATCAAACCTTAAAATACTATGAGTTGAAGTATACCTTTATGGAGAAGCATGAACTAACTATCATAAGAAGCCTCAATATATTTAGACACATGGTCTCTAAAACAAAAATATAGTTAATGGTGGTACATCCAAGTGTCAAAGACTACCTTCTAAGTAGATAATTGAATGAAAAAAGAGTTGGTTGGATAATGAAGGTGATGGAAAATGATGTAGATATCAAGGTTACCTAAATAGTAAGAGGCAAATGGTTGTGTGAAAAACTAGATGAAGACTTGGAGGATGATATAAAGGTTGTCTTAGTACTTAAATATGACCCCACAACTATTTTTACCTTCACCTCTTATAATTTGGACTGAAGATAAGATCGTATTCTTGTAATTTGGTGAGTATCCACATGGCCTATACAAGACTAAAATAAGGTAGTTTAGACTTTATTCCATTCCTTATGTTCTTATAGATGACATTATGTTTATAAAATATCTTAATGGTGTTATTTTGAGGTGCTTTGATGCAAATCAAATTGATAAGGTATTACAAGAGTTATATGATGGCCCTTTAGGATGCCATTTTTCTCCTAAAACAACTGCTATCAAAATAATGAAGGCTAGTTACTATTGGCCCAACTTGTTCAATGATGCACATGTGGGTTAGGAGATTAAAGAAATGTGCCTTTGTCATAGTCAAGAAAAAATTAGCTTCCCTCCCTATCCACCCAATTTAGATAGAGCAACCCTTTATGTAATGGGTTTTGGACTTTATTGACATGATCAACCCACCTTCAAGTGTTGGTCACAAGTGAGTATTTAATACTATAGATTATTTCACAAGGTGGATAGAGGTACTTACACTTAGGGAAGCCAATAAGACATTTGTGCTTGAAATATATGAGGGTATTACCACTAGGTTTGTATTTCCATATAAAATTATTTTTGATAATGCAATGGGCTTTGTTGGTACCAAGATAAGTGATTGGGTAGTCGAACATGGTATTTACTTGATCACTTCATCTAATTACTTTCCCCAAGTCAATGGCTTGGTAGATTCAACAAATAAGAATTTGATCAGATTTATTAAAAGGACTATGGAAGAGAATCAAAGAACACGTCACACATAACTAAAATTAGCCTTGTGGGCTGATAGAATCACTCACAAAAGAGACATTAGAAATTTCCTGTCATCAAAACTCAAAAACCTCATGAGTTCTTTGGGCTTGGGTTCAAACCACTAAAATAACCCACATCACTAAAACCCATTGCTACCCTCACTGAGGAGACTTCATCCTCACTCATCTCATCTTCTTAATCCAAGGGATCTAACTGTAGACACCGCAAACGTGTCTGCACCTTGGTTCTCCCCCTTGGTCCTTTCTCCCTCCTAGTCTTCCTTGGTCCCTAACCCACCTAGGTCTTATTAATTAAAAATTAACATCTTTTAATTAATTGAGGCCCCCTTTTCCACCCTACCCTTGCCTCCTTGGATCCTCCCTTGAATCCCTCCACCCCCCCCTTAGCATTTATTGTCCAAAATCCCCCCATTATATTCCTCCCGCGTCCATTTTAGCATGCTCATAACCGTTCTTCCCACAATCCCCCACCCAGCGGCGTGCAAGAATGGGCAGAGGCTATTTTTAGCCTCTGTCTCCATTCTGACTCTGCCGATGTCGGCGACCCTGCGGCCGACGTCGGCGAGACTGCCGGCGTCGGCAGCTTTCAAGACCCCGTTCTGTATCCGTTGCAACCCCTGGACTCCGGAGCTCGCAAACAGAACTCTCCTGGCGTTTGGCATTCGTCTGGTCTTCGTTTTGAACCTCGTGCAACAACAGCAGCAGGTGCAAAGGCTCTTCATCAGAGTTCTCTTCTTGCAGAATCCTCCCTGGCTCCAACAACAGCTCCTTCAATTCTTCATTCAGCAGGCAAAGAGGTAAGCAAGTCTATTATTTGATTCTGTTATTTGAGCTTTCAGTTATCTATTGTTTCTTGCCTTCCTTCTACCCTTCCCCCCTGAGAGGCTGCAAGGCCTTCTCAGGACCTGTCCCCTGTCCATCCTCCTCTCACATTGTCCCACTCTTCATCCCAGTTCCAGACAATTCCCCCGTCCCCTTTTTGTCCACAAAAGACCCTGTACAGGGCAAGATTATCCCACAGGCCATTCTGACCCGTCCCCAGACTCTGTCTCGACATCCTCAGCATCCCAGACCTGTCCACAGTCCATAACACGTCCCAGACCCGACCACAGGCCATTACTCCGACCGACGCCGGTCACTTCCCCAACTGACGTCGGCAGAATAACCGACGTCGGCAGACCTCCTAACCGACACCGGCAGCACTTCCGACATCGGCGACTGTCTTCAGCCCGGCTGCTTCCTCCAGGTAACCATTTGGTGTTTTCTTTCATTTCTAAGCTATTCATCATTTCTGTATTCTGGCATCTTATACTTTCTCAGTCTTTCATCTGTCTTTCTTCTGTGGGTTGACCTCCCTTTGAGGAAGTTTTTACACTTCCGGGGACAAGCTTTCGCTTGGCAACCCACCGTCTATTTATCTAACATCCCCTTGTCCAAGTTTTCCTTTCTTTTGTAGGTGTCATTCCTCCACAGCCAAAGAGGAGTGCTCACAAGCGTCTGGATCACGGTGCGCAGTCGACATCCAGGTATTCCTAACCTCATCCATTTTCTCTAGTTTCTTTATTCAACTTTTCGAATGTAGAAAGCGAATTAGCCCAAGAAACATTCTGGATGACTATGGCAGCGTTTTCACTCACTCTTTTCTATCCATTTCTTTGTCAAATCGACACTCGATCTTCGGTTCCCTTCTCTCGACTATCGCTTTGAGGGGGGAACACCTCATCCTTTTCCTGGGGCAACCAACTCCTGTTTTTGTCTTGCAGTTCGTCAAGAACGACCAACAAGACAAAAAGGGGCAAATGTAGACACCGCAAACGTGTCTGCACCTTGGTTCTCCCCCTTGTCCGTCTCGAACCCGTGTCCTAACCCGTGGCCTTGGTCCCTTCCACCCACTTGATTAAAATAACTTAATATTTTAATTGGCCCCCTTTTCCACCTCACCCTTGCCACCTTGGATCCTCCCTTGAATCCCTCCACCTTCCCCTTAGCATTTATTGTCCAAAATCCCCCCATTATATTCCTCCCGCGTCCATTTTAGCATGCTCATAACCGTTCTTCCCACAATCCCCCACCCGGCGGCGTGCAAGAATGGGCAGAGGCTATTTTTAGCCTCTGTCTCCATTCTGACTCTGCCGACGTCGGTGACCCTACGGCCGACGTCGGCGAGACTGCCGGCGTCGGCAGCCTTCAAGACCCCGTTCTGTATCCGTTGCAACCCCTGGACTCCTGAGCTCGCAAACAGAACTCTCTTGGCGTTTGGCATTCGTCTGGTCTTCGTTTTGAACCTCGTGCAACAACAACAGCAGGTGCAAAGGCTCTTCATCAGAGTTCTCTTCTTGCAGAATCCTCCCTGGCTCCAACAACAGCTCCTTCAATTCTTCATTCAGCAGGCAAAGAGGTAAGCAAGTCTATTATTTGATTCTGTTATTTGAGCTTTCAGTTATCTATTGTTTCTTGCCTTCCTTCTACCCTTCCCCCCTGAGAGGCTGCAAGGCCTTCTCAGGACCTGTCCCCTGTCCATCCTCCTCTCACATTGTCCCACTCTTCATCCCAGTTCCAGACAATTCCCCCGTCCCCTTTTTGTCCACAAAAGACCCTGTACAGGGCAAGATTATCCCACAGGCCATTCTGACCCGTCCCCAGACTCTGTCTCGACATCCTCAGCATCCCGGACCTGTCCACAGTCCAGAACACGTCCCAGACCCGACCACAGGCCATTACTCTGACCGACGCCGGTCACTTCCCCAACCGACGTCGGCAGAATAACCGACGTCGGCAGACCTCCTAACCGACACCGGCAGCACTTCCGACATCGGCGACTGTCTTCAGCCCGGCTGCTTCCTCCAGGTAACCATTTGGTGTTTTCTTTCATTTCTAAGCTATTCATCATTTCTGTATTCTGGCATCTTATACTTTCTCAGTCTTTCATCTATCTTTCTTCTGTGGGTTGACCTCCCTTTGAGGAAGTTTTTACACTTCCGGGGACAAGCTTTCGCTTGGCAACCCACCGTCTATTTATCTAACATCCCCTTGTCCAAGTTTTCCTTTCTTTTGCAGGTGTCATTCCTCCACAGCCAAAGAGGAGTGCTCACAAGCGTCTGGATCATGGTGCGCAGTCGACATCCAGGTATTCCTAACCTCGTCCATTTTCTCTAGTTTCTTTATTCAACTTTTCGAATGTAGAAAGCGAATTAGCCCAAGAAACATTCTAGAGACGAACAAACGGGGGTGGTCGAGCTAACCTCAGAAGATGTGTTATCTGAGTGCTGCCTACATAGCCCTGGTCGTAGGGCCTCAGACCAATGTAGTTCGGACTAGGAGACAGAGTGATCGATGATTGGATGTGGTCAAGTGTCAAGATGATGCTGCAAATGTCACAAGAGTCGAGAGTCTTTCATCCCTTAACAAGTTTCCATAGTCGTGATGGATGCATGCTAAAGATGAATGGAAGTCTATTTATGTTTCAGCAAGTATTGGTTTATGCTTAACATAAATTGGGTCTGGTCGGTAGTTTCCATGTGTATTGGTGTCCGTGGAAACTATGTGGAATAGACGAGGATGATGTCTGAAAAATGATGAAAAATGGCTTGGTTTGAGTTGAGTCGCCAATTGATGCGGTTAAATGTGACCAAAGTGTAGAGAAAAGATGGAAGGCAAATTGCTCTTTCATTGACAAGGACCAACAGGAAGTATAGATAGGGGTTATTAGAACAAAAAGCCCCGTTCATGCATTACGTCGTGGACCAGTGTTGTGTCAGAACGGTAATCGAATCACTTTTGACATTAAAGTGAGCTCGAAGTCCCTTGAGCCGGTGATAGGAGGAGGATAGGGTAACCCAGTGTAAGAGCAGGAATAACCTTGCCCCTTTTATAGGAGACCCTGAGACAACTACAAGCCAATGTCCGTGACTCATTTTTTTTTTTTTTTTTTTTGTTGCAGACTGATCGATGCGGGAAGCCTGCATAGAGATGTCTTTTGATTTAGTGGTCATGTTGCGAAGCTGATCGATGCGGGAAGCTTCTAAAAAAGGTTGTTGTTTATTGCCAGTGTAGTCATAGCCATCCTTCGAGGGAGTGGTCTATATTTTTGCTTAATAATGTTTGAAAAGTTGGCCTAGCTGTCCTTCAAGGGATCAGTCTAGTAATACAGCAATGATAGTACAGCTGTCCTTCGAGGGATCAGTCTGTCTTTTTGATTTGACTTGACTTGATTTAGTGACCATGGATATGTTTTGACATCTTGATTTGGATTTATTGATAGGAATGAGAGTCACGGACAAGACTGTAGAAGCTCAAGGACGCCCCTTTTTATTAGGACAAAGCATCACTGCATCCTAAAAGGGTTGTAGAGGACTTGATAAAGGGGAATAGGGTTGAAAGGGATGAGGATTAAGGGGACGAAGATTGCTCAAGGGACGAGCTCAAGTTACGTGTCAAGTAGACGAGTACTCGACTAGCAGAAGAAAGGTCGAAGATGCAAGACAGAAAGGGGGGCTCAAGGTCTGATAAGTCCCTGGGCCATGCTAGTGAGTTAAGGTCTGAGTCAATTAGGAGCGGACTTGCCCCATTTGGCTCTTTCCAGATTGGTCAGATGTTGATGGTGGATGAGAAGTTGACTGATATGGTTGTTGATTGGTCGAGACTTGGTTGAAGATTGGTTGAATGATATTTGGTTGTTGATTGGTCGAGGATTGGTTGAAGTGTGGTAAAATGTTTTGTCAAAGTTTGTTGAAGGTTTGGTCAAAGGTTTGGTCAATGTCATGGTCGAGGGTTGGTTGAGACTTGGTCGAGGTTTGGTTGAATGTTTGATCGAAGTTAGGGTAAGGTTGGATCCCCCCAGTCACTTAGGGAGAAAGTTGGATCGATTAGTCAAGATTGACTGAGGCTTGGTGATTAAATGGACTGTGTTAATGTCAAATAATGGGGTCAAAGGCGGTAAAGAGACCATAGTCTGCCGTGGAGATCTCGATTTAGGCGATGAGGTTGGAGAGGCACGGGTCGGGGTTGATGTTTTGTCGAAGAGGTGGTTAAGAGGGGCCTTGGTGAGAAGGAAAGGATTTCTCCGTTGTTGACGAATGACAGCTTTAAGAGCGCAACAACGCTCAGTGTCATGTCCCGGAGTGTGATGATAATGGCAGAATATGGAGTTGTCGAACCAAGATGGCCTTGATCCGAGAGTTGATGAGAGGGGTGGTGTTGAAGGTTTGTTGATGACGTGGTCGAGAAGAAGGGTGTCATTCCCAAGACATTGGCGAATGGCGACCTTGAGGGCATGACAATGCTCCATGTCGTGCCCAGGCGTGCGATGATACGCACAAATGGAAGTGTCGTCGAACCAAGGTGGTTTAGGTCCGAGAGATTGATATTGTCTGAGAGGCGAGAGGTCGAGGCGAGATGACTGCAATAGGTGCCGTAAAAGCAAGGTATAAGAACCTGCTAATGGGTCTAGATGTTTTATTGCAGTGAGGGTTGATGATGTTGGTTTAATAGGCATAAGAAGCGTTGGTCGATGGTTTGAGGGAGATATATGTTTGATGGGTTGAGGGAGTAATGGAGGCGACGTGCCTCTGTGAAGGATGGGAGTAGGCAGTACTCCTATTAAAGTGGATGGATGTGGGCCTAAGATTGAAGGCAATGATGAAGGTGGGGGAGAAATTCTCCGATGTGGTCTAGTAGCTTTCGTTAGTTTGGGTCGAGGGCCACTATTATGTGAGGCAAGGTTGGATGTGGGTTTGGGTTTGGATGTGGACGAAGGTGAGTGAGATGTAACAATCTCAGGCAAAGGGCAAGAGGAAACCGTGACTGGGTCTTCCTCGGTTGAAATGGGTAAAGAGACTGGTTCTTCTCTTGGTGGAGAAGAAATAGGAGAGGGTGGCTCCTCCAGATGGCAAGAGGCAGGGATGATTATGCCTTCCGCTTGTGCTTGAGGAGTAGGCAAGGTATGGTCATTGGATGAAGGTGCGGCTAATGGTATAGGTGTGGTCAAGGCGTCCCCCAATGTAGGAGAAATAGATGGAGGACTAACAGGAGAAGAGGATTCTTCATCTTGTGATAGATGAATAGGAGAAAACTCCTCTGCCTGTGAAAGAGATTGATCAGAGATAAGAGGTAAGATAGTGTTAATCATGTGAATGTCATGGTCATGAGGATCTTGGGTTATGGTTTGGACGTTGTTTTGAGTAGGCGGATGATTTGGAAAAGGGTGTTTGAAGATGTCGATATGTTGATTAGGTGGGGCGTTCGGGTTATCTAAAATAAGATCCCCCTTGTCGATCATGTCCTGGATTATGTTTTTGAAAGTTCGGCAGTTGTCAATGTCATGGCCTTGGACGCGGTGAAAGTGGCAGAAGTTAGCCTCTCTATACCATGTAGGGAGGGCTTTAGAGGGGTCAAATTGAGGTGGTCGGATTGGAGGGAGATTGAGGACCCCCTGCTTGAGAAGTTTTTCCAAAACAGAAGCGTATGGTTCTCCAAGTGGAGTGTAAGAACGCTGGATATACCGTTGTTGGAATTGTTTGGTAATGCTGGAAGATGTCGAAGGTTGGGAATAATTCGTTGCTGTTGAAGATGGTGATCTAACGACCACAGTGTTGGCCACTCCTGTAGACTTGGAGTTGGCAGAAGAAGAAGGTCTGGAAGAAGAATGGTCAGTAGATTTTGCGTTGGTATTACGCAATTTGACCTTATCTTCTTCAAGGGCACGGAGTTCAAGCTTTCGAGCCATGATGAAAGCTTCGTCAAAAGTGCGAAATGTCTGAATCCGCAAGGTAGAAGAGATGTGGTTGGCACATGCTCGAGAGAAGAGCTCGATGAGCTCGGGTTGAGGTAAAGAGAAGGAGAGCTGGTTAATCAGACCTCTCCAACGAGCGACAAAATCGACAATTGCTTCGTCGTCAAATTGCCTGATGGAGTAAAGGTTTGTGATAGAGACTTGTTTGGTGATGTTGATTGAGAAATGGTCAAGAAATAGTTGGGCGAGTTGGATGAATGAAAAGATAGAGTGTCTGGCAAGAGAACTATACCAGTCAAGGGCAGGGCCAGAAAGGGACATAGGGAACGTGCGTAGAAGTAACGCATCGTCATGGGTGATAAGATAACAGGCATGTCTAAATGCCCGTAGATGTTGTTGTGGGTCTTCCTTACTCTGAAAGCGAGTGAATTTAGGAAGCTCCCAATGGTTAGGATATGGTCGAATAGGGACGGAAGGATGAATGGGCTCGTTGCAAATTTGTTCATATGACAAATTATTGCTTGAACCGAAAATGGAGGCCTCGAGACTGGACATTTTATCCATCAGCATCTTGATAAGATTTACTGACGGATTGGCGGGCTGAGCGCCCCCTAGGTTGTAAGGCGCTTGGAAGAGGTTAGAGGAGGTGTGCGACATAGTCGGTTGTACAATGTACGGATGACTAGTCGCAGGGGCGGAAGTGGAGGCTAGAGATGGTTGCGTTATGAAGGTTGAAGGCATAAGTTGACTGGGCACCGCCAAAGGTGGTTGAATGGCGGCACTGGTAGCAAGCGAGGTGGGCACTCCTACATTTGTGGGCGCAAGAGTGTAAGAGGTCGAGGTAATCAAGTTTTGATATGATGTAGAACTTGGTTGAATTGCAGGTGGTTGAGGGGGTAATGGAACCCCGATGGAGGTCGGTCTAAAAATAGACGGGGAGGCCAAACTTTGCATTTTGGCCATGATTGGGTTAATAGTTGAGGCGAAAGGCCGAGTCATAAAGGATTGGGTGGCGAATGGTGTGGATGTCGTCGCCACGTTACCCGAAAGGTCTCGCGTTGGGTTTCTCGCGAGATAGTTTTGGAGGGCTGTGGTATTGAGGTCCAAGAATCTCTCGAAATCTCGGTCCCCTTCAGGGATGATGGGAATTTGAGTCGGGGTCGGGGTCAGTCCTGTAGGAGTTCTTCCAGTCTCTGAGTGGAACTCCATGATAGGACTGGTTGGAGACAGGATAGACTGGAGCGGCTGTTGGTTAAAGTGGTTAAGAAGAGAGTCTTGGTTCCAGAAACTGTGTTTTGGGCAGTCTCAGAAAACCAGAATGGAGTTTTTGACAGAGAAGGGATAGGTTTCAGGCTGCTGGTTTTGAAGAAAAAGGATAGTGACAGAGACCGACGTCGGTTTAAAAACTGATGCCGGTAATAAATGTGGCCGACGTCGGTCAGATAACCGATGCCGGTAACAGATGAAGCCGACGTCGGTAGAAGAACCGATGCCGGTGACAGGGGAGGGCCGACGTCGGTGGAAGAACCGATGTCGGTGACTGTGTTTTCCAGAGGGCCAAAAGGTTCTTGGAAAAACAAAGAAGAAAGTGCCCTCACACACTCAAACAATCAGATGAGAAGAGGAAAACAGAGAAAGACAGACAAGCCTAAGCGATAAATCCTAGGAATTAACCTTAGAAGCTGTGGCTTATGCCTTAGATGAAATGTTTGGAAAGATTGGCTGTCAAGAAGGTCCTAGAAGAAGAAGTCTAGAGCTGGTTTCGGGTTTTGTTTTTGGTGCTCAAGAAATCTGTGTTAGGGTCTGGTACGCGGCCTGGTGCTAAGGAGCAAGCTCCCCTCACTTCACGATTCCAGTGGTTAGCTGGTCTCGCTTAGCCAAGATATACCTCGCCTAGAGTTTATCCTCCGCCAGAGAACGGAGTGGGCTTCCCCCTTGGTGATGAAATCCAAGTAGGGTCACCGGGACGGGTAAGGTATCCGCTGGGGGATGAAATCCCAGTCGGGCCTTGTCTCAGGTAAGTTATATGTTTGTTTTGTGCATGTGAGTCGGTAGTGTAACATCAAGTGTCTAGATTTATTCAATATGCGTTTAAGTTACTAGATGTGGACTACGAAGATGCAAGCACAAGCAGAGATGAATGCAAAGTGTTTTAATGCCCAAAGTCGAAATGTGATATTGTTATGAAGACAATGTTTTGAGAAAGGGTCAAGAATATGACGTTTAGACTAGTCTAAAATGCACAAGGAAGAAAAAGAAGGATTCGTTTTAATTCTTGCTTATAGTGCCATTGAGAAGAAAAGAAGGAGGAGAAAAGGTAAGAACCTAATGCTCCTAAATGAATAGAAGAGAAAAGGAACCCAGGAGGAACCTAGTGTCCCACCGGGCGTGCCAGAATGTTTCTTGGGCTAATTCGCTTTCTACATTCGAAAAGTTGAATAAAGAAACTAGAGAAAATGGACGAGGTTAGGAATACCTAGATGTCGACTGCGCACCGTGATCCAGACGCTTGTGAGCACTCCTCTTTGGCTGTGGAGGAATGACACCTGCAAAAGAAAGGAAAACTTGGACAAGGGGATGTTAGATAAATAGACGGTGGGTTGCCAAGCGAAAGCTTGTCCCCGGAAGTGTAAAAACTTCCTCAAAGGGAGGTCAACCCACAGAAGAAAGACAGATGAAAGACTGAGAAAGTATAAGATGCCAGAATACAGAAATGATGAATAGCTTAGAAATGAAAGAAAACACCAAATGGTTACCTGGAGGAAGCAGCCGGGCTGAAGACAGTCGCCGATGTCGGAAGTGCTGCCGGTGTCGGTTAGGAGGTCTGCCGACGTCGGTTATTCTGCTGACGTCGGTTGGGGAAGTGACCGGCGTCGGTCGGAGTAATGGCCTGTGGTCGGGTCTGGGACGTGTTCTGGACTGTGGACAGGTCCGGGATGCTGAGGATGTCGAGACAGAGTCTGGGGACGGGTCAGAATGGCCTGTGGGATAATCTTGCCCTGTACAGGGTCTTTTGTGGACAAAAAGGGGATGGGGGAATTATCTGGAACTGGGATGAAGAGTGGGACAATGTGAGAGGAGGATGGACAGGGGACAGGTCCTGAGAAGGCCTTGCAGCCTCTCAGGGGGGAAGGGTAGAAGGAAGGCAAGAAACAATAGATAACTGAAAGCTCAAATAACAGAATCAAATAATAGACTTGCTTACCTCTTTGCCTGCTGAATGAAGAATTGAAGGAGCTGTTGTTGGAGCCAGGGAGGATTCTGCAAGAAGAGAACTCTGATGAAGAGCCTTTGCACCTGCTGCTGTTGTTGCACGAGGTTCAAAACGAAGACCAGACGAATGCCAAACGCCAGGAGAGTTCTGTTTGCGAGCTCAGGAGTCCAGGGGTTGCAACGGATAC
This sequence comes from Torreya grandis, assembly GCA_037957365.1. Lineage (NCBI taxonomy): Eukaryota > Viridiplantae > Streptophyta > Pinopsida > Cupressales > Taxaceae > Torreya > Torreya grandis. The sequence goes on from JARHVA010000413.1 coordinate 5,312,652, forward strand.
AGAACGGGGTCTTGAAGGCTGCCGACGCCGGCAGTCTCGCCGACGTCGGCCGCAGGGTCGCCGACGTCGGCAGAGTCAGAATGGAGACAGAGGCTAAAAATAGCCTCTGCCCATTCTTGCACGCCGCCGGGTGGGGGATTGTGGGAAGAACGGTTATGAGCATGCTAAAATGGACGCGGGAGGAATATAATGGGGGGATTTTGGACAATAAATGCTAAGGGGAAGGTGGAGGGATTCAAGGGAGGATCCAAGGTGGCAAGGGTGAGGTGGAAAAGGGGGCCAATTAAAATATTAAGTTATTTTAATCAAGTGGGTGGAAGGGACCAAGGCCACGGGTTAGGACACGGGTTCGAGACGGACAAGGGGGAGAACCAAGGTGCAGACACGTTTGCGGTGTCTACACTAACATCATCCCATTTAACTTTTTTTTTATCAATACCATTAGTTTAGGTCCACTGAGCTATCAATAAGGTGGCTAGACTAAAACCCTTCTTCTCATCCACCCTGAGATGATCAACCATGATTCACCCACCACTCACACTATCCAATGTTAAAATGATGATTCCATCCTCACCTACCTCGATACAGGTGATTCTTCTATCTATAAATATCTCCCTCTTGAAAACCAAGCCTGCTAAATGAGTCAACTATTGATGTTAATTTGGGTACCCAATAAAATCCTCATACCATAAAAATAGGCCAATCTTTGACTCCTGAAGAGTGGAAATACTATCCTTCTTTCCTCTATGACCATAGCATAGTGTTTTCCTGGTCTTACCAAGACATTCTTTGAATCAACCCTTCCATCGCTCTCCATAACACCATCACCTGTCTTGAGGTTAAGTTAGTTTGGTAAAAAATTTGTTTTATGCATCCCCACATAGCTCTTTTTATTAAAGAACTTCAGCACCTCTTATCTATCAATTTCATCCATCATATTGAATATCCATAATGGGTTTCTAACATCATTATTATTACCAAACCTATAGGGGGCCTTCGTCTCTACATTGACTTTCATGACCTTAACCTTGCCTACCCAAAGGATGACTTTCCCCTACCTAACATCGACCAACTTGTTGATCTCACAGCTGGCCATGAAATGCTATCCCTCATAGATGGTTTCTCAAGATACAATCAAATCCTTATCGCTCCTACATATCAACATAAAAATTCTTCATCACTCTATGGGGAACTTTATGCTACTAGGTTATGCCCTTTGGACTAAATAATGTTGGAGCCACTTATCAATGGGCCATGACCTACATCTTCCATGATCCCATTCATAAGATTGTTAAGGATTATGTTGATGATCTTATTTGGAAATATAAGTATCACAAATATCACCTCATTGTTCTTTCAATAATTTTTGAATGACTAATCTGCTATCATGTTAGGCTCAATCCCAAGAAGTGCATCTTTGGGGTCTTATTAGGAAAATTGTTGGGCTTTATTTTTTCCCTTCATGGAATATAAGTGGACCCTACCAAATTCAAATCTATTTTGGATATTCCTCCTCCCACTAACTTGAAACAACTTCGTAGTCTAAAGGAAAACTTCAATCCATCTAACATTTTATTTCTCAACTATCTGATCATTGTCAACCTTTTCACCATCTCTTATAGAAAAATGTCTCCTTCAAGTAGACCAATGAATGTCAACAAGCCTTTGATGAAATCAAGGAGTATCTTCTTTCTCCACCTATCCTCATTCCCCCTAAATAAGATCAGCCCTTTTACCTATACATATCCACCACTAATCATTCCTCGGGATCCATGCTCACTATTCATATTAGGATAAATCCTTTACAAGCGAGACTTTGATGACCTCCTTCTTCATTATCTTTATAGTCATGAATCTTCTTACATCATCAAGGAAGCCCATGATGGCATATGTGGGGGACAATTTATTAGTATGGTTTTTTCCATGTGTATTCTTTGCCTCAACTACTATTTGCCCACACTTAACTAGGACTGCTATGATTATGTCAAGAAATGCATCAAATGTCAACAGTATGCCAACCTTCATCACACACCTTCCCATAGTCTTCAAGTATCTCAATATTTTTGGCCTTTCTCACAATGGGGTATAGACCTTATCAAGAAATCCAACCCTCATTATTCATAATGACATCAATATATCATCACCACCATAGAATATTTCACCAAGTGGGTGGAGACCATCCTGATTATATTAACAAAGGCCAAAAAAATAATTTATTTCATCAATCACCATATCATTTTCCACTTTGGTGTCCCTCATAAAATCATCACAGACAATGGAAATTCTTTCAAAAATAAAAAGGCCCAAGCACTTTGTGACTCTTTTATTATCGATCTAAGCTTCTCATCCCCTTATCATCCACAAGCCAATGGATAGGCCAAAGCTTCCAATAAAACTTTTATCAAAATGATCACAAAGGTGGTTAGTACCTCTAGTCAAGATTGGTATCTTCATATCCCATTTTCTTTATGGTCTTATCATAATAGCTTTCAAACTACCATGGGAGCTACACCTTTCTCCCTTGTCTATGGAATCGAAGAAATTCTGCCCCTTGAAGTCCAAATTCAACCACTTCACATCTTATTGTATGGAATATTTTCTGAGAGTGATTATCACCAAGAATGCCTCACTCACCTCAAGCTTCTTGATGAACATATTTGGGCCGCACTTAATCAGCTTCATGTTTATCAAGAACACCTATAACAAGCATTTGAAAAAATGAGATTTCAACATCAGAGACCTTGTCCTTAAAGAAAAAAAGATGTCACCAACATGGAAAAGACCAAGAAGGGAAAATTTTATTTTAATTGGTTAGGACCTTATATTATAATCCATAAGTATGGATTTGGTGCTTACCATTAGTCCTCTCTCAAGGGCAAACTAGATCCTGAGCCTATCAATGCTTTGCATCAGCATCCTTTCTATTATTAAATAGGATCACCCTTGCTTATGTGTATAACTTAAGCTCGTACCATTGTTTATGAGATTATACCCTCCATTTCATTTACCCTTATCCTTTGAAAATACTTGATTTCAACACAGAACCATGTGATTTATTTGTCTTAAACATCTAATCCCAATCCTAAGTATGGGTACCACAGATCTACCTATAACATGGTTCTCATGGATAATTTTCATCTTTAAATAGATGGAATCCCATGGTCAATTATTTCTCAACCCCTTCCTTCCCTTTATCATTTACCTCTTGTGTAAAGTCTAGCCTCCATAATGGTGAATCATTTGGCCTAATAGACTTGTCCATGTCAAAAAAAAAAAATACATTGCAAATCATTAATCCTCTAAACAATATAGACTGCTCCCTTGAAGGACAACTATAAAATTTAAAAGTTTAGACCACTCCCTTGAAGGATGGCTAAGTAAAAACAACATTTGAAACTTCCTGCATTAATCAGCTTCAACAACTACTCAAATAAAAAAATTAATGAGTCAAACTCTATCAAGAATATAAATAAGTACACTAATTTTAGTTCTTAACAATTCCATTTTTTTAATATCATCATGTAGAAATTGGCTCCTATACATGGCATTATTAGACTTCCTGCATTGATCAGTCTACACATTATTATAAGGCATGGACTTGTCTATTACAACCCTCTAGTTACCTATAAAAGAGGTAAGATAACCCATATCAAGTTAACCCTTAAACCATTCACCTTTCACCCATGTTTCCTTTACTCCTCTCTAAAATCAATGGATTATGAGCTTACTTGATACAAAGTGATCAAGATAACCTTGTTATCAATTCAAACACACTCTTGTGATGAACTCATTCGACTTGTGTTCACTAAGACAATTCAATTGTGGATTCTTCTTATTTGGTCCTTCCTAATTAAAATAATGTACCTAATTCTTAACCATTTCTTGGGACATATGGACCCATTAGAGTGTTTATTTTTACATGGTCATTTTCTCACACTTCCCCCTCTCATCACATCCTAATCAAAGTCATATATCAAACATAAAACATAATAATTAACATCATAATCAAACATAATACATTAAACATCCAAAATTCATTTTCCATATCATTATAATCATCCTAATAACATTAACGTAAACATAATCATCATCAACATAATCTCCATTTGAATAATCATTAATAGCATAACATCATAAAAATCATGATCATCAAAGTAACAATCCACATAACCATAATGATCATCCATATAACATATAATGACATCATCATACCATCAACATCAAAATCATATCTCATATTCAATATCATAGGCATCATAAGGCATTACTCTTATACAATACATAATATAATATCATCCAAAAGATAACATATCATAATATAACATCATCCAAATAATAACCACTATCATGATCATCATATCATCATAACCATAATAACATGATGATCAACATAACATCTCATAATCAAACTCATGACTAACATAAGCATAATGATCATATTCAACAACATGATCCACAACATAATTATACCCATCATAAATATCATAAGCATAATCATTGTAATCAAATCCAACCATAACATCGTAACAACATCATCATGCCTAAGTCAACATCTCATCAAGAAAATAGAACATGCCATAATCATAAAAAAATCCATGTACATGATCATAAAGTTAGAATAGCATAAAACAACATGATACAAATTCTCTATGTCTCTCTCACTCTCATCTTTACATCTCACATCTTCGACATGTAGGCTGATATCAAAATGCATACATAGATAGATAGATAGATAGATAGATAGATAGATAGACACACACACACACACACACACACACACACACACACACACACACACACACACACACACACACACACACACACACACACACACACACACACACACACACACACACACACATCAACAAAAAAATATACATCACATAAGTGTCACCCATCATGAACCTATGACACCAGAACTAGAACCAGCTGCACCTGCTCTACCAGTTGGTATTTGACCCTCTGATGCACTTGCCTGTGCTATAGTTGCTACCCACTAACCTAGTGTAGCTAATGATGGTCCCCCTACCAGGCTAGTCTTGTACTCACCATACCTCATTGTATCAAGTAACTAGGTGAATATAATAGCCTCATAATATCTCAGCTCCTCCATGAAAGTTATATACCATGTTTTAGAAACCATGTTAGGTGTTCCTCCTCCTCCTCCTACAATCACCCCTACCTTTTGACATAGATCATCCCTCTCTTATGTGACCATTGTGAGGCTAGCCCTTGCCAGACCCTACTCACCTATCAAGGTGGTAACTCATCCTTGTAACATGGCTATCTATGCCTATAAATTAGTCACCTAAGCCTATGCCTCTATAATGGTTGCCTCTATCTGATTTTATACACTTACACCCTGTACCTATGTTAGATCTAGATCCATAGGCCCTTGCCCATCATCCTCCCAACCAAAATATATAGTCATGTATCTCATCTGGTACCTCCTTGTATATCTCTCTATGCCTTTAGCATCATCAATAGGATCTTTAACTGGTAGCTCTTCAAAATTAGGTAACCCCTCCTCTAGTTATATCTCTATAAAATCCTACTTTGCATCCTCCCTCTTGTAGTGAGGCACATCTAGAGGTATATCCTATAGTATTCCAAACTATCTCTAGACTCGATCTATAGGGATCCACTCAATCTTTCCATCTCATCTACCATATACCCATCATCATCTCTATAATGATAGCATATGGTACCTATACCCTATCCATATAGGCAAATCCAAATATGGCATCCATATAATATTTATAGCAACTAAGATCTCTAAGTGATCTAGGAACCACTCCAAATCCCTAACTCCACCACTAGCCCCTGAAAGTCCAAGATTAGTGTGCCATCTCATAAAACCAACTCTATAATCAATCAACATGAATCCATCCCATGGGAGCCCAACTGCTCTTAAAACTTGTATGTGCTCATACACCCAGTAATAGAGCACAAACCCAATGTTGATGCCATATCATTTCCTCACTCTAAAATCCTAGAGCTCCTTATAAATCTATACCAATAATAAAAGGGACCATTCAAACATTGTACCCTTAGCATCATCTCTGTCAATACTCCCAATAGCAACAAAGGGAATTGACCATTGTTTAAATCAAGTACATCAAAATATGATATACCCATCATCATCATGGTAATCAACCACCTATTATCTGGGGCCCTATGATATAATGGTCCATAACATGGTCCTCCCATATGGAATTTGGCCTTTAGATGGTCCTCACCATATATCCAATTTATAAAATCATCATGCTCATCACTCTCCATGTGGTATATCAGCTCCCCCTGAATGATATTCATGTAATCTTTTAGATGTCCTCTAGTAGATTAGACGTATCACTAGTTAGGAATAAAAAGGTGTTTATGGTCAGGTCCCATCTCTCGATAAGGGCCACAATCATCAAGGCATGTCATGGTAAGTGTTGGTAGTGTCGCATGGATCCTAGGCCAACAACCTCTGTCTGCCTCCACTCGGCATCCATCATCCTATCTCAGCAATTAGTGAATATTTTTTGGGACTCGATCCCTCATCTAAATCCATTCTTGAGCCAACATAATAATCTAATGTTCTTAATGTTTCTCCTTAGCACTTACCCTAGACTGTTAACCTCTAAGTCTATATCTATGACCTATTATTTTCCCTTTCAAAACCCCTCTATGACATCTTAATAACCTGTGTCTTTGACCTTTTTTCAGTACACAAATTATCTAACTCACCTTAGTAACTTATGTTTTTTACCTCTCTGATCTATCTAATGTTACATGATCCATCTCATCCTAACTTATCACTTGAACCATTCCTACCTTTCCTACATAAGGGGTTGGCCCTCTGTTGGCCAACCATTGATGGTTCAAGGAACCATTGATGGTTTTGGGGTCTTGTTTAACCCCCCACATAAACCATCGATGATTAGGATCTAACCATTGATGGTTACTATGTATAACCATTGGTGGTAAAACCCTACCACCACTTCCCTCACTTCACCTACAATATCCTACAAAAACATCTAATCTACCAATTTTACTACCTCAATCTTCATTATTTACCTTCTTTTCCTACCTCCCCCTTATTTTTATACCTAATTTTACCAATCTTCTCCCTATTTAAAACCTAGGCCATCCTAGCCCAGATCTATTGTTTTTTCCCACCATTTTCTCCTTTTATCCTCTTCATATCCTTCTTCAACTTTTTCCATCACTCTATTATCCCTATCTTAGTCTAATTGAAAATAAAAACTCATTATGCATTCATTTTCATGGTTAGAGCCTTCTCCCCCTCCTCAGAAATATCCTCGTTGTTTATCCATCACTCACACATGCCCTCACCCACTCAACCATCTCCACCTCTTCTCAATACTCATCCACTCGACTATCTCAATCATAAAAAAATGCTCAGTCAAATTACCAAAGTAAAATGAGGTAACTAATTCTTGGATTTCCCTTTTTACCTCATAGAATTTTAAGGTTTTACCCTAACCATTGACGGCTAGGGAACCATCGATGGTTACTCTTAATGATCAACGGTTAGGGAACCCTAGCCATCCATGGTTAGGTTTTTTCCCTTCTTTTCCTCTGGCTTCTCCCACCCAACCCTTTACCTTTTTCACCTACCCTTTTACCTTGAACTACATCTAGTCTAAAGTTATTTTGGATATCAATGTCTTGGTAATTATGTAGGTAACATCCACTCTCCTTGTGTAGTCAAAGTTAGCTTGACCACTTCTCTAACCCAACCCTACCCTTTCTACCCTACCACATCCTCTTTGATTTTATTTGCTTTTGACCATATCTTTTCACATATTTTACACCAAATTTATGTTATCATTTGACTATCCTAACCTATTTTTCCACATTACCCATTTGACATTTACATAACCTCATACATGACTAGACCACTTAGGTTGTCTTGCGAGAACACTTCTTTACCTGGATACATAAAACCTACCCAATTTTGCCTAGATAGTTTAAAAGGCCTAATTTAATCAACCATGAAAAATATTGTAGACCAATTACCCTCTCCTATTTTTCTAGACATTGACCTTATTTTTACAACTTTAGCAAATTTAGTCATTGTGTAATAATTGATATCACACTTCATTGATTTTTGTGTGTAAGCTCACGTCTCCTCAACCAAATCAACTACCTTGTTTTACCTATCAAACCATGACTTGATTTCTTTTCAACCTCAATCATTTCCCAATTTGAGGGGGGGATACCTCCTCTCATGACTCAGGACAACTAGACCTAGACCTTAACTAGCCTCCTATTTTTGTTTTACAACTTGCCCAAGCTACACAACAAAAAGGGGAAAAATATAGACACCTAAAAATTATACATGATAGTTTTTAGTGTCACCCCACCTTTATAATGATAACTAGGCCCATTTATGAACCTAAATTTACCAAACACATTTTTGCTTATATATAAATCACCTCTTTTCACCCTTTTTAACCCATTTTCCCCTAGCGTATGAACCACTAACAGTTAGGGTAACCACCGATGGTTAGCCTAACCATCAATAGTTAGGTCCCCTCTTCATCTTTAACCAACTTTAAATCATTTTATCTCTTTGTGTGAGATTGAAAACTTCCTACAAGATAACTTGTCTTTAAAATAAAGCTTTTAAAGTTGTGAAAATAGGCATCTTTACCCTTAGATAAAATTAGTAACTTCTTTCATCCCATTTAGTAACTTTTGCCTATAAAATAAGTAGAATAGCAAGGGATCAGGGATCAACTATCAATTATTCAAAATTTATTTTAGGTATCCAACATCCATATCAGTGAGTGAGCATCATCACTTAAGATTCGAAACTCTATCAAAATCACTCTAGAAGGCTCAAAGCACCGTCGCTCTAGCTGCATCACTCCAGACTTCTTCCACTTGGTTATAGGTATTTTGTACTTGTGTGATTTTATTTTATTTATTTTCAATACCATTATCTTATTTGGTTTACTTGCACCCCATTTTCCACTTTTTAGCCTTGTATCCACCTTTGTTTACCCAAAACCCTAATTTGTACTTTCTAATTTATTCATCTCTAGATTTGCATAGGAAACCACTAATGGTTCTACTAACCTTTGACAGTCCACTACAACTATTGATGGTTACCCAACCACTGATGGTTTACCCTAACCATCAATGGTTCCCCTAACCACTGATGGTTCCATTTGCTAGTATTTTATAGCAAGTAATTTTCACCCTTCTACCTCCAATCAAACCCCACTTTTTGTGTTTCTCTCTGATCACATGACCTTTTATAATTTTATAAACTAGACCCCAACCATTTTAGTATCTAAATTTGATCATTTTTTTTAATATGCAAGTTATCATTTATTTCTAGTACACATTTATTTTTTTATCATTATATGCAAGTATCTTCTGTTATCATTTTATACTTGATTGTTATAAAATTAGATTGGTAGCCTCTTAACAAGCCATATGCTTCTTGAATCTAGCACACGTTAGGTAGTCCACTCAACCAACCATATAACCACCCCCTTTCAAGTGTCTATGCTACTAGCAGGTTATTCCTTCCTAGCCAAATAGGATTTCTCACTTTCATCTAGATTCACGCACACATTCTACTAGGTATTCTTCTACATACCCTAATAATTATATTTATTTTATTTACTTTCAAAATTAAAAAATGAAGAAAATAAACTGAAACACCAAGCTATTGCTCCAAACAATGCAATGGAACATAATCCTCCAAATAATAATAATTCTCATCTTAGCTCTACAATTTCTCAAGGAAATAATATGGATGTACACAAACCTCTTTCCTTAGAATAAATTCAAAATCATCTTCCATGAACTTCCCCATAATATTTTGATCCTACATATGCTATCAAACACTGGTATGATCCCCACAAATTTTGTTGGTTTCATTCAAGTTAGGGCCATTCTCAAGAAACTTGTCTCCAATTATAAAATTTTGATATGGATTATCTCCTTGGACCTAAACTTGATCACAAATTGATTATATGTAAATGTCAACAATCTTACTAAATAGTAGCTAAGGTTCCTGAAAATAAAACAAAAAATGAAGCTTTAAATCAAGCCAATGTTCACTTAGCCATTTATAAGGATCTCCTTCTTAAACATTAGGATAACACTAAGTAACCTCCTACTATCAACAATATTGAAATTATTAGAGATCCTAATATTAATGATGAGAATGGTGTCAACATGAATAATATGAGTTGAGTAGTTTCTTATATTGATCAATATCTAACCTCTAATTATAATTTTTTCCAAAGTTATTATTTTTTCAAGACTCTTACCCATCCCATCTCATAGAATTGGGGCATGAAGAACCAAAAAACATGAATATAAATAATCCAAAAATGCAAATTTACAATATCTCTTATACCATTGATATAAGCTTTACTCCCCCTCTAATTAAGATACCTCAAATGGATACCTAAAAAATGTCAACTAACATTACTTCTACTCAAAAATAAGAATTTACTAGAGTTACAACCACATCACCTAAGATAGCATGAGTACCTTCAATTAGTCAACCCATCTTAACCAAACCTAAAAAAAAAATACCTTAAAAACATAAATTGCAATGCATTGTTGACCTATCTTAAAAATATTTATTACAACATTATGCACCTTTATCCAATAATAATCTAATGGGTTATGATGAGTGGAATCCCATAGTGGAACTTTGACATCTCCCATCTTTGATTCTTTCCTTATAACTTATGAGAACTTCTCCTCATCATCGTAATTGACTAATGTATTTATTATTTAAAATGAGTATCCCTCATCTTCCACCCATGTGGTAAGAAGCTACCTTATCAATATTTGAAGATAGCATCCTTCAATAGTGCAAATAAATGTCTATCTATGTTGATGAAATAGTAGACACTTATCTTTCACTTAAATTTCTCATCTCTTACATGATTCTCTATGATATATTGCTTCATACAAATGACCCACCCTTATTCATTAGTGTAAAAATAGGAGATATATAAGTTAAATATGATTTAATCGATGATGGACTAGGCACTTATCTTACATCCCTTAATTTTATTAAAACACTTAGATACTCTGAATTCAATATTAAATCTAATCAAGATATGTTTGAAAGTCATGATATTTAAATTTACACTCTCTTAAAATAACTTACTTGGTTGACCTTAGACACACTATATTAGAGCATTTGCATTGTCAGCATGCCAATGTGTTAAATTTACCTATAACGATGTTATATACAAGATTCAAGGAGATATAAGTATGTAGAATTTTGAATAATTCTAGGAAAGAGGGTTTTTTAATATACCCACCCTTAAACCCTTACCTAACATCCCATTTCATGAATCATAACATTCTAATTATCTTGATAACTCTACCAAAGGTTATAATGGTCATATTGAATTAATAGGAAACATACCACCTAACCTTTTAGATTCAGATGATGATTAACCACAAGAGATAAGTTTAAAAATCAAAACTTTTGATCTCTTTCCTAACATAATCATTTTATTACCTCCTTCTTTATGACTTCAATCTCATCAACAACCATATGATGACATTCTAGTTACCTTATAAAAAACTAAGAATTCCATTCACCATGCCTCTTTGATCGATAAAACCATTGATGCATGTATTATTGATCTTTATACTCTTGATTATGATGATGGATATTCTTTAGACGGTCCATTTTTAGTTTTCTTTACTCAATCTAAAGATGTATAGATACTTAGATATCATTCTTATTTACAACATTCTCTTAATTATATTCATGTAGTTCTTTCTCTTGCTACATTACATGATATTAGTTATTCTAATGTTTACACATTCAATATGGAGCACACACACTACTACTACTCTAGTCAATGTTGAGCCTCTTTGGAGTTTGCTTATGGACTATGACATGATGGGACCTTACTAGTTTGCTATATTCCATGATCCTTTTAGTTTACTTCCTCTAGAGATATCATCTATACTACTTTGAATTGTTATGATTTCATCTATTGATATGGTTTAACCTAGTGTTTATCTTATTCCAAGTTCTCCTATTGGTGATGGAAAAATAATTTTTCCTAAGATTGATCCTTTACTAGCATGATGGGAAGAGGAGCCTTATTGTGAGATTCATAGAGTTACTAGTCATTGGGCTATGGATTGTAGTGCACACTAGAAATATATGCATATTGTTTTTCTACCATAAATAGCCTCCCTTCACCATCTTCTACTAGACATACTTTTTGTTATCATGGTATGCATAATCATTCTTTTACTCATTACAAACGTCTCAGGTAAGAAATTGATACACTTCATCTAGTTATAGCACAACCAAAAGACAAGAGTCTACTACCTCCTAAGTTACTTTCAACATATATTCCTCAATATGGGGAGGTTTATTGTCTTTGGAATTGGTGCACTACACACCATATTGATATATTTTGAGTGCTTCAATAACATTTTTAGGATTTTCAATGGCCTTCACCTTTACTAGCTCAACATTATGATTCAGGTCATTCATGGGTGAATGCTCCTCTTTCTCTGTAGTATATACCTTTACATATATTTGTAGCTACCATTCAGATTTTGACACCTTTTCCTCAAATTGAGTATCTCACACAAGAGGTACCTCAGGAGTATCATATTGGTTCTATCATACCTACCTTCTCTATAGAGATGATACGGTAGGAAGTATTTTCACACCTTGATATGAAGATTGATGAGACTTTGATTAATGTTAGAATTTAATTGCACATGGATGTGTTATATGTTATGGATGATATTTGTGGCAATATTTATCACTATTTGTGAGCACATCATGGTGTTCTATCACATTATTTATCACACTATTATATGACTTGGATTTGATTTATGAGTCTATATGGATATTTTACTTATTTGTTATGTCATGTGGGTTATTTTATTTTTTATTTCACAGATTTTGATTTAAAATGAATATCTCATGCATTAATATTATTGTTTAATTTCCTTTTTACATGGTGTAATATTTATTAAACCTTATTTGTCTTATGCTTGTTATGTCATTTAAACACAATATAGCTATTATTGTGACATGGTTCTTAACCCACATCCCTTTATTATCCTATATTTACCATATGATTAGTTAACAACCATACTTATCATTGTATCACTACATATATAGATCTATTTATATCTTCATCTATTCCTCATTATCCCCTTTTTCATACTAAACAAACATAAGGCTAAGAATTGAGATCACATGTTAGTTTTTAGGCAATCCTAATTCTTTAACAATAGATGTCAATATCTATAGGTATTTTATTTCTTATAACCAAAGCCTACAACTCATTTGTGTTTGTCACTTTTATCACTCATTATTGGTTATTACAAATCCATATGGAGGAGGAATAGAAAAAGCCATAAAAAGTTAAAATCCAAATCATTTAAACAAAAGTCAATGATCAAAAAGACTAAAATGAATATTCAAAAGTAAAAATCACACTAAAATACATGATTAATATCTAAACACATCTCCTATTTTTAATCGAATCTCAAACTCCATAGTTGGCCTCATAATAAAGTTGAGGTCCATTGAGGTGTAGTAGACCAATAGATTAAAATAGGGAATTTCAAAGTTACATATAGTGATACATAATTTCTCACATAAGTACCCAATTTTCATAGTAGACCAACAAATATATAATGGGTCCTAAGGAATGGGTAACATGATGTGGGAAGGTGGGTCCATTTTATTTTTCTTGTATAATTAACCTTCATGAGTTGATCCTAGTACTATACTTATTTTCCCATAAAGTTTTGTGTTTATTATGAACAAATAATTTCTATATTTAGCATCCATTAGACTCTTAGTGTGTTATTATTTACTTAGTATGCCTCATGTCTACTAAGGTTGTATTACAAACACCTATGTCATGATTTTTACACTCCTTACTTCATTACAAAAATCCCAGTATTCCTCCTTGATGAATACATTTTGTTAACTGATCATGCCCCTAGGGTTTCCTTTTGTGAGTTGTAATGTAAAACCTTGGATATGACCAATCCTTTCTCACAAACATTTCCTTATTTCCTAAAAATATTCCTAATATTATCATTTTCCTCATTGGTTTTCCTTTTTTGAGTTGAAGTGTAAGACCTTGGATAAGACCAAGCCTTCCTCACAATAAATTCCTACCACCCACATACCATGATTAGTGAGAACAATAACTATCAATTGGGATATTTACACCTTAATTATTATTTACATTTTGTGTTACATGATTAATTAATTATTTGGTTTTTATTAAATTCTGATTTATAGATCATGTGCAAACTTCCCATTGTGACTTACTGCTTCATGTTTTCTTATCTTTTTTTATTTTGAAAAATTTGTTTTTGGGAGTGTGTTTTACATTGTGATTTATTTTACATAATTTCCATCTTGATTTATTATGTTTTATGTGATTTATTTTAAAATATTTACATCTTACACATTCCTCAACTTGGTTTAATGTGTTTTATACCAATTACATTTATAATACAAACTTTTCAAATATTGATTTAAGTGTATTTTAAAAATTATTTCCTTTATTTTTGTTTTACACATTTTCCATCATGATTTAGTGTGTACTAAATTTTATTTCTCTTTTATTTTTTGTTTTTTTTAAAAACATACTACACTATAAGTTCTTTTATCATTCTTTTTAACTATACATTTATTCACAAATTGCTAGAAAGGAACCCAAAACATACCACATATTTTATCATAGTATATAATAGAACTAAAACACATATGCTAGAAAGAAAATATACATCCATAAACATATATGATGAATATAAATTTCACATGTAGAATCATATATATCCATAAGTCAAGTGTATGATACAATAAAAACATGATACAAATACAATAATATCAACAACTCTAAGGTTGTGCTCCATAATGTCTATCTGTGGATGAGCCACACTACCCATAGATACCTATGACTATCCTCTCCAAATAGTCCATTATAATGAATCCATATGGTATCTAATCACATCAATGTATCCCAATGTATTGTACACCTAGGCATGTACCTATGTTAGTTGTCTCATTATCTCCATATGAACAGTTCGGTCCTTAATTATTATTTGTCATGCCTATAGCTCTCCATATCCCAATCCAAGTGGCACATATGTGTTATCTTCTCATATTGTTAACTCTGATGATACCTCACCAACTAATGAAATCATCTAGCATACTCTAGGGAATATGGTAAAAAATTATCAGCCACAATTGTAGTATCATGTTGTAATAATACACCATATAAAATATCATGATGAATACATCGTACTATATCACCCCATCTAAATTACTCCTTGATAATATCTAAAAAAAACCCAAATGTACATTTGATGTCACATATATATAAAATATCCAAACATATTTGTAAATAAATATATATACAACTATATATCTAATAATCTATTTTACAACTCAAAATAATAACAAACACTTAACAACAATGGTATTTCCAACAATAGTCTCTTAGTTAATGTGGACTCCAAGTACCTCTATATGAGCATGTGTCCAAGGTGATACAAAACCAAGAGTAAGAAATCAAGCATGTTGTGTACCCATCTAGATCTTACTCTCTATCATCAAACTCTACATTACCTGGGTTGTGGGATCTCCCTACTCAGTTGTCTCCTCATGTGTATCCACTACCACCTATTGATGTATATATCATCATAGTGATCATAATCATAATTTTAACACCTATTGTGTCTTAATAATAGCCACATATACATCCTACACATATACATAATACCACAAAAACCTAATGATTTTAAGCGTGTGTAGTCATTTATTATTAATCTATCTAATAAATCAAGTAACCATACCAAATATATAAAATGCTAGAGTCTCTATCATGTCTATAAAATTAAAAACAAAAAAAAATGTATTAGTCCCTACTCTGAGATAATCAAGAAAATACACTATAAAATTAATTACAAAAATTCTTAATTCAAAAATTAACTACTTCATCAACCTCTTTTTGTAATTTTTCTACCACTTTATACTATGTCAGCCACATACTTCACTATGTTGGTCATAAATAAAAAATATTATACTATGGCAACCATTGTGTCATCATTAAAGCTAATTCAGTCCACCACTAAGTAGTTAGTCACGTGACAAAACTAAGTCGACCCACTACTAAGTAGTCGGCCATGTAATTCTACTATGTCAACCACTTTATACGAAGTCAACTATTCTCTAAAAATTACATTAACTACTTTCACACATTACTTTATCGACCAATATGTATGCAATTAGCCAATTATAATTTCCAAACTAGATCAACCTTCTTATATGCAGTCAACCAATTATGATAAAACTACATCAGTCATCTGCTAGTAGTCAACCACCCTTTTTTATTTGATTTTTAAACTGAGTTGGCCTAGCCAACTTTGTTCAATTTTTGTGGTGAATTTTTACCTATTTATCATTAATGCCATATGCGTTTATGACCAATTATGGGACCTACCCATTGATTGTCCTATTTCCTACTCTACCTCAAGAATTCTCAAGGCAAATTTCATTATACGGATTTACCCTATCATCTAATTTTTCAAATTTACTACATTTTCCAATAAAAACTTGTAAAAATTAAAGCATCGCTTACCTAAGTTACACAAGTTGATAATGTTATGCATCCCCTAGCTCACAATTATCATTTTTGGGGCATACTTTCTCTTTTTAATCTCCTAGGTCTCTTAGAGCTCTATATTTATCACAATAGCAAAGTTATAAATGAATAGTTTACAAATATTATTTATATTTTAATTTTCAAATTATTTAACTATCAATTATTTTCTAACAAAATATGATTTTTTCTCATAAATATGTTTTAACTAGTTCTTTTTCTGAACAAAAAATATTTTTGGACCCTAATATTGTAGAGAATTTTTCTACATATAACACATATTTTTGTAAAAAAATTGAGTTTTATCTTATTTTGTAGCTCCACCTAATGTCCCCTACATTGGATACCTTTTCATTTCTCTCACATGGCTTCTCTTCTATACTAAAATTATTTTTCAGTTATTTCCTTTCAATTACTTTTATGCTTTGTACTAAAATTTATTATTTCAACATTGTGGGTTACTATGTTCTTTTCCTAAAACACCATTCCATGTTACAATTGCATGACATGTGATGAGATTCAAGTAGGTCATATATATACACATAATATTTTTAAACTTTATCAGTTATCAATGCTTTCTCTCTTGTAAGAACCCATTGAATCTTAATCTCTTTGAGTGCACACCTTAAAGGGTGGATTGGGAAAGGGGTTGGTAGACCTTTGATGGTTCATAGGATTGTTGGCCTCTATACCACCACTTAAAACTAATACAAGATACTCCTATTCATTTATCTAATCTCTAAAACCCCACTTACACATTTACCTAAGTAGTTCATCACCCAAAATATTCATTAATTAATAAAAAACCATTTTTACCATGTTTCCTACTATGTTCACCAGCTCGACCCCGTTTTGGGATTTAACAAATCTTATAGAAATATGTCATCCTAAATCGACATAGTTCAATACCTATAGGTCTATTTCCTAACTAACAAGGTTGATATAAAATCTTAAGAGGGTTTACGATCAATCCATGACTATCTATACCCCTTTCATCTCATTTATAAGAGTAAAAATCAATTACTCATAATTAATTCTTGTAAATATGCTTATATAATCAATAGGAGGTGTCATTAATTAGGTTTATAACTTTGAGAAGTAATACTTATCTTGTGGAAGTCTTGGATGCATAGGAGACATCCTGTATCCTAGAGATGATTTATCTTTGTGATCCTTACAATCCCACAATAACCTCTTGCAAATCACCATTGGCTAAGGGAGAGATTGAGGCACGACGAGTTTACTTCAACAAGGTAAGTATATTCTTAGCCCTTCATATTTTGATAAGTAGATGTTATAGAGTTAATATATATTGAATTGTATCTCTCCTTTCTTAAATCATTTCTATATTATAGATAGATTCATCTTTGCATGTTTATTATCTTACCCATTTATGCCACAAGGTTTGGTGAGCACTAGATTAACTTACATATGTATTTACTAGATTAGTTCACATAATTGTATAGTATATTATCTTTCTTAATATTATTTATAATCATAAGACCTACCTAGGATTATCACAATATATAGCATTTGGATAGAGGCCTTCGAAACCTTGGCTTTTTCATAATGTGATAAAAGATCCCTTAGTGTAGGTTTAGTGGATCCATTATTGGTCATGACCCCAATTTAAACTTGTTCCCAAGCATACTTGTTAGATGATTACCTTATCTGATCTTGAATATTATTGAGTGGTATAAGTTATAAAATTATCTTATTTTATTTTCATACAACATGTGTATAAAACATCCAAATGTGTACACATTGAACAAGTGTTATCAAATGTAGATAATACTTAATGAAAAAGTGTCTTACACTAAAATTAGGTGTCTACACTAGGCTACAATATTCAAACCAATGAATTTATTCAAACTTGAAACATGAAAGATGGAATGCATTTTTTTTACTGAGGTAACTCCAATTTGTAGGTGATAATTACAATTTTCTACAAGATTTGCTAAAGATCATAATACTTTGGTGATAGTTTATCATCCTTATTATGTTTATCCAAAGACATTTTTTATATAATTAGAGCCTTAAAATGGAAAGATCTTACTTTAAGATACTTTTCATTACCATATTGATCATCTTGTTATATAATTTTATTTTTTTCCATGGATAAGTTCTCCTTGAGATTAGAGAGGCTCTCATGTTGGGATTTAGTGTACTCTTCAACAAATCAAACTCTTGGACTCAATTTAAAGGATGAGGTGATAAGATTGTGAAGGATATCGATATAATATCATAAATAGGGACATCTTAGAGAAAGTATGAAAATAATTTGTAGACAATCATTATGATAGTGGTAAATAGTTAATCTATTTTGTATATTTATCTAAACTAAAGTGATTGAGATACCTTTACAAAATATTATTGACCACCTAGTCTAAAAATTAATAATAAATATGGTATCATGGTTATTAACTATAACATTTTGGGTTTATATAAATTTTGAATTATCTCCATAAATTTATTGTCACTATGCTTAATAAAAAAAGATATGGAAAGTTAAAAAATGGGCATATTTTTTTATGTCGATGACTACCAAGATGCTACTTTTACCTTCTAATTTTTGTATTCTTATAATAAAATCTATGGACATATCTTCTCATCATTCCCTAAGAATAGATAAATGTTGAAAAATATGAGAGGTATTAATAATGTCACCTTTGATGTATGGACACACCAAAAATTCTACCATAAATTTGTGTACATCACTCTCAACTCCATTTCAAAAAAAATCATATTTGATTCTATAATAAGTCTTCAAAAATATTGAATTTACCTTACTAGAGATGCATACCAAGATTTAATAACCTTATAGTTAAGGCTTGAATTCTTGTATAAATATAAGTTATCTTTGTATTAAAATTCACTCCCTTTCCACAAAAATTAGGTTAGAATATTTCGACCAATAAATTTTTACATAAATATAAATTATCCTTATATTAAAAGCCACACTCATTTCACAAAAATTAGGTCTTAACATAAAATTTTACATAAATTAAGTTATCTTTGTATAAATTAAATTATCTTTGTAGTAAATTAGGTTAGAATATTTACCAAATACCCATTTTTGACAAAGATACTATCTTGACCCAAACATCTTTTAACCTACCCATCATTAAATCACCATATATCTTCCATCCAATACTTAAGATTATGCTTTTTTAGAAATTTCTTCATCCTAAATCTATAATTTCCAAATGACTAGTGAAAAAGAAACTTGGCAATAATGCAATTCAACAAGCCTTCTTTATGGCCACCTCCAAACCAAGATTATATTTATTGTCAAAAATCTTATTTACAATTCCTTTTGACATTAAAAGAGGGTTCATCATTAACATCAACATCCACTTTGGTCTCAATAATAACTTCATCAATAAACATGTTTAAAAATGTTAGTGATAATTTTATGGTTAAGAAGGAAGTTTCATTTGGCATCAATGCAAATTCTCTTGGTACCATTCATATAGTATGTTTTTCTTCCATAAATACTATTCTTCCCTTTCCTATTGAATATATTAACATCACATTATCTGCATATATTAATTAGGATCTACAAATACAAACTTTATTGGACTTATCTCATGACAACACATTAATTGTAACATCCATAAATATCTAAGAAGACATCTAATTTGGTGAAATGTTACTTTGCAAAACCCTGCTTGAGAAATTACCTCTAAAAAATAATGAATATATACCAACAGATAAAATATATTTTGACAATTAATTTTTCAAATAAAAAATATGAAAAATAAAATATATTTTTCTTGATATAAAATATTAATAAAGTTAATTAACTAATTAATTATTGTTCATGTTAATGATATATTTAAATTAATAAAATCAACAAATTTGATACCTAAATAAAACTCAGTCTCCAAAATTTTATGAAGAATGAATTTTTTGATTTTAATAAAAACATTTGTAACTTTAAGAACATTTCTCTTCTTCCCTTTTTCTTACTCTAATCCCCTCATTTTTTAAAAGACTAAAAACATATACCCATTTTATCAAATAAAAGCTCACTCAAATAAAAGCTCATTAATTAAATATAACATCATTTTAAACTTTTATGATAGGGGGATTCTAATGTTAGTTATAATTTTGTGTTTAGAAATCTATAATTTATTTACTTTAAAATAAATTATAACTTTAAAGTTTCAAATGGGACAAGAAAGGGTATAGGAGCGCATGTCATTTCTCAAATTTGGATGAAAACATGATTATATGACTATATTCAATTGAAAGTGCTACTTAAAATAAAATAAAATAATCATTAAAAAAGTTTTGCTGACATAGGACAAATCATATTGGTCCAAGCAAACATTATAAAAATAGAGTGGTTATTGATTTTGTTATACTTATATGGTACTTGTAAGTGAGTAAGATAAAGTGAAGATTGATAATTTTTGTATATATTTAATGGGGACAATGTTGTCTCACATGAAATATAATTGTTCATAATTTTATTTTTATGTTTATTTTAAATTGATTGAGTTGTTAAGGTCTGAAGTTAGATATTATTTAAATATTAAGATTAAAGAGAATAATGAATTTTTTTTAATAAAATATATTATTTAGTTTGAAATAATATTATATTAATTTTTTTATACGTGTTTTAATAGATAATATTTATATAGAATTATTGAATTACATAGAATGTCGATATTTCAGTTCATATTTTAAAAATAAATATTTAGCAAATTATAATGATGAGAAAGCATACATCTGCATCTAAATCGATGAGCTTTTTCGTTTAAGTATTTATGAGTAAGGTATCTTAATTTTAATCATTTGACTCTTTGTATCATGTACTTAGAGGGATTTATACCCCAATAAATAGATATAATCAACCATCATCTTCACCAATCAAATTACAACCCTTTTAATATCATATTCAATTTTAATTTGATTAATAATAATAAAATATTTGACACTTTACAATATCAATATATATAAATAATATCTTTGTAGCATTAAAAATGTTAAAAAACTATATAATAAATCCACACATTTGTACACTAATGAACTCACATTTAACTTTCAATATTCTCTAATATATTTTTCTTACTATTAAAAAACTAAAAACACTTTTTTGAAAAATTGCCAACCATCTTTACTAATAGAATTTGAACTTTATCCTAATTTAGAATGTACCTAAAATTCATGGGATTAATGTGTGGGCACGTTAAAACCTTAAATCATTAAAAGGTTGGTATACCCTCTCCAAAAAAAAAAACATAAAATAACCAAAGCATACATTATTATTTAAGCTATCTATAAGGATATTGTGTGGGCCAAAGCATGCAGACAATATCTCGAAAAAGAACACCCTAATAAACTACAAAATTAGGGTTTAGGGGAGCCATCCCAATTTAAGTAGGGTTATTTTATTAGAACAATTTAGTGAAAAAACTTGTATATACTTTAGGAAAGAAATAATCATGATTAATATCTTTAATTTATATTGTGGGATAAAAGTTTTTAAAAAGTAGTCATTTATTCTTACTTTTGAAATTTGTTTGGGAGATGCTCCTCACAAATGTCATTGTTAGAAAATAATTTCTTAGATATATCCCTGTTGTGGGGCACTCTTATTTGATGGATGACAATTTATAGGACCATATCATAAAAATATTTTTTAAACTTAATTGATATAAAATATAAGGCTAGGGAAGTAAACATTTGTAAATGCCTCAACAATATGAAAAAATAATCATAATAAAAAACTTTGTTTCTAATAAATTTTTGAAAAAATTTCCAATTATTTAATTGAAAGAGAAGAAAATAACGAAGGTGTTTCATGATATTGAAATTAAATATAATTTATGTTATTTTTTAATAAGGGTAAACATTTTTGAGAAAGAGTTTTGAATTGGGAAGAGAAAGTTTTGATGGGTCCCACAACCCAATATAAAGATCACCCAAGCTAATAAATTGTTATAAACAAGAACCATCTTAAAAGGAGTAAGACAGTGTTCCACAGAGACGCATCCCTCCCAAAATCTCCATATTTTTGTGATAGGGATGTCCCTAGGATGTGGTGACATCAGGGGAACATCCCCCTACTACACCTCCACTATTGCCCCAAACTACCATCATCCCTAGAATGTTTCCCTCTAAGAGAGGACGTTTTCAGGGTGTACCTTCAAAAAAGGATCATCTAGGGGACTCTGGGACATCCTTGGGGTATCCAAGGGACATCCTGTTGGAATAATTATCATAGATGTCAAAGGAATTATAACAGATATGAACGGAAATGTTAAACAAAATTATTGCCAAAAGTGAATGGAATCATTACTAGAAATGAACGAAATTGTTATCAGAAGTGAATGGAAATGTTGACGTAAGTGAACGGAAATATCAATGAAAATGTTAACATAAATATCGATAGAAATGTCAATGGTCACATCTCTTGGTGAAGAGGTACCTCTTGGATGGGACACATCCTTTAAAGGCTATATAAGGGAGAAGAGATGTGGAAGTATTACAATTATTCAATTTGAATGAAGATCATATAAGTGTGAGAGAGAAGGAAGAGCAAAAAATGAAATAGAATATCTCTTAAGAAAAGAAGTGTGAAGGGTAGATTTATTTTAATGAAGAATATCATTTGAGAATTGTGAAAGAGAGGAGAGCAGAAAATATATGAGCAAAGCAAAAAGTATATTAAAAAATCAATGAGATAGAAAGCATAAGAGAAACAAAGCCATCATTCGATTGAAGAAGCAATCACAGATGATGGAATTGATTTGGCTTGGGGGTTGGTGCTCTTATGGGTTAGTGCTCACGAATTGGTTAGGTTGGTGCTTGGCAAAGAGGATCGGTGTCTCTAGTGGGTGGATGCTCATAAATTGATTGAGTTGGTGCTTGGTTTTGGGATTGGCATCTCGAGTAAGTTGATGCCTGCAAACATTATAAAAGAGTTATATATATTTTTCCATGGTTTTCTCCTAAAAAGGTTTCCACATAAATCATGTGTTCTCTTGTGTTATTAATTGCTAGATTTTGAATGTTTATGGTTGTTGTGGTTGATTAAATTTGAAAACATTAAAAGATTATGTTATACTGATTCACCCCCCTCTCAGTTTAAGCATATGCTTAACAATTAGTTTTAGAGTGGTTCCTTCAGAATCAGTCTAACTACTGGAAGGTAGATCCCAGGAGTACACATGGCTAGTTTTCAAGGTCAAGACAGTTTCTCCACAAACAAAGCATCATTCTTTGATGGAATGAATTATGATTTTTGGAGTATAAGGATGAGAACATATCTTATGTCTCTAGGGTTTGATATTTGGTTATCAATAGTGATGGGGTACATAGCACCAACAAATCAGCCAATGGATCAGGGTGGAAAGAAGGCATGTGAGAATAATGTGAAAGTGATGAATGCCATTTTGTATGGCTTATTAGAATTAGATTTCATAAAAGTAATGCATTGCGTGTTAATAAAAGATATATGGGACAATGTTTAGAATATCTATGAAGGTGATGACAAGGTTAAGAAGGTGAAACTTCAAATGCATAGAAGGCAACTTGAAAGTCTTAAGATGAAATATGAAGAAAATGTTGTAGCCTATCTTCTCCATGTGGATGAGATAGTCAAAACCATCAAAGGGCTAGGTAAGAAAATGGAAGAATTGATAATAGTACAGAAAGTACTAAGGTTACTTCCTATGAGGTGTGATGTGAAAGTCTCGGCTATTAAAGAAATGAAGGACTTGGACACATTGAATATGGATGAATTATATGGAATTATCACAACATACAAAATGAGGATGGAAGTAGAAAAGCCAACAAAGCATGAAGAAACTTTCAAAGTATCAAAGACAGTGAAAAAGGAAAAACATGAATCAAGCTATAACACCAGTGAAGAGTTGGATAAATAAGCCATATTTGTGAGAAGTATTAAAAACGGATCTGGGAGACATAAAGGTATGTTTCTACTCATTTTCGCTTTTTACATTCAGAAGAAATGAGAAACTAAAGATAATGGTTAGGGGTTAGATGATACTCGAATGAATTTGTGCACCATATCCAGATGATTAAAGGAGCTTCTCTTTGGCTATGGAGGATGACACCTGTAGAGAGAAAGACTCAAACAAATAAAATGTTAGATAGATATATGGTGGACTGCCAAGCAAAGCTCGGTCCCAGAAGTGCAAAGACTTCCTTGAGGGATGATAGTCCACTAGTTGATAAAAGAGTGTTACTAGAAATAGAAATGGTGAAAGACTAAACAAAAGAAATAGAGATAATGCGTACCTATATTCAGCTATTGGTCTGTCACAGTCACCGACGTCGGTAGTTCTGTCGGTGTCGGTTGGTCAAGGTTACCGACGTCGGTTATTATGACGACGTCGATAGGGGAAATGGTCGATGTCGGTCAAGGCAATGGCCTTGGACGACTTTTGGACAGGTTTATGGGTGACAGAGGAGTCTGGGAGGTCTGAAGGAGTTTGAAGGTCTGTGAAAGATTGCAGGGAAGTCAATAGAGGCTTAAGAGGGATAGGGGTAGAGAACAGGTTGTCAAAAGGAGTAATGATATGGGGAAGGCCTCTCAGCCTCTATAAGAAGAAAGTCAGGTCTGGTTGATGATATTTAGAAATGCTAAATAGAAGCTAATTGCTAATGCTTTCTAAATTACTAGAATGAAATAGAAGAAGAATACTTAGCTCTTGCTTGGTGAAGAATCAAGGGTGTGAACGCTTGTTCCCAATGTGGCTGATGTAGAAGACTTTCTACAATGTTTCAATCAGGTGTGGAGTGACTGATGCAGAGTTCCTGTAGCCTGTGATGCTTGGTGTGTGTCTGGGAGAGAGAGAGAGATAGAGGTCAAATTTTGGGAGCAAGAGAATTAGCATTTGGGTCTGTGATTTAGGGTTGAGAATTTGCCTTTGGGGCTGTTTTAAGCAACTGACGTCGGCTATCCTGCCGGTGTTGGCCGACGGGTAACCAATGTTAGTGGCTAGAAGATTGGAAAAAAGGCTATTTTTAGCCTTTTGCCCATTCCTCTATCTGTCAAGTTCAGCTGCCATTGAAAAGTGGTCCCAAGGCAGATTTAATAGGCATGGGGATTAATGGGAGAGTTGAAATAGGTCTTGGGTCATTATGATTTGTCATAGGGTGATAGATGGGGGTATCCAAGGGCAAGGTGAGGTGTCATGGGTGATGTGTCAAGGGTGGTGTTATTAATTTAAAATAGGTAATTTATTTTAAATTAATAAGTGTGTGGGTTAGAAATGTTTAGAAGTGGACCAAGGGGACCAAGGGGGGGCGACCAAGGAGTAGACACAATTTTGGTGTCTACATTTGCCCATTTTGGTCTTGTTGGTTGTTCTTGATGAACTGCAAGATAAAAATAGGAGTAAGTTGCCCTAGGCATGGGATAAGGTCATTTTTTTGTCCTATTGGTTGTTCTGATGAACTACAAGACAAAAATGAATGTTGGCTGCCCCAGATGTGGGATGAGGTATTCCCCCCTCAAAGCAGGAGTCGAGGGAAGGTAACCTAATATTGGGTGCCAATTTGATAGATAGTGGATGGGTATGGTGAAGTTTGAGTGTGAACACTGCAAAAGGTGAGATTGCACGTATACCACTTCACGTGATAGGTAGGTCAAATTGTCATAGTCAAAGGTCGAGTGCTAAAATTGAAATAACTGGGCCCCAACATTTAGTCGTAGCTGATTGGGTTAAATGATCCAAGTTGTAGCTCCAATGGTCATCATGTTCCAAGTATCCCAGGCTCAAGAAGTGCTCTTGGAAAACATGAAAATGTCACAAATATTGGGGATTAGCTTGCTTGAAATCCAACAATATGTGTGAGGGTCATAATATGGGTTACACACAATTTTTCTAACTATTCATGAGGTAGAATACATGCAATCAAAACAACCAAGGCAAAGTTGTCTCGAAAGTGGTCGTGGTTTGGGGAGATAGTTGTGATCTCCAAGGTAGTTGGTCATGATTTTGAGTTGGTATAGATAGTTGGTCCATTAGATGGATGGATAAAGGAATGGCCAAGCTAACCTCAGAAGACCCCATGTCAACTGAGTGCTGCCTACATAGCCCCTGTTTGAAGGGCCTCAGGCCAATGTAGTTCTCTCCAAACGGGAGGAAGAGGGTCGGTTATGGATGGGTTAGACTAGGTCAAGTCATGGTTAAAGGTAATATGGTTTGTCCATCAAGTAGAACAACAAATGGATGTGGCCGAGCTAACCCCAGAAGACATCATGTCATCAGAGTGCTGCCTATATAGCCCCTGTTTGAAGGGCCTCAAACCAATGTAGTTTAGGCTGGTTGATAAGCTGGTTTGGTCAGGTTATAAATGATGAGGGTATGATGATGTTACAGCCTTTTCCATATTGTGTGATGGTGTATGTTGTAACATTGGTGATAGGGTTTTCCATCCCTAGCAAGTTTCCATATTAGTGATGGTGTATGCTAAAAATGAAATGAGTATTTTTATGCTTCAGCAAGTAATGGTTTATGCTTGGCATAAATTGAGTTTGGTCAATAGTTTCCATGTGTATTAATTTCCATAGAAACTAGTGTGAATGGGCTATGTCATGTTAGTGGTCTGAAAATGTTTGGTTTGATTTGGTTGGGTTTAGAAAATGATTTGGTTGGATTTGAATTGGTTGTATGTGACGAAGATATAAGAAGTGAAAGGCATGTTGCTCTTTCATTGACAAGGACCATAATGATAGCATAGATAGGGTTGTTGCAAACAAAAACCCCATTCATGCATTACGTTGTTGACCATTGTTTGTGTTAGAGAAGTATTCAAATCACTTGATGTTAAGTGAGCTCGAAATCCCTTGAGTATGTTGGGGTAAGAGGTTTGATTATATGAGATGTGAGGATAGCGTAACCCTTTTTAGCAAGGATAACTTTGCCCCTTTTATAGGTGACCCTGAGAATGACTATAGGCAAGTCCATGACTTAAATTTTTTTTTGGGTAGACTGATCGATGCGGGAAGTCTACGTGGGGATGTTGTTTTGTTTTGTGGTCATATGTGAAGCTGATCGATGCGGGAAGCTTCTGAGAGAGTGCTTTTTGGAGCAAAATTTGTGTATAGCAATCCTTCGAGGGAGTGGTCTATATTTTGCTATTGATGTCTTTAAATAGCTGTCCTTCAAGGGAGTAGTCTATTAATTATAGAAATTATGCAGTTGTCCTTCGAGGGAGCAGTCTACATTTATAGTTTATGACCTTTGTATAGGCATCTCGATTTTATGTTTTTTTTTTTTGGACTGGACTTTTGGTCATGGACTTGACTATAGAGGTTTGGGGGTTTCTCTTTTATTAGGACAAAATCATTCATGCTTTACCAAAGGGTTGACTAATGTTTGTAGGGAAAAAGGGTTGAAAGGAATAGGAACGACGATGATGGGGGTTGCTCAAGGGACGAGCTCAAGTTAAACATCAAATGAATGATTACTTAATTAACAGTAGAATGGTCATAGATATAAGGCATTAAGGGGCTCAGGTTCTAGTAGGCCTTTAAGAGAAGATAGACGATAAGTCCCTGATCCATGCTTGTGTAAGGTTTGAGCCAATTAGGAGCAAACTTGCCCCATTTGCTTCTTTCCACATTGGTCTCGTGTTAAAAATGATTAAGAAGTTGGTTGATGTTTGGTCGATGCTTGGTTGGTTGATGTTTGGTTGATGCTTGGTTGGTCGATGTTTGGTCGATGCTTGGTTGGTTGATGTTTGGTCAATACTTGGGTTGGTTGATATTTGGTCGATGCTTGGTTGGTTGATGTTTGGTCGATGCTTGGTTGGTTGATATTTGGTCGATGCTTGGTTGGTTGATGTTTGGTCAATACTTGGGTTGGTTGATATTTGGTCAATGCTTTGTTGGTTGATGTTTGGTCGATGCTTGGTTAGTTGATAGTTAGTATAGAGTCAAATTCCCCTAGTTATTTTGTGACAGGGACAATGTTTGATACCCATTGCAGATAATCAGTGGGTTGGATAAATGAGATGGAGAGAAGATGATGAAGCTCCTCTTTGTCGAGGAGTGCGACATGAGGATGAATCCTACAAAGATTTTGTCTGATAGGCTTAGTTTAAGAGGGTGAGATCCTGATCTTCCAGGTTGGAGTTTGAAATCTCATAATTAGGGATGGTGATGGAGGCAATGGTTGGTAATGTTTTGATTAAAGAAGCTAGTGGTTGGGGGTCTTCAGGTTGGATGTCCACTATCTATAAAGCTTTGATTAAAGATTGGTAATGTTGTGGAGAGCTTTGAATGAGGTCATACAAATATGTCTTCATAGGGGTTTGGTGAAGTTGTTTCACCATGGGGTCATGAAGTGGCTGCAAAGATGTTGGATGGGATGTGCCCAAGATTGAAATCTTGGGTTTTGGTGGTTGAGGAGACTTGATGAATGGATATGTTTGGGGTAGAGAAACCTTCTCTTTCCCTTTATCCTTCATGGTTTGTGACCTATTGGCCACATTGATGGTGTTGATTTCAAATAATGGGGTTGAAGGTGGTAGAGAGACCATAGTCTGATGATGGGATCTCGATTTAGGTGAAGATGTTTGAGAGGTATGGGATGGTGTCAATGGCTTGGTTAAAGGGTGGTCAAGAGGATCCTTGATAAAAAGGGTGTCCTTTTTCAAGTGTTGATGAATGACAGCCTTAAGAGTATAGTAATGCTCAGTGTCATGTCTAGGTATGTGATGATACGCATAAAATTTAGTGTCGTCGAACCAAGATGGTTTTGATCCGAGAGTTGATGAGTGTGAAGGTGAAGAGGTTTGGGAGACATTAGACAGTGTTGGAGATTTGTTGACAGTATCCTCAATAAGAGGGGTGTCTTTTTCTAAGTAATGGTGAATGACAACCTTGAGGGCACAACAATTTTAGTGTCATGCCCAGGTGAGTGATGATATAGGCAAATTTTAGTGTCATCGAACCAAGACGGTTTTGGTCTAAGAAGTTGAAATGGTTTGATAGGTGGAAGAGTGATGTTAGAAGTTTGCAAAAGTCAACATAGTATCAAAGCATATGAACCCACTAATGGGTCCATGCTTGTTGATGCACTAGGTGTTGATGACTTTTGTTTTGGAGTTGTTGAGGGAGATTTTCGTACCACCTTTTGGGTTGGTGGTGGGGCCACTCGTGTAGACGACACTTTCTTTGTGAGGGGTGCCGAATTTTTCAGAGGAGGTATGTTTTTGGTGGGTAAAGGGAGTAATGGAGGAAACTTGTTTTTGATAGGTGTTGGAGTAGGGAGTACTCCTATTAAGGTAGAAGGATGAGGCCCCAAAATGGAGGGCAATGATGATGGTGGAGGAGGAGTTCTCTGATGTGTTTTAGTAGCCTTCTATAGTTTGGTTTGAGGACCACTATTGTGTGAGGCAAGGTTCAAGTCTACCTTCACTTGTGGGTGAGTGAGCTTAGATATGGGGCGAGCACCGAGGGATTTAACTAGTTTTGGTATGGCGGATGTTTGTGAGGGTTTAGGTTCAGATGTGGGCAATTGAGCTTCTAAAGATTTGGAAGTAGAAGCCTGATCTTCATTGGAGACTTTGGGAGATTTTGTTGAAGGAGGGTTGTCAGTATGAGATGAGATGAGATGTGTAAGATAAGGAGCTTTGAGTCACTCTCAGAGTGCCTCATGTTCTAAGTTCCTCGAATGGAGAAATCTTAAGTTTTCAGCCAGTCGAGAGAATGGTTTAGAAGTTGTTGTGTGAGGCTTTATAATTAGTTTTTTAGAATATTTGGGTGGTCATGAGAGTGGGAATGTGTTAGATGTAGTGATCTCGGGCCAAAGGCATGAGAGAGCCATTACTAGATCATCTTCAATCGAAGTAGGTGAAGAGACAAGTTCTTCTCTTGGTGGAGAAAGAATTGGGGAATGTGACTCCTCAAGAGGATAAAGGGTAGGGATGATTGTACCTTCTACTTGTGGTTGAAGAGTAGGAAAGGTATGGTCCTCCATTGGTAGTAAGATGGATGAAGGTGGGGCTAGTGGTGTTGGTATGGTCAAAGCATCCTCCAATATAAGAGGGGTAGATGGAGAACCAATAGGAGAAGAAGGTTCTTCCACCTGTGGGGAAGAAATAGGAGAAGAAGGCTCTTCTACCTGTGGTGGAAAAATAGGAGAAGAAGGCTCTTCTTCTTGTGGTGGAAAAATAGGAGAAGAAGGCTCTTCTTCCTGTAGTGGACAAATAGGTTGATTAACCTCTTCAGACTGTGGGAGAGGTTGATTAGGAATGACAGGAAAGACCATGTTGACTGTGTGTATATTACACTCTTGGGGGTCTTCTGCCATGGTCTATATGTTGTTTTGGCTAGGGGGATGGTTAGGGAATGGTTGTCTAAAGATGTCTATGTTTTGGTTAGGTGGCGCATTTGGGTTATCCAAGACAAGATCACATTTATCTAACATGTCCTGAATGATATTCTTAAGGGTTTTACAATTGTCTATGTCATGGCCTTTGACATGATGATAATGACAAAAGTCATTTTCCCTGTACCATGAAGGGATAGCTTTTGAAGGGTCAAATTGTGGTGGTGGTCGAATTTAGGGGAGGTTGAGGACTCCCTGTTTGACTAGTTTATCCAACACAGACGCGTATGATTTTCCTATTGGAGTATATTGACGTTGTACATATCGTTGTTGGAATTGTCATGTAATGCTTTGAGATGTGGAAGGTTCGAAATGGTTAGTTTTGGTTGATGATGATGATCTAAGTACCACAGCATTTGATGATCCCTTGGATTTAGAATTAGAGGAAGAAGATTTGGATGAAGTGTCATTTGATTTTGTGTTAGTATTTTTACTACGCAATTTGATTTTATTTTCTTCGATAGCACAGAGTTCAAGCTTCCTAGCCATGGTGAAAGCTTCATCAAATGTGGGAAATATTTGGACCCACAAAGTAGATGAGATGTGTTTGGCACATGCTTGTGAAAAGAGCTTAATGAGCTCAAGTTGAGGTAAAAAAAAGGAGAGTTGGTTGATTAAACTTCTCCATCGAGCAATAAAATTAGCTATGGATTCATTGTCGAATTGTCTTATAGAATATAGGTCTGTGATGGAGACCTTTTTAGTTATGTTGATTGAAAAGTGGTCGAGAAATAATTGGGTGGGTTGAGTGAAGGAAAAGATATAGTGACTGGTAATAGAACTATACCAATCGAGGGCAGCACCAGAAAGAGACATGGAAAATGTGTGTAGTAACAATGCATCGTCATGTGTTATAAGGTAACAAGCATGTCTAAATGCATGTAGATGTTGCTATGGGTCTTCTTTACTCTAAAATTGAGTAAACTTGGGAAGTTCCCACTGACTAGTATATGGCCGGATTAGGACTGAAGGATGAATGGGTTCATTACAGATTTGTTCATATGAGAGAGCATTTCTTGAAACTGAAACGGATGTCTCAAGATTAGACACCTTGTCCATCAACATCTTGATTAGATCGGTTGATGGATTTACAGGTGGGGTGCCCCATAGGTTGTAAGGCATTTGGAAGGTGTTAGATGGAGCGTATGACGTACTAGGTTGTGTTTGTATTAGCGCAACATATTGGTAACTAGTCATAGGGACTGATGCTGAAGTCAAAGGTGGTTGTGTCATAAAGCTAAAGGGCACAACTTGACTTGATGTTGCCAAAGGTGTTTGGAAGGTGGCAACACTAGCCAAAGGATAAGTAGTCACCCTTGTATTTATGGGTGCAAGAGTAGGTGGGATGGAGATAATTAAGTTTTGGAATGGTGTAGAACTTTGTTGAATGGTTTGTGGTTGAGGGGGTAAAAAAACCCCAAAGGAAGTAGGTCCAAAAATAGGAGAGGTCACACTTTGAATATTGGTCATGGTTGGGTTGTTAGTTGAGGTAATGGCCTGAGTGACCATGGGTTGGGTTACGGAGGCTGTTGATATGATTGTCATTTTGACTAAGGAAGTTGGCATCTCATAAATTGGGTTGCCAGAAGGATCTCACATTTGACTTCTCACGAGATAGTGCTGAAGAGCCTTGACATTGAGGTCAAGGAAACTTTCAAAGTCTTGGTCCCCTTCGGGAACAATAGGGGGTTGAGTTGGGGTTGGTTGGCTAGGAGTACATTCAGATTTTGAATTATACTCCATTTGGGGACTTGATATAAAAGGTGAAGGCGAGAATAGTTGTTGCCTTGCGTGGTCAACAAGAGTTTTGGTTTGATTATGTGTCAAAACCATTCAAGGCAAAATAGATTCAGGTTCTAAAAACTGTATGTTTCAGCCTCAAAAAACTAGAATGTGTGTTTGATAATAGAAAGGTCAGGTCTTTAGCTTGTTGTTTGAGAAGAAAGATTTTTGACAGTGATCGACGTTGGTAGAAGAACCGATGTCGATGAAGTAAGTTGCTGATATCGGTCAGATAACTAATGTTGGTGAAGATAGTTATTGATGTCAGTGGAAAAACTGATGTCAGTTACTTTGTATTTCCAAAAACTCAAAAAACTAAAAGTTTTTGGAAGAAAGAAGAAAGTTCTGAGTTGTTTTTGGATCTCAGAATGTGATCTCACCAGCCCAAAAAATTAGATACAGACAGAAAAATAGATGAAGGCAAGCAACCTCTAAATGTTAATTCCTAAGAATAAATTTTAGAATCGTGTTGGCTTATGCCTTAGAAGAGTGTGTTTGGGAAGTTGGGATTTTAGAACGGGTCCTAAAAGAGGCAGTCTAAGGTTGGTTTCGGGTTGAGTTTTGGTGCTCAAAATCTGTATTAGGTTCCGTACATGGCCTGGTGCTAGGAGCTTGCTCCCCTCACTTCACGAGCCCAAAGACAAGCTGGGTCGCTTAGCCAGTATATACTTCCCCTAGAGTTTATACTCTACCAGAGAACAAAGTGGGTTCTCCCCTTGGTAGTGAAGTCCAAGTAGGATTACCAGGAAGGGTAAGGTATCTGCTAGGTGATGAAATCCTAGTCGGGCCTTGTCTCAAGTATGTTTAGATGTTTGATTTGTGAATGTGGTCAGGTTGTGTAACATAAGTGCACTACGCTTTATTCATAATGCATTTTTAATTATTAGATGAGCTAAAAATGCATTCAAGTAGGAATGAGATGAAATATATTTTTAACCCAAATTGAAATGTTTTGTTTGGATGCAAATAAGTGAGGAAAAGGTTAAGAGCATGAATTTCACTACTCTAAGATGCAGAAAAGGAGTGACAAGAAGAAAAAGTTCTTTTTAACTTGTGCTTATGGTTTCATTCCAAAATAAAGAGATAGAAGGAAAGGATGCAAGAAGAGATCTAATGTACCTATATGAATGTTTGCCTTTAGAATAAAAAGGATGAACCCAAGGAAAACTCCAAGGGTCCCACTAGGCGTGCCAGAATGTTTCTACTCATTTTTTATTTTTACATTTAGAAGAAACGAGAAACTAAAGATAATGGTCAGGGGTTAGATGATACCCAGATGAAGTTGCACATCGTATCTAGATGATTGAAGGAGCTCCTCTTTGGCTGTGAAGGATGACACCTGTAGAGAGAAAGACTCAAACAAAGAAAATGTTAGATAGATATATGGTGGACTGCCAAGCGAAGCTCGGTCCCAGAAGTGCAAAGACTTCCTTGAGGGATGACAGTCCACTAGTTGATAAAAGAGTGTTGCTAGAAAGAGAAATGGTGAAAGACTAAACAAAAGAAATAGAGATAATGTGTACCTGTATTCTGCTATCGGTCTGTCACAGTCACCAACGTCGATAGTTCTACTGGCGTTGGTTGGTCAAGGTTGCTGATGTCAGTTATTATGATGACGTCGGTAGGGGAAATGGTCGATGTCGATTAGGGTAATGGCCTTGGATGGGTTTTGGATGGGTTTATGGGTGATGGAGGAGTTTGAAGGTCTGTGCAAGATTGTAGGGAAGTCAATAGAGCCTTAAGAGGGACATGGGGTAGATGATAGGTTGTCAAAAGGAGTAAGATATGGGGAATGCCTCTCAGCCTCTACAAGAAGAAAGTTAGGTCTGGTTGATGATATTTAGAAATGATAAATAGAAGCTAATTGCTAATGCTTTCTAAACTACTGGAATGAAATAGAAGAAGAATAATTAGCTCTTGCTTGCTGAAGAATCAGGGGTGTGAATGCTTGTTCCTAATGCGGCTGATGTAGAAGACTTCCTGCAATGTTTCAATTAGGTGTGGAGTGACTGATGCAGAGTTCCTGTAGCCTATGATGCTTGGTGTGCATCTGGGAGAGAGAGAGAGAGAGAGAGAGAGAGAGAGAGAGAGAGAGAGAGAGAGAGAGAGAGAGAGAGAGAGAGAGAGAGAGAGAGAGAGAGAGAGAGAGAGGTCAAATTCTAGGAGCAAGAGAATTAGCATTCGGGTCTGTGATTCAGGGTCGAGAATTCACCTTCGGGGATGTTTTAAGTAACTGACGTTAGCCGACGGGTAACCAACATCAGCAGCTAGAAGATGGGAAAAAAGGATATTTTTAGCCTTTTGCCCATTCCTCTGTCTGCCAAGCTCAGCTGCCGTTGAAAAATGGTCCCAAGGCAGATTTAATAGGCGCAGGGGTTAATGGGAGAGTTGAAATAGGTCTTGGGTCATTATGATTTGTCATAGGGTGATAAATGGGGGTATCCAAGGGCAAGGTGAGGTGTCATGGGTGATGTGTCAAGGGTGGTGTTACTAATTTAAAATAGGTAATTTATTTTAAATTAATAAATGTGTGGGTTAGAAATGTTTAGAAGTGGACCAAGGGGACCAAGGGGGGCGACCAAGGAGTAGACACAATTTTGGTGTCTACAAGGTAAGTTACCTTTTAATTGTTTCAATTGTGGAAAAATAGGATACATTGAAAATAAATGTCCCCATTTAAAAGAAGAGAGTAGTAATTATGGAGAGGAACATGATGAGAAAGAAAGTATTACAAGAACAAGAAAAACTACAAATTAGGGAAATATGAGAAAAAGAAGAGATATGATAAAGAAAAGAAAAGCCTTTATTCAAAAAGGGCTAATAGTTCAAGTGAGGAGATTGAATAAGGTGTTACAGATAGTAACAAAGCTGAAGTTTTGTTCATAGGTATAGAAGATTGGGATAGTGATGACTAGATAACTAGAGGACAATCTTGGAGTGATTCAAAAGCTAGAGAAGTAGAAGTAGATCTCGAAGGAGAACTCTTAAGTGCGTTGAATGAAAACAAAATGGTCAAGAAAGAGAATCAAAAAAAAAAGTGATAAATTTATAAATATGAAGAATATGATCAAGATAGAGAAGAAGAGTTATCAAAAAATTGAGAGGATTTAGAAATGGTCATCATTTGTCTAAATGCTCAAGTTGAATAGGAAAAGAAAATAAAGGAAAAGACTAAAATTGAATTGAAGGCAAAGAAGGAAGAATGTGAGAAGCTAGAGGCTGAGATTATTGCCTTGAGAAAGTATTTAGAAAAGGTGAATTCTAAATTGACAAGCAACTTAAGATTTGAGAAGAACATCAAGGTTCTAGATGAGATTCTAGATCGTTAGAGATCACTATTCGATAAATCAGGTCTTGGATATGGAGATGAACAAATAGTTACCAAGGAGGATGTTAAAATTGCTAAACCTATGAAGATAAAAGAGAAAACTTCCCCAAAGATTGAAGCTATTCAAGTAGAAGACAAAGGAAATAACCATTAGCACGATAGAAGATCATTCTTGCCAAAATAGTCTGATAGGTACCAAGGATCATTTTATGGCTATTGCTTTAATTACAAGATTTTTGGTCATAGATCAAAGGAGTGTAAGAGACATGTGAGGAATGGATACACATAAAACAGTGGTAGAAATGTAGATATGAGGAATGGGCATGTAAGAAATGAGTATGCATGGAACTATGGCACAATTAAAGGACGTTAGAGGAATGAGCATGGTTGGAATGGAAATAAGGATTCATCTAGTTTCTCAGGTAGAAATTCATTTACTCCATTGTCAAAAGAAATTGTATGTTATAATTACAATAAGTATGGACATATAGAGAGACAATGTAGAAGTAATCCTATAGACCAGAACAAGAAAGAGGATGCTCAAACCAAACTCAAAAGAGAATTCATTTAAGTTTGGAATTGAATTCAGTAACTACACAATTAAAAGGAGTAATTTGTGCTTGTGCAAAAGGCACAAGGAGTAATGGCAGGGAGGCCATGATAGAGCACAAATCACAAGAAGAAATGGTAGTGAAGATCATGTTGAAGTAAGAGAGATATGATGTGCATAGTGGAAAGATGCTATGAAGAGGAACAATAAAATAAGATATTACAATAAGCAGTATAAAAGAAATTCAAGATTACAATGAAGACAACAAAAGAAAATATCTTTTCCATCTAGTGACTATGAGAGGAAGCATCAACTCAGGGGGAACAGCGTGTACAACCCTTGCCACTGATGTCAAAGGGGGAGAATTGAAGATAAGGGGAGTTCATATACTAATTCATGGGGATTGTCATCAATGACAAAGGGGAAGATTGCTAGAATAATTGTCATTGATGTCAAAGGAATTGTAATGGATATGAACAACAATGTCAGATGAAATTGTTACCAGAAGTGAATGGAATTATTTTTGAAAGTGAATGGAATTTTTGTTGAAAGTGAATGGAAATGTCAATAGAAGTGAATGAAAATGCCAAAGGAAATGTTAATGGAAATGTTGACAGAAATGTCAATGGCCACATCTCTTGGTGAAGAGGTACCTCTTGGATGGGACACATCCTTTAAAGGTTATATAAGGGAGAAGAGATGTAGAAGTATTACAAGTATTCGATTTGAATGAAGATCATATAAGTGTCAGAGAGAAGGAAGAGAAGAAAATTAAATATAATATATCTTAAGAAAAGAAGTGTGAAGGGTAGATTTATTTTAATGAAGAATATCATTTGAGAATTGTGAAGGAAAGGAGAGCAGAAAGTACATAAGTAGAGAAAAAAGTATATAATAAAATTAGTGAGAGAGAAAGTGTAAAAGAAGCAAATCCATCATTTGATTAAAGAAGCAATTACAAATGATGGAATTGATTTGACTTAGGGTCGGTGCCTCATAATCTAGGTGTTTGTGCTCTTGTGGGTTGGTGCTCATGAATTGTCTAAGTTGGTGCTTGGTGAATGGGATTGGTGTCTCTAGTGGGTGGGTGATCACAAATTGACTGATTTGGTGATTGGTTTGGGGATTAGCATCTCCAGAAGGTTGGTGCTTGTAAACATTGTAATATATATATATATATATATATATATATATATATATATTTGTCATGGTTTTCTCTTGAAAGGGTTTCCACGTAAATGATGTGTTTTCTTGTGTTATTAATTGATAGATCTTGTACGTTTATGGTTTTGGTTGATTAAATCTAAAAAGATTAAAATATTATGTTATAATTATTCACCCTCCCCCCTCTCAGTACATTAACACACCTAGAAGTCCCTCGACCCCGAAGAAATGTGTAGGTGTTCCTCATATTGGTGGATGCCAAAAAGGCCTTTTTAAAAAAATTTAAAAAAGATTTTGTTTTGTGATCCCTCTACCCTAACCATAATTTCTAATTGGTCCCACTCCCACCCCAAAGGCTTCCCAAAAGCTTATAGAAATCCCTATCCCTCTCATTCCAAATCACATAAAAACTTCATTGAGCAAAGTAGAGAGATGAAAGTAGAGGCAACAAGCTAAGAGGGAGAAGTTTGCAAGAGAGAAAGAGCATTAAGAGATGGAAAGTGAGATAAAGAATAGGATAGATAAACCAAGAAGACTCAAGACTCTTCAAGTTCATCATTTGAGCCACAAGGTAGGCCCTACCACTATGCATTTTATTCTTTGAATTTTTTGATTTTTTGTTTCATTTGTAAATTGTATTATTCTTTGATTCATGATTAATTTATAAATTTAAAATTCTTATAATTATTTATGATTCATTCAAATGATTAAATTTTTAAATATTCATTCAAATCAAATACTTAAATTTCAAATTTATTTTGCTTTCTAGGTTTTAGCTTTGTAAGTTTTTTTTTCAATTTCAAGATTATAATTTAAAAGTCAAATTAAGATTTCATGTTGTGTGTCCTCTATTTCTATGCTTCATGTGACATTAAGTAAGAAAAACAAAGTGAAATCATTATTTTACCAAGTATTTACAATTGTCAATTTATGACAACAACATTTAGGTTTTTAAATTTTTAATTAATGCATTAATATCTGATTTAATTATAATATCAATCATAAAATTTGAAAGTGAAATTAGGATCCTAAATTTTGTGTATCCTCTAATTTTGTGCTTCATAAGACTTGAAGTAATGAAAATGCAAGTGAAATCCTTATTTGATAAAGGTTAAAAACAAGGATTCCTATTTGTGTATCCTTTACTTTTGCTCTTCGTATGACCTGAAGTCATAAAAACAAAAAGAAAATCCTTGTGTCTTAATCCCTTATAATTCATGATTTAAATTAAAAATTTAAAATTATAAACTTAAAAAAAATTATCATTTCTTGTAGTGTCATTATGAGTTTTCATAGCATGAGTGAGGATGAGGGTCAACTTCAACGGGTTGAGGTTAAATATATAAGTAAAAATGATTCTAATTATGCAATGATCCTAGTGTAGAAGCAAGTAGGGATGACCAAGAAAATCAAACTATTTCTATTGGGAATCCAAATTATAGTTGCCCTTCACAACCCCTAAAACAATATGCTAAAGGTCCCTTTGATCTAAAGAAACCTTTAAAATAATTTGTAAGAAAGGTACTAGAAAACCATGGGACATTTTGGGGGTACTAAGAAATGGAAGTGCAATGGTTTGGCAGCATGACTAGAACAAATGCTTACCTCCTTATTCAAGGTAAAGGTGTAGATGTATGTGAAAAGGTGGGAAAACCCTTGAAATTTAGGGCTGAAATATGTAAATTATGGGTGCTAATGAAGAAGATGCACATAGATCTATAACTTTGCCACCAAGGAGGATGGGTCATAAGAGATAGAGTTATACTTCTAATAATTTCATGATGCCAATGAATCCATCTATTTTAGGGGCAATAGGGCCTACAGGTAAACACAAGGTGACTAGTGATGCTTCAAATCCACTGGTAGAATTATTTAATGTGCAAGTAAAGGATGAGGTAGATGATGCCATTGGTAAATTCTTCTTTACCAATGGCATTCCATTCAATGTGGCTCACTCTCCTTATTATGAGGCTGTGGAAAAATTAATAAGAGCAGGACCATCATATATGCCACTAGGGGAGACTAAATTGAGGACAACAATCTTATATAAGAACTATTCCAAGATTAATATTTTAATGGAGAAAATGAAGAATACATGGGTCACAAGTGGATGCAACATCATTATGGATGGGTGAAAAAACATTAGGTATCATCCAGTCATCAAGATCATGGTTATAAATACATATGGCCTTTATTTCCTTATGGGTATTGATTATTTAGGGCATTACAAGGATGTTGATTTTTAATTCCAGATCCTCAAAGATGTTATAGAGGAAGTTGGGCCACATAATGTGTTGCACATAGTGACAAATGTAGCCCTTATGTACAAATTTATGGGGAAGTTAATTGAGGTAACTTATAGACATATTTGGTGGACTCCTTATTTTTTGCATGCCATGAATAATACAGTTAAGGATGCAAGAGAAATTAGATGGATCAAAGAAGTTTTTAGTAATTTTATAGATGTGCTAATGTTTATCTGTAACCACCACACTTCACATGCACTCTTTAGGACATTCTCCAATAAGGAATTCTTGAAACCTATAGAGAATAGGTAGCATCATAATTTATTCTCTTGGAGAGGATGCTTGAGTTGTAAGAGGAATTTTAACTAATGGTTATGATAGCAAAATGGAATCGATGGCCTAAGTTGAAGATAGAGCAGGGGAAAAGGGTGGAGGAGGTGGTGAAGAGATGTTTTTTGGCTAATGCCAAATATCTTATCTCCATCATTACTCCAATATTCACAATGATTAGATATGGGGATGTTAATTCACCTACCTTTGGAGAGCTTTATGAGTTAATTAATAGTATGCTTGATCAAATGAAGACTATGATATGAGAGAAGGACCCCACATTAAAATTTTATACAAAATAGATTCAATCGATCATTCATCATAGATGGGAGAAACTCAACACTCCCTTGCACATGGATACCTATGCATTAAGCCTGAAGTGGTATGTGCAAATTCCTAGTAGAGTTACACCTATATAAGATGTTGAGGTGAAGTCAGGGTTCATGAAGGCCATTCAAAAAATGTATGGTTCTACATAGGCCAACATCATTCGTACTAATTGGAAAAAAAATTCCACTCTTAGGGGATATTCACAAGAGGCCAAAATAGATAGGGAGACAAATACACAATAGGAACCAAATTTGTGGTGGAATTTTCATGGGCATGCCTCTTTGATTACCAATCTAACAATTATTTTGTTGTCCCAAGTTTCTAGTTCTTCTGTTGCTGAGAGGAACTAGTCTATGTATAGCTTCATCCACTCCATTAAGAGGAACAAGCTTACCTCTACGAGGGTAGAGAAGCTTGTGGCTATACATAGTACCTTACATCTCATTGACCAAAACATACTTACATACAAGGAGAGTCCAATAGCTAGATGGGATGTAGATCTAGAGGAGTCAACACAAATTTATGATGATGTTACAAGGATAGGGTTGGTTAGTATTGTTTTGGAGGAACCTGATCATGTGGAGTCCAATAGTTCTATTGATGAGGAGTTTGGCAAGAAATTTGGGGATGATTAGCCATTGAATCATTAGTATTTAGTATTTTATTTTTAAACATTTTTTATACTTGTTTGTAATCATGAATCATCATTATGAAATTTTGAAAATTTTGAATTCGATATTTTGATTTTGATTTTCAGTTTTCAATGTTCATTGGTGCAATGGTTCAAACTTGAAAGTTCATTGTTAAAAATTTAAAGCTTAGATTTTAAATTATTGATATTCAATGCAATATAATTATTCCTTATACATATTTTTATAACTATTTTTTCAAGTACTATATGTATTTACACCACTCCCCTACCGATGCCTACTACCGCCCCCTATCATCCCCAAACTTAGCCCCCTCATCCCCTCATATTATAAACCCATCCTTATATCCCCTTGTTAGGAAACTTTGTGGAACTATGGAGCATGAGTAAATCCAAACAAAAAATAAATAAAAAATAACAAAGAGATAAGATAAATGCAATAAGATTACAACCAAAACCTATCTATCTAAAAGAACACAAAGCTAAAGCACCACAACCACCAACATAGCAAAAGTTGAATCAACTATTGACTTGGGCTAAATTTATACTTTGGTGAGAGAAAAGGTCATCCAATGTCCATTTCATTCCATCCTCCACCATTTCATCAACTTTGAAATGCAAACCTTCAACCTCGAATCTTTGACATTTCATTTTGATCGAAGAAAATAGAGTAGAAAAATATTGCACCCCCATAACACGATAAGAAGAAGCTCCTTTATCCAAAAAAGTGATAGGGGGAGGATCCAAGATAGGAGTAGGATCAGGGCTTACAAAGACCTCCTTAGATGGAGAAGAGAGGATCTGAAGCACAAAAGGAAGGGAATAGTCTTACAAGGAATGATAAAACACCCATGATTATGCTAGTAGAAGTCCTAATTTGGCACCCCATCCTTTTTCCTCCAAACAAATCTTGAAATAAGTATAGAATTATGAAGGGGATTAGAAGAACACTCCTCCACTTAATGGCCTATGAGATTATAGTAGGAATAATAGAAAGGAAGCCCTTCAAAATTGAGAAACTGAATCCAAAAACCACAGGTTGAGCATAACTTAACCGAGTGTGTGAGAGGCTTGGAAATATCAATAATCACACACACTCTCACAAAAATTCTACCCAAAGAGTGATCATCTAATTTCAAAAAAGACCCCACATGATTAATCACAAATTTAATATGATCCTCCTTCCTCAATATGGGAGGGAGATTATAAATTTGGATCCAAATAGGAACATCTAAAATCACTGTGGAGGTTGGGTTAAAAAAAGGTGACTAGGGTTAGAAAAAAACACTGTGATTGTTAAAGAACCAAAGACTCAAAGATCAAACCATCTCTTGATCAGTTGTGCTCTTGAACATAACTTAGAAGAAGCCATAACAAAGAAAGGTGAAATTAGGTGTAGTAATTGAACTACAAACTGATTTGGCCCACTTAACAAGATCATGGAGAGATAGAAAAGCTTCATTGCATTTACCAAAAAGGCTTCTAAATTTGACATTAGAATCCAAATCATTTAACACCTAGTCTAAAAGAAAACCTTAGGGATATCCACTAAGAAAGTCACTAGGAAATATCTAATCAAAAAAGACAAAGATGGAGGCCCCTTGGAAGAGGAAATAGGGACACCTGCATCCATAGCAACCAAGGAAAGAGGATCTCCATTTGAACTAGAATCTAAAAGAGACATACAAAATCTAGTGCATTCATGAAATGGATTACCTGCATTTATGCAGTCCATGAAGATCCACCTCTTCCCAATATCATGTAGAATAGAGAAAGTAGGGATATAAGTATCCAAAGTGCAAGGCAAAGGGGAAGGGTCCATAGTTATAGAGACTAAATGCAAATCTCTAGGTGGAGGAATGACCCCAACATCCACCTTCAAAATAATCTTTCCAGAAGATTATGTACCAGCATAAAAGATTGCCTTAGATGGAGATGGAATAAGCTCAATATTTTGAAGGGTGAGAGGGTGAATGATAAGAGTGGAGGACACA
Source organism: Torreya grandis (assembly GCA_037957365.1). Taxonomy (NCBI): domain Eukaryota; kingdom Viridiplantae; phylum Streptophyta; class Pinopsida; order Cupressales; family Taxaceae; genus Torreya; species Torreya grandis. The sequence continues at coordinate 5,356,073 of JARHVA010000413.1, forward strand.
TTTTTGATACCCATATTATCTAATGATTCTGAACTCTAATAAACAACAGGATTAAGGAAGCCCTTACAAAGCCCAGAAACACTACTAGGAGAAGAGACAGGGGATGAAAAAGTTGAACTATAGGGGATTGAGGAGGAACATTGTAAATAAAAAACATGATAAAATAACAACTCCTCTAAATAAAATAGTAGATCGTATTCACCCTCCAAACTAGAGAAAAATCCTTAAGCTCTCAAACTTTTAAAATCTTGATAATGACCATTAAAAGAGCAGACTAGGGTTTTCAATTGGAATTTTTCCCCCTGCATGGTCGTTGAAAGTTTGAGCATGGTTAATCATATAATTTGTGTTATTAACCTGGGATGAAATGGGGTTTTAAAGTGCACTAAGCTTTTACTTTATTCTTTTGGGTTTCTTAAGAGTATATCTACACTATGAACCACTATCATAAAATCAATTGAATAATTAAAACATTACAAAAAAGATGGTGATTTTTACAATAGAAGTCATTAGAATATTAATTAAATTTTAAGTTGTAAATAAGTAGTTAAGGTGGTTGGGGTTATTTATTTATCCATTTACTATGTTATTTTTTTAATTATTATAGACATTATTATTTTTTAAATATAATATAATAAAAATATTAATAAAAAAATAGAAAATACTTTCAATTTTTTTATTTAGGATATCTTTTTTTATGTATACATATTTCTTTATCACATGTAAATATTAGACGTGTCAATTTTTAGGCTTTTATATTGGATATATTAAATAGTTTTGTTCATTTAATAGTTTTATATTGATTAATGATTCAATCACTTTTTTTTTAAAAGTTTGAAAAACTAAATTTTAGAAAAAAAATTCAAACTAACTTCAATCTAATTGCACAAATATAACTAAAATAATATTTTTTAAAAAAAACATTCCAAATGATATTATAAATGTAAGATATCATGATTTTTTGGTTACCTTCTCTAAGCAAGAGAAAATAAATTAGCAGTTATCCCAAAAGAACAATTTACATAGAAAGGATTGTATATTTCCTTTTTAATGTTATGATGTGGACACCACATATTGCATGAGAGTTAAACTTACTATCCACATACATTTGTTTTGAAACATAGTTGATTTCAATTTAGTTTATCGACTTTTAAGTCGAATCTACCAGAAAGGTTGTAATTTGTTCTTTGTTAGTAAAGATGGATTTTGTACTATGGTTTTACATGAGAAGTGGAGCCTTCTTTTAATCAAATATTTTCCTATTCAAACCTTAATAATAAAAATGACCAATCAAAGAAGCCACGACATTGGTTTAATATAACAAACATGTAATTGTATATGTAGGGGTAAATTATATGGGATAAGTGTTATCGAGTCCATCGATGCTGAGATTATCTTTTATTATTGAATTATATATAATATTACATTTATATATGGCCTACATATTGTAGGATATGACTTAATATACTTTTTTAATACCTTTCACGATCACCGTACAACACACCTTTCTTTTAGGGATTTAAGTATGGTGTTTCCTTTTGTCATTAAGTTGGATGTAATTGCTCCATATCAAGTAACATCTCTCATAAGGTCCTTGTCTATCATTGACAATAAAAATTGGCTAATCAAATATACCAATACCCTATAAGATACATACCTCATATAATATTATATATAATTTAAAGATATATAATAATTATATTATATATATATATATATATATATATATATATATATATATATATATATATATATATATATTAAAAATATTAAAAATATAATATAGTGTATTAATATTATTGATATATTATATTAATAGTATAATATTAATTTATTGTTATTTTATAAAACTTATTGTTTATTGGATATCCCAAATTTTTAACATATTTTTTCCAACATTTTATTTTGATGATACAATTAATGTGTAGATTGTTGACTTAGAGGACTTGTGTTTCAAATTAGGAGAGAAGGTGAGTTTAGATGAAGGGGCCCTCCGTGATCCATTAAGTGTGGGATTTTTTATGTGTCAGTGTGCCTGCACAAGTCCTTCCACAAACATGGTGATTATAGGTGCATTTGGAGCCTCCCACATTGTAGTTACATGTGTACACCAAATGCATTTATCACTCATAAAAGCTCTTGGATCCGACAAAAGATTTCTACTTTATAAACATTATAAGGTATGATAATCACTCTCTTTAATATTTAAATAAATATCAATTGTTTCCATTAAATAAATATCAATTGTTTATAGACATATGAGTAATGTTTGATCATATATATTTTTTGGGTTCTTACATATATTTTTGAATTGAACACTTCAAAGGAAGATGTAAAATTTTTTCACGGGATAAATGACATAAATTACATAATCATTGGCCTTATCACAAATAGTTATTAGACTTAACATATTATTTACAAATAGTCTAGTCTAATATTTTACCAGTACTGCCTAATGCATCATCACATGTAGGAGTGAGGGAGAATACATTCGAGCTTAGATTTAGAGTTGTGAAATATCGAGAGAGATGCTAACAGAGAGGATATTCTCAGTATTGCATTGAATCCATGCTAAATCCATGAATCAAACTCACAATGCTTGGAAATAATTAGGCAGGTCATAGTTTAATAACATGCATACAACCCATTATTTTCACTTATTGGTTACCACCTATTCCCACTATTTTCACTTAATCACTCCATATCACCAATAAATCAGCTCATCAACATATTAAAAATTCTATCAATTTACCATGCCATCACTAACTTTAACGAAAAAAATGTTAGAAAATTGTTGAGCATCATAAAAAACTACAGGAATATATATAATTGGCCATGAAAACTATCATTCAAACTTAGATTTGTATCTCCAATATCAAGAAATGAATCTTTATAATTGACATCCTAATCAAAACACCTTCGATATAATACATAAATAAATGAATAAAACTTAAAATAATAAAATATAAGATAATCATTTTTATTGACATCTCATACTATTATAAATTTTGAAATAACTTTCACCTTTTAGATATCATATTATATATATATATATATATATATATATATATATATATATATATATATAAATAATAATTAATACAACATCATGTAACTTAACATTTAAAAGTAAAAATAAATTAATATCAATCTTTTAATTATGAAAGAGAGAGAAAATTCTTTCTTTTATTCTTAACTTGTTAAGTTTTCCATATATTATATATCCATGATGAGTAATCATAACCATAAAATATGTAAGCAAAATATTATAAAAGTACCTAAATTTTCATAAAAAATATATATGAAATAAAGATGCACACATTTTTTATTAATTGAATAATTTAAAACACATTTTTTTATGCATGTATGAGTGGCCTTATAAGTTTACTTATGGGTTAATTTTAAATTTAAAAAATTAATCATATTAGATTTTACTTATATCTTAATTTTTTTTACTCTTTAATAACATGTTATGGTTGGTTCGGTTTATTCTCTTATTTATCTATTGAAAAAGATAAATTAATAAATTTAAATTAAAAATAAAATTATAGAATAGATAGTATTTTTCGATTGTAACATTAACAATAAAAGTTTGATGTTAATTTTATTATAAATAAGATACAAAAATGGATTTTATTATTTGTAGTATGTTGTTTATTTTACTTCATTTTATATTGATGAAGTAACATCTAAAACCTAAATATAATATAGGTGCCAAAAGTTCAACTCAATTTGTGTTGTACCATGTGACCTTGTATGAAATTATTCATGTGATTGCATACCAAGTATTTTTCCATGCAACTTGTATAAATAAATTGACTTTTATGATGGCACAAAACAAAACTTTGTCAAAATCCTATTATAAACCAAAACTCAATCTAGCTTATATAAATATTTTTTTTGTCCTTATATGTGTGTAAAATTATATGCCTTTCAATTTATGTGCTCACTAGTGATAGAATAACTCTACGCTTGCACCCCATGAGCCAATATTAGAATTTTATTTGCAAAACTATTATTAACTCTTTTTTGTTAATGCAAGATTACTCTACACTAGTGATGCTCTTACATCAGACACTTCGGGAAACTTAAAATTTATGAGCCTTTCTCACATGTTGAAATCTTTGAATGTATGGCGATAATGACCAATATCTATGAGATCCAATTATGTTGATTCATTTGTTACACAACTCTTCCACTTTACCAAATACTACTTATATTCTCTCATGCACATTTTATTAACTACCTTATATTCCAAAATAATGTTTTTTCTTCTTTCTTATATCATACTTTCACTCTCCAATAAGATACTTGAGATCCTGATTCCTCCTCATCATCATAATTTTTTCATTCATGATAATCATACAAATTAGCCACATTTAATATGTGTGATATGTCTATGTTTCTATTCAACTCAATCTCATATGCATTTGCCAAAAAAATTACACAACGCTTTACATGTCCCTAGCCTCTTCATCCTCAGTTTTTTATATGTTCCATGAGAGAATTGTCCTTGCATAAATGTGCCAATACCAAATCTCCGCCTTCAAATTCTTTATTTTTATACCTTATTTATGTGTCTTATTTATACTGCAAACTACTATGTTCCAAATTATTTCTCACCTCTTGGTGAATCTTGCACATATATAATGTATAGTATTATATTTTATTGCTTCTTCCATGTGCCCCGTTGATTTCCCTTAACTATGTAACTCATTTTAGGTTACTCTTGCACACAATCTTAAAATGTATTTTCCCAGTATTATTATTTACCGAATTATTATATAAAAACTTTAGTTGCATCAATATCATGTCTCACTTCTTTGGTTTGTCTCCAACCAAACATATCAATAGGTTTCTAAGGATTATATCACAACCATGATTTTTAAACTAGTTTATGAAAGGTATGCTAAACTAAAAATTAGTTTTGTTCCCAAATTACATAATATATTAAAAAATGGCTTATAAACATATTAACCTAATATGACACTATGTTGTGTGGAAACCAATGCATTATCACCACTTATCAAAAAAAATTACAATGCTCAATGAGCTTTTTTGAAAATATATCCATCACTAAAAATATAGATTCATTCCCTTTTTATTTTCTTGAAAATCTTTGCACAAATTCTATGTTAATATCATTCCATGGTTTCTATAGAGTATGTAGTGATTGATATAACCCCAAATTTTTACTCTTTCCTTTTTCCAAATAAAAAATTGTGCACTCTTTGAACATTTTAACTTATCTTTGGGCAAACTTAACCTTTTACCAACTTCTCCAATGTCTTTATGCTCAAAAAATATCCATCCAAAACACCATTTTGCTTCTCCTTAATCAAAATTTAACACATCAATCATCTTTATATTTAGAATTTTACCCCTTTGAATAAAATATCTTCATACAAAAAATTAATCCAACCAATGTGTCCTATCCACACTCATTGGATTGGTCAAGTTCAATAACATTATGCCATGCTAGGTGAACAAAACAAGATTCAAAAATAAATCATAAGAAATACTCAATTTTTTAAAAAAAATTATAAAAATGTACATGCACTACATCTTTGCATATATAAGATTAAAAACATGTTCTTGATTAATATAAGTGACCCAAGCTCAATATGTTTAAAGGGGAGATTAGAAATGTATATGACCTCTTTGTGTCAAAAATTAGGAAATATTATTATTCTTTGACTGAGTTTTGTGCATTCTCTCCAAGAATTTAAAAAATATTTATCTTTTGAATATAATTATTTCATAAACTCAAATCCAGTTACCCCAACTCACATCTCATTCAATATGAGAACTCTCCTAATCAGCTCATCTATAACCTTGATTGATTTTCCACTTTTGTGTTTCACCACAAATGAGTAGCTTTATAATAACTCAATACACTTAATCTAATGTTGATTTTTTTTTTAAACTATTGATAAGCTATATCACCTAATGGTTTATGTTAAAAAAATTTCTTTTAGAAAAAATAGTATCTCCACTTCTTGAGCACTTGTACTATAAAATAAAATTCCTATTGATATACTGAATATTTCTTCTTTGTAGTGTTCAAATTCTTACTAAATTAAGGTACAATCCTACTTTCTTAGATCAAAATTTTCTAACTAGTTCATGAATATAATCACATCTATTTGAAATGCTTTATTTAAATCTAACAACACCAACACTAGCTTCTTAGTGACTTTCCTCTTCAACTTCTATAAAATGTGCTCATATTATATTGTCTAGGAAAACACCATATAATCTCCTCTCATCCCTTTCATGATTACTTTGCATGTCCAATTGAAGTTTCTAATAAAATTATTATAAAAATTAGCTAAGACATGAATTCTCCAAGATTCAAATGTGATTAATTTGGTGATGCCCACTTGACGATAGGATACACATTTTCAAAATCCACCTTTAAACTTTCTTGGGATACCACAAGACCTAATTATACGAGCTCGTTCTTCACAAAACTACACATTTCACATTTATTAGCATATTCTATTCTTTCAACGATTGCAATAGTTTTCTCAAATGCACTAAGTATCCCTCATTCCTCAAGTAAATTTATCTAGTTATGTTAAAGGTCAAAAAAAAAAATTAATATTTCTATCATGTAATTTATTTTGTAAAAATTATTGAATACAAGATAATAATAAAATTATAATTTGTAAAAACTCTAGTCACATTAAAGTAAGGATACAAAGGTTGAGTAAATTCTAAGTAGTTTCAAAACTAATTTGTTGGTACAAGTGAGTACAAAAGGAATGAAATTTACTGTATTTAGGTTTTTCTTTATCTCAGCCCTAGGAGAGGGGTTGCTGCAACTTTATGTATAGATGTTTATTTTCAATTAATATTGATGGATTAAAATAAATAATGTGTGTTAATATTTTTATTTTTAAGGTTTAGTTTTATTTATTAAAAGAATATTATTTTTTTATCTAGATATGAAGTAGTACTCCAAATTCTTGTATTTTCATAATTATTTTCGAAACCTAGATCTTTACCAAAATTTGTTGAAAAGTTTGAGTTTGGAATTTGTCTCAAACACATCCACTTGGATTGTAAAGAATATTTTTCACTTATAATATTTTTCCTCATATGTATTCAATCTTCATATTTCCATTTTTTTACTCAAGTAAATATTTCAACCCATTTGATCCAAATATGATTTATCCGAGTGGTCTTTTGTGCTTATTCCATTTTGTGTTTTTTATTCTCCCATTCATCCTCTTCCACTCTCCTTCCATATCTATTCTTCCCCATTTCCATTTTTGTTTCATTTTTGTATTTTCTTGTCAAAAGTACTCAAAACCTTAAAAAACTCCAATCATATATTAGAGCTTCCCCTATCAAATGTAGATGAAAATTACCCATCTCACAGTGATTTATTCAATGTTTCAAGATTATTCCATTACCCATTGGGTGAGTATGTGAAATAAACAAAGATACCATGGTGACATAAAAACTTGCCAAAATAAGTCCAAGTATGTCATCAAAAAAATAATTACTATTGCATACAACCCAATCATGTTTAAATCTATAAGATATTATTATATAATAAATGGGAGGAAGGAAACTTGGAAGGATTAATAAGCATTTCAATATGTTTAATATGTTCATTTTGATATAGACATTAAATGCTATAAATAAATAAATTATTAAAATTTTGTTTAGGTTACATAATATAGAAAATATAAATGTAAAATATAGTAATATAAATAATATAAAAAAAATTATGAACAATAAATTGACAAACAAATATGCAAATTTAGCTTGGATCTAATTTATCTCTAACTACGTATGCTAAATATTGATAAAAACTCATTGAAAAGACTTATGAATTATGTCATAGAAAAAAACACAACTTCAAACTATATTAGGACAAGGTTGCATTAGGAAGACAAGGTTGCACTACAACCTTGTCTATTGACTACAACCATGTATTGGTTGACTATGAGACTGGTTTTTTGATCTAGGTATTTATCACTACCTGAGAGGATTTACTAATTATCTATGTGTGCTAATTTTATGCATGGAAGACTTAAAAAATGAAAACCTTAGATCCTTCAAAATAAAAAATTAGATCACATACAAATGGGGACTCAAGAAAGGGGAATATCCAAGCTATATTTTGAAAAGTCCACGTAATCTAAGTGTTGTGTATATAATGCAAAAGGGCCTTAGGTTGAGTATTTCTACTACTTAGAGTGTGTGTGTTAATTATGATATTTTATATAAGAATATAACTAGATAGATTAAATGGAATACTTCACAATGAGTGTAAAATGACTTTAAACTTAGTCTAGGATTATTATAATAAATCTAAATTTGAATTGAAATATTAGTGTGGTTTTCCTCAATGTGTAGTATAATTTCCAAGTGACTGCTATATGATGTTTGGAGAGGCCTTGATGTGATTACAAAGAGTAATATTTAAATTAATAGAAAATATTAAAAATTAAGGATGGGTGATATGAAATGTCTCAAATTAAAAAAATTATTATTGGATCATGAGGGACAAGGCCACATTGTGGCCATGTCTTCCTAGTATGGTCTTGTCCCAGAAGGATAGAGTTTGTTAGAGTCTAAATGATAGGATTATATAACCACAATGCATATGTCTAAATGATATTTTTATTATTTATAATATATTAAGATAATAGTGAGAGATACCATAGGGATTTCAACTTAACATAATGGATAATAAGACAAGCAAGGTAAGGATTTCAAGATTAAACATTGTTAAACACTAAATGATTAAATTTGAGTGGATACATTTCCCCCTAGCATGATTTATTCTAGTGATGCACTGAAGTGAAAATAATATAGTAAAGTATATGTGAACCTAATTGTGTATATACACTTTATATTTTTATGTAAAGCTTGATCATGCAAAATACCTCAATGCAAAACCTACAACAATGCCAATAAACATTGTTATTTTCCATTTACTAAATTTGAAAACCTAAAGCATAAAATTTAAGATCTAAAAAGAGAGCAAAGAAAGAATACACCTGATAGATAATGTAATATATTTTTCCTATAACTTAAAAGTGGGGAAGTGTGTGACCCTTGTTGATTCATTTGGAGAAATGTTTAACATATTAGGAATTGAAAATGATCAAGTCTCAATTTTTAAAATAGTGAAATCTCTTCAGTTGGAAATAATGTATGATCTAACTCTAATAGAGTATTATTTTAGAATAATTTAATAGGGGAACCACCAAATTTGGCCTATTATTGTGTAAACATAAACATTGAGCATCACTAAAATTGAATGTAGTAAAATAAGGGGTAGAACCATCAAATGTGTTCACTTAAGTGAAACCATATATGTTGCATGACACTATACTCTAACTTGGTCCACTTGAAACATAAGATGAATCACACCAATACAAATATATATAGATTCAATTTGAAACTTTATACCTTTGAAACTTTTGAAAAATGAAATTTGCAATGTAGTAACATAAACATGAATGACTATCATGCCTCATATACCTTAATTGATATTTAATGCCAAATGAATTTTGTAACTATTTTAAACCTATAATTTGAAACTATATGAATGTGTGCACATGTTTAGCATATGTCTTCATAATCTAAAAATGTTGAACCATGTTGAAATTTGAAAATATATTATATCAAAAATATAAAATTTGTTGCTCGTGAGGACTTAAAATTACAAGACAAACCCATTGTAGTGCCCCCTTTTGAGATGATAGACCTATCTTACAAATCAATAATCTTAAAAGAGAACTTGTAGAATGTGTGAGATATAATCATATAATAGTGTTTAATCTTAAAATTAAATGTGTGTGGGTGTATTTCACTTTAAGATTAGGGTTAAGAATATAGAAATGAAATGGCATAAGGGTGACAATCAAGTCTATAGTAGTTTAATTAAATGTTAAATTCAAATATAAGCATACACTAAATTTATTATGTTGAGATAGTCTAACTATGTAAAATACAACTAGGCTAGATATAAAAATGACAAAGAAAATTAGTACACATCTTGTTATGATGCTAATGGAGTTTTAGATCTAAAATAAGATGAAAGTAGGCATAAATATAGTTCTAGAATAGTTGTCAAATTCTTGGTCTGATGCCTCTATCTATTTAGACAGTCGCATTGGTCTTGGATAATTATATTGATGCTACTATTTAAGTCTAATGATAATGTCTTATATGCAATATCTAGTGAAATAGGATGCAACCACCTAGATGCTTTTGGGTTTGGATTTATCTTCACTATGGTGCATTCACATCTGGGTCATGGACTATCAATTCTTGTAAAATGGAAAAATCCTAGATTCCCATCTTCAATGTGGCCTTGGCAAAAAAAGGGTTTATGGTCATATGTTGTCGAGCTAACCCCAATGACCTTGATCTGAAATAACATTACTTACTTAGCCAATACTCTGAATAAGGACTCAGACTAATGTATTTTCACTTACATGTTAGCTTGTGTGTGAATCATATATAATATGTGTAAACCAAGTACACCAATGACATAGCTTGTAACTTGGAAAATTGAGCTCTTGGGATACACCTTTAGTATTTTAGATCTATAAATGTGTTGTGCGTGTGATTGGTATGGAAATAGGGAATATTTGATCAACTGAATGCTTGATAAATTAATTTTGAGAAGCCCCTTGGTATCTTTGATCTTTTATAGGTGATAAATACATGAGCGTTGATCTTTTATTTATATCAATATCTTTGGAGTAATAACTTGTATTAAATCACTTAGGCCAACCATTGGAATGTGTTTCATTTTTAAATTGGATGACTTTAGGGTAATGGACCCTTATGTCAAGGCATGCCAATAATATTGATGCTACTATCTGTATACACATAATATTTTTAAAATTTTATTGATTACAGACACTATGTATCTTGCAAGAACCTATTGAGTCTCAATCTCTCTAAGTACATGCCTTAAGGGGTGCACCAAGAAATGGGTGGGTATACATTTGGTTCTTTGAAATATTGTTGTCCCTTTTTCCACTTGCCATCTACACACTCATCTCCTAAAAGCATTAACCCTAAGCTTATTCTTCTCAGCCTTACCCATTCTAGTCATTTTCTTCTTTCCATCCTCCTTTTCTTGCCTTAATTCCCTTTTGGATAGTCAGTTGTACTAGGTCAACTAGGTTGACCCTATACAATTTAGGGATATATTTCACTTTTTGGGTTTATTATCCTTTAGACCAACCTAAATTAGATGTAGTGAATTGTCCCTAAAAACATACAGGGTCGATTGGGTTGACCCTATACAACCAACATTTCTAGGATGATTTAGGTCAAGATCCACCTATATATACAAGTTCATTTTCAACCATTTATAAGAAGAATAATTTTGAATGAAAATCTACTTATTAACCATTATACTTGAGGAATAAAGCTTAGGGTTCCATGCTTTCTTTGGAAATACAGATCTTGTCTTGTGGAGAAATCTTTTGGATGCATAGAAAGGTTGTGTAGCTTAGAGCTGATTTGTCTTTGTTATCCTTACATACCACAATAATATCTTGTGAATCACCTTGGCCAAGAGAGAGATTAAGGCTTTATAGGTTCATCTTTAAGGTAAGTATTCCTAACTTTATTTTTCCTTTATAAGAGTAGATAGATAATATAGTTGTGCTTCTTTCTTCCATGCATTAGGATTCTGTATGCATTGATGTGAGTATATGTATTTTATGCATGTTTAATTTAGTTATTTATTTTTTTTCTAACCCCCACTTTGTGCCACGATCTTTGGTTAGAACTAGATTAATTTTTTTCTTGTTATTAGAATAGGAGAATATTAAACCTTAGGACTCTTTTAAGGTTATTACATGATTGTGTTAGATTGTAGTCTTTAGAACCCTAACTAACATGGTGTATTGTGACAAGTGATCCCCTAATTAGGTCTAATGAATCCCTATATTTTTCATGTTCTTGCTTAACAAATGTATTCCCAATCAAAAGTGTAGGTATATTCTTTCTCTGATCTAGGATTGATGTATATACATGATGCATTTCTAATTGCATACATTCTGGTGAACCTGATGTGAAACTAACCCTTTCAAGATTTATTTCACTTTCACTCATTATTTTTAGCATTATTTTTATCATATATCTATCATACTAGATTGACTCTATTGACCCATTTCTAATATCTATGCATAGGTTTTTAGGAATAGGCAACTAGATCGAATCAGATAACCTAATATAGGTTTCTAGACTTCAAAACTTCCAATTTAGACTATTAGGTCGACCCAGTCAACCCTGTACACTTTAAATCATCCAAATTTAGATAATAGGTTAACCTAATTGACCTTATACATTTTAGGCATGCAATAACAAGATTCTACAAAGCTTGACTAACCTAGTTGACCCAATTAGTAGAGTTTTCAAGCATATTCTAAGGTTTTTGACAAACAATCTTCATTCTCAGCATCTTTGATCCACCAAGGTTCTTTTTTATCTCTCTCTCTCTTTCTTTTATATCTTTTATTTCATAGTTTATAGTCTTCAAAACTACCCCTGCATAGTCAACTAGATCAACCTTATCGATCTAGTTATGTGTTTTGTGTGCTATTTGAATAACTAGGCCAACCCTGACAACCCTATTCATTTTTAGACCATTCTTCTTAGTACAGGTTTGACCCTATCGACCCTATTCTATATTTTATACATATAGTGTTAAAACTATACCTTGTTTCAAGGTAGAATTAACATTATATTCTAGTAATTAATTCACACTTTCTTTTCTTGTTGCTTGCATGCTTAGAATAAGTTCACATAGTCTAATTCAGGGGTTTTTTATTAACCAATTTCACTATTTCTATTTTATGTACACACAACCAAATCATAAAAACTAAAAAAGAATTTTAACATTTGTCTACCCAAGGCCAACCTACTTGGATTTCTTCACCAAGGGGGAAACCAACTTGATACTCTGGTCAAGTATAAAGCATGGTTAATGGTATATTTTGTTTAAGCACCCAGCACCCTTATTATTATTATAGTATCTAAAGTGAGAGGGTAGGCCCCAATACCAAGCCTGTATCATTGCCACTATAGCCCTTTTTGACCCAAATTACCTAAAACCATCCTTAGATTGCTATCTATTTCTTTGATTTATAGTCAACTTCCCATCACATTTAAAATCATATTTTTAATAATCTAATAAACTTCTTAGGTTGACCAATTAGTTAGATCTTTACTTTTTAAGTTGGTTGTTTGATCTTTTCTCAATTGTGTATTTGTATTAGCCAGTGTTAGTGTAAGCTTTTGTATTATGTGCTTTAATTGAATTGGATAGCATTGATCTAATTGACTATTTATTTCCCTTTAGTTCTTACTTTATTAGATTATCTACAAAAATTGTCTTATTTTAGTTCATAACTTGTTATCAACCTTCTCATTTTCCCTATCTATTATAATAGGTCAACCTAGTCAACCCTATACATTTTTCCATCCTCTATGCACTGTATAAGATCAACCCAATAGACCCTATACTATCTGCAACCCCTTTTACCTCTTTTTTTCATCTTTATGCATTGTACTAGATTGACTTAGTTGACCTTGTATAGTTTTTATAGTCCTTATTTTTGTGCTAAATCAACCCAGTTGACCCTATACTATTTTAGTCACTTATTGGTTATTTGATTTCTCATCTCTCTTTCTCTCCCTTCATCATGGAATTTTTGCTTGATGACAACATTGATTTGTAGTCAACAGACATGATGAAATTTACCAATCCTCATAGGGTCTCTCATAGATAAAGTAGGGATCCTCTTTTGGATGCTAGTAACTTTCATATTTCCACTCACACAATGAACTATGGGACCCCTCCTAATACCTCTTTGAAACATAATTATCCTCTTTTCTTAGAGCACCAACTTGAGTTAGAGTATACTCTTGAAATGTTTTTATTTATCTCTAAATTTCCTCAACATCAAGGAAATGATCCTTCTACCATTTACAATCTTATGATTATTGGTAAATATGAAGAGCCTCCACTCACCTACTCTTACATTCTCAACTAGATTTGGGGGTACCACTTTCTTTTATTCTTAGTTTCTTCCTTCAACTATGACCACTTTTATTGCCATGACCTCTTCTTCTTTCCTTTCTTCTACCTCCATGCCTAGTATCTCAAATAACATGGTAGGTTCTATATATAGTGAGTCTCTCTTAAGATCCACTATCCTTAATCCATCTAATATTGCTTCATTTACTACCCAAGGCAATCATGCTTCTAGAGATTCTTCCTCCCAACCATTCACTAGTCCATCTTTTTCTACACAATCAAATTTTTCCTCTAGCGCATCACATTCTCATAATTCATCTCAAGCTCTTATCAACACCAATAGTGGTACCTAATCCACTAATACTAACACTAATGCCAACCCTAATGCTTATAACAATGCTAATCAAACACATCAAATTTTGTTGCAAAATATCAATCAAATAAATCCATTTCAAGATCATAACACAAATCAAATGATGAGAATGAAAAATCACCTTCTCCATCTTCAATCTCACCCACAACCAATCGCTTGGGACACACATAACCAAAATTTCCCCTTCCTACTCTTTGATATTCTCAAGGTAATCTCATTTCTCAACCTCTTTTAATCAATAAAACTATTAAGCATATTCAAAATGAACCTATTACTACTCAAATTGCTAACATTGACATAGGAGGTATAACACCTACAATTTCTTATAATGGATTAACTGATCCTACCCTTCATCTTAAGACATTTGGAAATATTTATAAGGATTGGGTCAAATTAAAAACTTTTGATGCTACTAATCTCCTTGCTAAAACCTTCATAGGTGATGCCTTGGATTAGTACAATCAACTTAGACTTCTTTCCATTAGTAGTTTGGAGGATTTAGTGAATTCTTTAGTTCAAGAATTCCAAACTAGTGATCTTCTTAAAAACACTTTGGCCCATTTCATAAATTGAAAACAAAATGAAAATGAAACCTCTAAAGCCTTTGTTAAAAGGTGGAAAACTTTGTCAAACAAATGTGAACATAACATGGCTGATGATAATATTTTCCACCTCTTTACCAATGCCCTTTTTCCTAAATTATAATATCAAGTCTGTACTCTCTCTCCACATACCTTAGAGGAGGCTATTGACCAAGTTAAATGCCAAGGTTTCCTAATTTGTCAATTCAAGCCACCCCAACCTTATGTGGGTCCTCATCTCTTATTTAAGAATAAATATCACAATTTTACCAATGATGGTGTTACAAATTCTTATGATACCATTCACAATGTTTAAGTTGTTGCTCCTACCCCTTCATCGAAACTAGCTCCCCCTTCTCAACAATATACCAATCCTCATTTATCTTCACTAAGTAACATAAATTTTCACAAACCTCTATCCTTAGCTGAATTTCTTAAGCATTTACCTAGGCCTCTTCCATGAGATCTTGACCCTACCCCTCTTACAAAATCCTAGTATTATCCTAACAAGTTTTGTTGGTTTCACACTAGTTGGGGTCATTCTCATAAGACCTATAGACAACTTCATAATTTAGCTATGGATTTTATTCTTGGTCATAACTTTTATCATGATTCCATCATTATTAATCATCAACAAGCTTATGAAATTGATTTTAAGGACTATAAATCACATGATAAAACTCAAGCCATAAATCAAGCAAACTCTCATTTAGATATCTATAAAGACCCTCTTCCTAATCACCAACCTATTCAAGACAATCAAGATAAAACCACACCTTATACCAATAATGTTGAATGTATTATTAAAATAACTTCTAAGGAGAATTCGGTTAGCATGAATAATATGTGAAGGTGGTTGCTTTTATCAATTCTCAACCTATCTACACTCCTCCTTCATCTCAAACATATCGTGCTATCCTAGATTCTTCTCCAACTCATTTAAATGAGTTCATGCAAGATGACCTTATTACTTTTGATGATCCAATTTTTTATTCTCCCTTGGATAACACTTCCCATTTTATTTTTACCACCCTTCTATTATCTTCCAATACTAATGATAATCAAGCTTCTACTAACGCTTACTGTACCATTTCTCCAAATCAACTTAAATCAACTACTTCATCATCTCAACATGATTTACAACCTTGTCCCAAACCTTCTCATTATTATCAACATAAAATTCAATGAAATTCAGATCTTCCTTATGAAAACCTTCTTAACCATTATGCACCTATATCTAACAACATTCTTATGGGTTATGATGAGTGGAATCCCATAGTGGATCGCACTAATCTCCCATCCCAAATTCCATTCCTTGAAATTATGAGGACTTCTCCACATTAAAGAAATCATCTTATGAAAATATTATTTGAGATGAATGTCCCTCATCCTCCCCTAGTAGGATGGGTGATAACTTTATCTGGATCTAAGGATTGTATATTACAATAATGTGAAGGGATGTCTATCAATGTTGATGAAACTATAGACACTTATCTTTCTTTAAAATTACATATAGCCTCTATGATTCTTGATGAGATTATACTTCATGCAAATGATCCTACCTTATTTATTAGCATCCAAATAGGTGATATCCAAGTTAAGTGTGCATTGATTGAAGAGGGTTCTAGTATGTGTGTTGATTCTCTTGATTTAATTAAGAATCTTGGGTATTCACAATGCAATCTCAAGTTTACACACAAGACTTGCCAATGATATTATAGAAGTCAAATGCCTCATCTAGCTTACATGTTTCTTCCCATTACTATCCCACCTATTGTTTTTCACATGAAGGTGATGATTTTTAACTTTCCCTTTTCCTATAACATCTTGTTTGGTAGGCCATGGACTAACCACATGAGGGATATTGCTTCTTCCATCTACCAATGCATTAAATTCCCTCATAATATAACCATTTATAGGATTCAAGGTGACACTAACCCTTGGAATTTCAAGAAATTCCAAGATCATGGTGTCTTCAAGATTCCTACTCTTCAACCTTTACCCAATGTTCTATTTTATGAGTTTCAACATCTTAAATTTCTCATTAATTCAACCTAAGGTTATAGTGGGCATACTAAGCTCATTGGTAACATTCCTCCTAACCTCTTAGATTATAATGATGATGAGCCCAATGAGATTAAATTAAATATCAATACTTTTGATATCTTACCTCATCTCATCTCACAAATTCCTACTTCCTTTCAACCTCACTCTTGCAAGCCTCCTTGTGATAACATTCTCATAGTCTTGACCAAGAATAGGCATTCTATTCACCATACTTCATCAGATGATAAGGTCATCCATAATTACATCATTAACCTTCACACCCTAGATCATGATGATGGTTATTCCTGATATGATCTGTTGTTAGGTAGTCTTATACAAACCCATTATGCTAAGATTTTCCATTATAGTTCTTCTTTACTTGAGTCTTTTCTTGCATCTCATAATTTTCCTTCACTTATAGTTCCTAGTTTTTGTATTTTCCCCTTTATTACAAGGTAAATATGGTGCGAACACCTCCAATTTTTTAGGAGCCACATAAGACTATGCTCATGGATCATTCTATGACTAGGCCTTACCATTTTTATAGGTACCCTAACCATCATAGATGGTTTACCCCTGAGGTTAGTGTGACTCTCCTTAGACCTTTTGTAGATCCTACTCCTCCCTCAGTAGAGCTTACTATAGTCGAGAATGTTTCCACTCTTACTATTGATGAGCTTACTCCTATTATTGATTCCATTGCTCCTTCCATTGTGCCTAATTTCATTCCTTCCTCATCATCACCCTCCCTTGGTGATGGTTTGCTTCCTTTGCCTAAGATGGAACTATTTCCCACCAAATGGGCAAATGATGTTTTTCACCTCTTCTTCCACTCCTATTATACCTCCTTTTGTGAGTGCTTTGACTAAAACAACTCACAAGCATATTTGTTTCTTTCATAGGATAAATAATCATTCTTCTACCCATTATTTTAAGTATGGTAATATATTGATACATTGTATCTTTGTTCCCCATCATTAGACAAATCCATACCTCATTTGAAGGTACTTCCTAAATATCTACCCAAGTATGGTGAGGTATATTATCTATGGCAACTATATGACACCCATCATATCAATCATTAATGCATCCTTCAACAACATCTTAAGGATCACCTTATAGCCATTATTAGACCTTCTATCACTACTCCCATAGGTCATCCCTAAAATAAGGCTCCTCCTTCTTCTCCCATAGTTTTACGTCTTGTGGTTCCATCACATCCTATGGTACCTTCACCACCATTTGTGCCACCACCTATGATTCCTTCACTCGTGGACCTTTATTCACATGTGGATCCTTATCTATTAGTGATTCCTACATCTCCCATAGAGCTTGCTCCCATGCATTCTCCTAATTACCCCTTGCCTAATTTCCCTCCTCAGAATGATCTATCAATCATTCCTACTTTTTCTATAGAGGAAATTATAAGAGAATTATTTACCCAGTATTCATTGAAAATTGATGAGACATTAGAAACAATTCATCTCTAGCTTCATAGAGATTTATCCAATGTCTTAGATAATGTGTGTGGACAAATTTATCAGTCTTTATGAGCACATGCATGGTGATTTCACACTTTCATTTGGGTTAGACATGTGTCCCAATCTTATTATTATCTATCTATTATATCAAATTGACACTATGTTAAAATTTTACTTATCATATATGGTGATATTACTTATTTTACTATATCTTGATTATCTTATCATTTATATTTTGCATATAATTGTCTTTCTTTATCATTGATTTCTCTCTCTTGCTTGAGTTTTTCTCAAAACTCTTTTCTTTCCTCTTCATTATTGTTTGCTTTTTTATCTTTATTTTTCATGGTTAACTATCATTATGACCTGGTTATACAAACCCTATTCACTTTGGTCATTATCTCCATTTTACCATGTGACCAGTTACCAAACAGTCCTACTCATTACTATCTCCTTACACTGGTCCACTTTTTTTGGATCTCCTTTTCCCTTCTCTCTTTTCCACAAACTAAGCATATACACGGTTGAGACTTGAGATCACATCTTAGCTCATTATTGAGCCTAAGTGTTGTAGTGAGTCTTTATCTTTAATTACTTAGTTTCCTTTAGCCTTAGTCTAAAAATCATTTGTGTGTATCACTACATCTCTCATGATTGGTCATTCAAAGTCTACATGGAGTAAAAATCTAAAAAATCCATAAAAATTTAAAATCCAAATCATTTAAACAAAAGGTAATGATAAAAAAGGAAAAATTATTAAAAGTCTAATCACACTTAAATATGTGATTCAAAGCACATCTCCTTCTTCTAGTCGAATCTCAAATTCCATAGTTGGCCTCAAAATAGAGCTGAGGTTCTTTGGGGTACGTTAGGCCAGTAGATTAGAAGATGAGAATAAAAAAATATTTTAGTACTACTTACTTTCTCATGCAAGTACCCAATCTTCATAGTAGACTGATGGCTCTGTAATGGGTCCATAAGAATGGGGAACATGTCATGGGAGGGTAGGTCCATTTTATTTTTATTTTACCAATATACCTTCATGAGTTAATCTTATTAGCATGCCTATTTTCCTACAAAGATTTGTGTTTATAGTGAACATGTTTCCTTTGTACATAGATGACCACTAGTCACTTGGTATCTTTTCATGTCCTTAGTATGCCTCCCATCTCCTAAGGTCTTCTCATAAGATGCCTAAGTCTTGCTTTGTACACTCCATTTTTCATTCCCTATATCCCTCATGTTTCCTCTTGAGAAATATTTATTTGACTACTGATAACTCCCCTTGGGATTTAATTTGTGAGTTGCATTATAAGATTGTGGATAGGGCTTAACTATCCTCATAAACTACCACCTTTTTCCTTCATATTACCCACATCTTTGTTTACCTAATTTTACATATTTATTCCACCCCAATGGTGTTATATTTTTGAGTTACAGTGTAAGACCATAGATAGGACCCATTATTCCTCAAAAAAAATTCCAATACCCAAGTCACAATCCAAAATTACATGTGTCGAATATGAGATAAGATTCGATTGATTATGAAGTTACAAGTCATTGGCATGCTTCCTAGCTTGATTTAGTGTGCTTTATGCTTACTTCATTTCTCTTTCACCTTTTTATCTTCTTATTTTCTAAGTGCATGTAAGAATATAACCATTTCTTGAATTTTTCATACATCCCATCTTGAATTAGTGTGATAAATTTAAGACCAATCTTTTGCAAATTTTATTTTTATTTTATACTTCCTAACATGATTTAGTATAATCTATTACCTTAATTGATTTATTTTTATCTCATTTTTTCCCTTTTACATACCTTCCATTTTATTACATTGTTGTCATACTTCCCATGTGAATCAGTATGATTTTACTTGTTTTAATTTGGTGAAAAAATATTTCACTTTGGTTTAAAAACAAATCCCTTTTTACCATCTTGTTTTACCATTTCTTGGTCTTTGTACTTAGTCATTTATTTTTATTAAACATTCTCCAACTTGAAATAGTGTGTAGTAAATTTTTTTTATTGATTATATTTTTCCAAGTCTTTCATTTTTATTTTTAACCATGCATGTGTCCTACATAATTCTAGAAAAGAAACCACATCTCATATATTTCCTAAAACATTTACAATAAATCTAAAATACATGTGCTAAAATAACATATATCCAAAGCATCCACAACCACAACCATAATAAACCATAATTATGAAATACAAATCAACATAAATATGCTATAATGATCCATACATATATCTCATGAATTTGATACAATAAATACAACCATAAAAAATGTTCTAGCTCTATGGTTGGGCTCCATCTTGTCTATCTCTTGGCCTAGCCATGTTATCTATTGAGGCCTCAATATGACTCCTCCAAATAATAAACTGTAAAGAGGCCAGCCAAGATCTCAATGCTTCTACCTATTCTTGTAGGTGCATTACATGCACCTATGACTGCATCAGTTAGGTTCAAAACTCTATCATATACATCATTATGGCTAAATGCATAGTTCTCTCTTTATTTAGGGCCTACCATTCTTACATATCACCTTCACTCATCTCTACTGGTGGCTACATCCTCTCTCTACAAATGTATATATCTCACTACCTCTTTAGCTAGTCTAAACCAACTTTCCTAAGCTAGGGTAAATGGTACGCTAGGGTCTTCCAATATAGTAGGGTCATATGGCTATAGAGTCTTATCTAGGACATCATGGAGTGTTCCCCTCACCAGGTACCCCTATATCTCCTCTACATCCTCAGATACACCTACAAAATCATACCAAATGGATATTAGATAATTGTTTTATCTCAAAATATCTATCTCTACTTCCAAATAAAAAATTAAAGTAATAATTTAACCATATTTTCTTACCTATCTATGTCTCAACTACTATGGTCTCACCATCTATGCGACCATCTAACATAGTCTTTCCATCCACATGGCCTCTTATTACTTCTTCTATATCACCCATCCTTAGCTTCAATACCTCTATCATGGATCACATCTATCTCAGCCTGCACATGAGTAGTCTCTCTATCATTTATCCCTCATCAGGCTCCTCTATTGGATCATTAGGGATGACATCGATCTCTACTATCTCCTTCTATCTCTATCTCCATTATGTCTTCAGTAATTTTAGCTCTTCATATTATGTAGCTAGTAGTGGTATACTTGGTATCTCTACCTCTGCCTCCCTATCCTCCTACTTTTCTCCCCATCATGCTTGACCAGTCCATGGTCACTCACAACATGGTCTGCATGTCATTCTCACTATTAGTGGTATTAATCCTCTCCTCCCCCATGGCTTTATCACATTCCAAGCCCACTATTTAGGCATCAATATTAGTGTCATTATATGAGGTAGTCCTATTTTTATCGGTACCCATACCACTAGATGTGCTCTCTCCACTATATATAGTGTCCAACCACCTTTATCCTCATTTTCACTAGTGCAATTATGTGCTAGCTTGCCCATGAAATTGCCATGTACTCATATGGATACCACACTATGTTTTTACATGTCACTAATTGTAGTGTTATCATATGGGGTAAAACTTGTGCTACCTAGTCCTCTCTCCATCTCTTCACTCAAGGCAACCTATCATCAATCATATGGGGTAACCCAGTCAATCAATATATAAGAAACCTATCATATATCCAAACTATCAACAATATGATTGATCTTATGGTCTTTTACCCCCTAACCAACATCTCATATAGATCATGTATGAGATGGACCTAGATGATAGATCTTAGATCATATAGAACTCACTCCTCTAGCATCATCTTTTTCAAGGCTACCACAAATAATGATACCTTACCATCCAACTTGTGACATAACACCTATTGTATTACATGCCCTATCATAAATTTTTAGATATCCAAAATTTGTGATGTATATGCATAATCCATATTGACTCTTTGTCCCCCCAAAATCATCTCTAACCTTATAGCCCACATCACTAAGGCTCTCCTCTACTCTATGTTGTTTGATATCCCTATGGTCAATGGTGCTTCTACTATGAGCAACCTGAGGATGGCATGGACATCCTCTAGTGTGATGGTCACCTTTATCATATCCCTATCCACCTCTGACTTGAAGGTGTCAGTTAGTTATTCCTATTAACTAAGGAACATGACTAATAGATCAGCACTCATAGGGATCCTACACATATAAGCTAAGCCTCCTAGACCTATGGATACTAGTCTAGCCCTATCTCCATTTGACAATCACTCCAATAACACTAGTAACCAACACATATCCACCAATCTCTAGAACCTACTTCATCTCTATAACCAAGAAATAATAAAGGATATATCAGTTCTTTCATGTCATGTATAGTCACAATACATTCTTTTTACATTTCTAAGTAAAAAAGAAGCCTAATTGCTTTTAATCTTATTGATTTTACCCTATTTTTAGTGTACTTAATCTTTCTTGCCCTTCTTTGGTCATTTCAGGCCATTCTAACCCTCTTTCATCCTTTTTCACATTTTTTTGTGCTTATTTTGGTTCTTTGGTCAAACTTATTTGACCAAAATTTCCCTATTTTTGCCATGGTTGACTCCACAATCTTGGTCAAACCTCTTATTTTCCCCTTGCTAGTGTTGAATTATCATTCTGGACCATTCAAATTAGTTAGAAAACTATATTAGGTTGGTATCCTCTGTAATTTACAAGGTCGACCCATACCTACTAGGCCAACACTGTGGATTCTACCTAGTTTTAGCCTACTAGGTCGACCTAGTTCATTTTGCCTTTTGACCCCTTGCATTTTCCTTAAAAAGTGCATTTTTCTGCTTTCTTCCTAATTCCTCTAAACCCATTTCCCATCTTGATATTTTTTACCCCTAGAATATAATTTTATCTCATTCTGACATCTATAAATTTTTAAAATTCAAAATTATTGAAAATACACTTAATTCATTATAAATTTCAAAAATTGGTTTGAGATTCATAGTTGCATACTTGTAGTGCACTTGTTGTTGCCTCTGGACATCCCTATTGTCTATCTTGTCATATCCTCAACATCCTATATCATTTGATCTCTAGATCTCTTTTTTCTCTCCTTCACAAGTCAAAATAACAAATGACTTGCCTTTTCCGTTATTTTAAAACAACTTTCAAAATTTAAATTCTTCAATTATTTTCACGCAGATTCCTTATTTTGTCTATATCTTTATTTTTAATCATTCATTTTCAAAACCATAAAATGTGTTGGATTCATGATGACATAGAAATTATTTTACACTATTATATGCCTATTTTTTTTTAAAAAATGATTTTTGGCTATTTTTTGCACTAACTTCTACAAGTTTGCCTAGTGTTCTTCACATTGGATGCCTTCACTTTTCTTGTAGTCTACTTCTTTATCTACATCATTAAGGTAAGTAAAGTTATGTGTTTTTCAATTTTATCCTTTTATTTATCTTATTTTCTATTTACTACAATTTACTTAGCATCAACGTTGTGTGTTATCATGTTCTATCTCGAAGCACCATCTCGTATTGCACTTACGTGACATGTGATGAGTTTTGAGTGCGACCTATGTATACATATAATATTTTTAAACCCTTATTTATTACTGACACTTTATATCTTGTAATAACCTATCAAATCTCAATCTCTTTGAGTGCATGCCTTAAGGGGTGCACCAGGAAAGGGGTGGGAGACCACTGGTGCTTCATAAGATTATTGTCCCTTTTTCCACTTACCATGTACACACTCATCTCCTAAAAACATTAAACCTAAGCTTATTTTTCTTAGACTTACCCATTCTGGTCATTTTCC
The DNA here is from genome assembly GCA_037957365.1 of Torreya grandis. Taxonomy (NCBI): domain Eukaryota; kingdom Viridiplantae; phylum Streptophyta; class Pinopsida; order Cupressales; family Taxaceae; genus Torreya; species Torreya grandis. The sequence continues at coordinate 5,380,384 of JARHVA010000413.1, forward strand.
TCTTTACATATCATATTTCTTGCCTTAATTCCCTTTTAGACAATCGGCTGTACTAGGTCAACTAGGTTGACCCTATACAGTTTAGGGGTATTTTTCACTTATTGGGTTTGTTAGCCTTTTAGCTGACCTAACTCATACCTAGTGAATTATCCTAAAAAGCATATAGGGTCGACTAACTCAACCCTATATAATCAACATTTCTAAGAGGATTTAAGGAAAGATCTACCTATATATACAAGTTCATTTCCAACCATTTGTAAGAAAATAAGCAAATAAGAATAAGTGTGAATGAACATCTACTTATTGACCATTCTACTTGAGGAATAAAGCTTAGGGTTCCATACTTACTTTGGAGATATGGATCTTGTTTTTTGGAGAGATTTTTTGGATGCATAGATAGGTTGTGCAACCTAGAGCTGATATGTCTTTGTTATCCTTACATACCACAACAATCTCTTACAAAGCACCTTAGCCAGGGGAGAGATTGAGGCTCGGTAGGTTCATCTTCAAGGTAAGTATTCCTAACTTTATTTCTCCTTAGTAAGAGTAGATATATAATGTAGTTGTGCTTCTTTCTTCTATGAATTAGGATTCTATATAAATTGATGTGAGTATATGTATTTTATGCATGTTTAGTTTATTTATTTATTTTATTTCTAACCCCACTTTATGCCACAAGATCTGGTGAGCACTAGATTAGATTTATTTTTTTGTTATTATAATAGGTGAATATTAAACCTTAGGACTCTTTTATGGTTTTTGAATGATTGTGTTAGACTATAGGCTTTGTAACCCTATCTCACATGGAGTATTGTAATAAGTGATCCCCTAATTGGGTCTAGTGAATCCCCATATTGGTAATGTTATTTCTTAAAAAATGTATTCCCAATCGAACGGGTATGTATGCTCTATCTTCTCTAAGTCAAGATTGATTTATAGACATGATGCATTTTTGATTGCATACACTATCTATCCTAGATGTTAGTGTTTAGGGAGTAGCAAAAAAGGTACATGATCAAAACTTACAAAGGTTTAAGATAAGTAACATTTTAAGCATTCTAGGAAAGATGGAATGTCTATGACATCAATATAAGAATGGTTAGAATAAGAGATATAGACTAAGGGACCCACAATAGAGTAGATTCAATGCTTATAAAACCAAGGAGAGTGTATAACTAAGAGGAACAACCAAGGTTTGAGTTTTCCAAGTGTACAAGAATGAGATGGTACATAATGACAAAATATCATATGCATTTTATCCCATTTAATCTAGGAATGAAATTACTAATTTAAGGAAAAGAATAAGTACCTAAGTATGTGTGCACACCTTGTCTTATCTTGAGTTGAATTTGAGTGATTTTATAGTGAATGACCTGTATTAAATAGTTTGTTACAATGTAAAATTAGTGCATATAATCTAGGTTAAAATTACTTGAAATAGATTGAAATGAAAGATCAAGGTTTGGGAGTACATGTGTGTATTGATGTAACTGCCTTGACTATTGTCAAATTGTTTTGAAAAATATGTATTAAATAAGGCTCTAAAAATGAGATTAGGATAAATATATATGAATATTTAAAGTGCATATATCCAAGGACATAAAGAGAGAGAGATATTAGAAGGCACATGCCCCCAATTTTGGAGTAAAAGTGAGTTTTCACCTGGTAGTTGAGATTAGCTCAATAGTACAACCCAATTATATTTATTACCTGGTGAAGTTGGATGATCAATTCCAACTTAAAAATTGGGTAAGATTGAGTGATTTTAACATCTCAACATACCAAAATGTGAACCAAGTACTATAGTAGTTTGGCTCAATATGGTTCGTAAAAGTTCATGGGGTATTAGTACGTGCAATGGTTTTGGAATCTCAAATTGATTTAGATTTTTTAATATTAGGAACACGTTACATAACATATGCAACTTATATATGTGTCATGCTAAATCTATGTATAAAAATCATATAAATATATATAATTCTACCATAACTATGAATCTAAATCATATAACTATGTGCTTTGACCAACTCGGATAACTATGTAAGTGTGGACATGTTTCTAAAGCATGCCCACACTATATATGAAGAAATCTAAAAATAGATATAAGTACCAATGTGGAGGACATATTTCCAAAACATTCCCCCATTATAAATTGGAGATGTTAAATACTAAATAGCTGTAGATAACATGCTTCCCAAGCATGCCCCTATTGAATTTATGAACTAATATAACTACCATATATTGAATAAATGTGGAGAACATGCTTCCCAAGCATGTCCCACTGTATCTATAAACTATGAATGTATGGATGCCATGTCCATATGACATTCCCCCACTAAATCTAAGAACTGATATACATACCATATGTTGAATGAGTTTAGATAACATGCTTCCAAAACATGCCCCTACTAATATCACCCCCATTTGAGGTGACAGAGAAATAGGAACTAGGAGTTACCTCACCTCAAAAGGGTAAGACAACTATAAAATCTATGAATGTAACCATGTAGCATATATAAGGAACATGTGTAGGTAAATGTGTCATTGAATTGAATAGAACAAATGTGATAACATGTAAGCCTGAGATGCATGATAAATATTATGGAATAATTCAGCTAGTAATAGTAAAAAATCAATTAAAAAACAACCATACTAAAAAACAACCATACACATGATCACTCAAATTCAAGTTAACAAGAAATATTAAAAGGAGAATACAAACAAGGAGCATGTTAAAATTCCACACAATCGAAGGGACATGACTTAGTCAAATTTTCATGAAAGCAAGAATGACATATTCAAATGTCTAGACAATAAATAATGACATTATGCAAATTTTGAATAAATAATACATAGGTATGATTTTCATAAGTAAAGAATCATATTCAAATTATCCAACAAATAAGACAAGACACTCAAGGAAGTACATAAAGTAAAGCATACAAAACTAGCATAAACATGTCATAGTGTCCCATGGATTTGATGTGTTAGATAACGATGTCAAGTGTATAGCATATGTAGTAACTTGTACAAGATATAATCATGGATAATAGGAATGTATAAGTGCATATGTGTGCTCAAACATGATAGTGTAGAGTGTTGATCAAATCATACAACTTGTTTGTATCAATATCAAATAATTAGATGCCCCCAATGTTAATATGACAAGAGCAGAGGGAAAGCCCAACAGCTAAAATAGGATTGTATCATGTGTTTGTGTATGTCTGTATCACACCTAATGTAGAAGTGTGACTCATATATTGATGTAGGAGTAACTAATTATGTGGTCCATCAATATGGAAGCAAGGAGCCAAAAGAATAGGTAAGTGTCAATAGTGTTTTTGGTTTTTTGAATGTTTTTGATTTTTTTGGTATTTTTGGAGATAGTTATAATCAAATAGGTCCTTATACTCAGATGGTAGTGGGTCACTTAAAATTGATTTTATGATTTTTTTATATCTATGTAGTGTCAAGACCTCAATTTTCTTCTTTAATGGTTTACCTACAACCAATGGTGTAGGCAAATGATCATGTCTATCATGCTAAATAAAAGTTGGTGTGTCCATATTATCAAAATTTACACACATTTTTATAGGATATAGTTTAACATTCCACTCAACTAGCCAATTTTGTCCAAATTTTATATTTAAATGTTGTTCATGTTCGGTTATCCATATAGTTTAAACTTGTACATGTTAGCCACAAGTAATGGGTAATCGAATGTATCCTCACAATTTTGGATCTAATGGAAAGTATGTTACCTCATTGATAGTATGTCGCAATCATGCTAGAAAAGTGGTACCATAAATGGTATCCCACTTGTTTGGATGAGATTGGATATTGTGATAATATACCCCATCAATATAAATAGTAATAGTTAAATATGCATACTTTTGTCTCTTTGAGGATTGTTTCTCATTTGAAAGATAAGAAAGATTTATCTTTATTCCTATTGTAGACACAATATTTATGAGTCATTAACTCTTATATTTTTGGATAATGTTTTTTAATGTCACACATTGATTGGTAAAATGTCAATGATTCAATAATAATTAAAGTATGGTACTCCTTTTGTGGGTATAAGTCTAGTACTAGATCTATGTTGAGTAGAAGGTAAAGAAATCATATTATGTTCAAGTAAGAAATATAATATTATATCAAAATACCCTATTGTGGTGTGATTTGTAAAGTTGGTTGTGAAGGATTTTGAGAAGTCTCTACATTATTTACATGATGTACTTGCATTTGGACCTTATAAGGTTTACTCAATGATTTTAACCAAGAAGGATGTGTAGAATGCTAAGCATTTACATGTTAATCTACTAGTTTTGATTTGCCCTTATCTATATGTAATGTCTTTTTTTTTTCAAGTGGGTTTAACTTATATGTGTCATGACTCGTAGGTTCAAATAATTTATGTGAAAAGTGATTAAGTGGATCAAATTTTAAGTTTCACATTTGTTCATCTATCATATTATGGGATATATCATCATCACTATCATAATAATATAAAATATTAACTTCATTATGTTCACTTTTAACCAATAAAGGAAACTTGAATAGTGGGGGTTCTCTAAGTTTTTATGGCTCCTTTGTTAATGGTTATTTCTCCTTATGTATTTCTATGTGAACCATAGAGTTTAGTGCCTTATTTGTATCTGGAGATGAAGGAGCTATGATACTTGACTCACCTATTTCATATGTAGGTATATATTCAAGAAGGATGGATGATTTAGGTGATACTACTATAGGGTTGCATTAAATTTTAGAATGTATTGTTTTATAAAATTTGAAAGGGTCATCATCGATAGGCATGGATAATAAAGTCCTGTTGTGTATGAATATGAAACATTGATGAAGTGTAGAGGGGATGGCCTCCATTAAATGTATCCAAGATATACCCAAAACTAGATTATAATGTAAATATTGACATATGACTTGAAAAGTAGTTGAAATTGTTTTTGTTCCTAATGTCACATCCAATGTAATTTTTCCAATTAGAGGGTTATGTGAATTTTCAAACCCTTTTATATGCATAACTTTGCTTTAGATAAGAGTTGTGTTGATACCCATGGGTTTTAGTAATTGCATGATACAAATGTTTAGGCTTGATCCATTACCAATTAGCATTCCTTTGATACCTTTATTTGTAATTTTACTTGTGTGAACAATGGAAATTTTTGGTCAAAAACATCTTTGTATGGTAAATATATTAGTTCAAAGGTTATGAACTTGTCATTATTCTTAAGATATTGCATGATATCTACAAAATAAGTAGGCTCAATATTACTTGGTAATTGTGTTTCACATAATGCCTCATATAATATATCCTTATGAACATTAAATTGCTTTAAAATTTTAAGGATTGAAATCTTAACATGTGTAGTATTCAATTGGTCAATAATGTCATATCCCTTGGATTTTATTACAAGCCTAGGTTTAGGTGGTAGTTGTTGTGTATTAAAAAGTGGAAGGATGGGTTGGGAAACCTTACCTCTTAGAATATTAATAATGTGGAATGCAAAATACAATATAAGACATGGGTGAAAAATGGGTGCAGGATGGTAGTGTAGACACCCCATTATGGCCACAACTGGATTTTGACCAGACTTTTCTACCAAACATTAAAAATTAAGCCTAAGAATCATTGAACATCCCAATTTCATCCATACACCATTCATTAATTCTCAAAATCATTTTTATGCATCCCTATTTTAGGTATTATACCATATGTAATAATAACCTCTCATGGATTCATCCCCAATCACCTTGTAGCCTAACAACTGGTAGTTTGGCCTATGGACCCATTAAGTAGGGAACTTGAATAATTCTTAAAAGAGTTAAAATGCTACTCAAAATTAATCAAATAATTAAATCATATTAAATGCTTAAATAAATTATCCATTTAAAATTAATGAATATCTAAAAAAGGAAATTCAAAAATTTAAAATATCGAGCTTCTGCATCATTGCTTTTGTGAGTTGTCAATCTCTCCCAAAATATCTAACAAACATCTAATTTGTGAGACATGCCTATTAATTGAAAATCATAACTACATGTACCCTCTATAACTCAATTGGAGTTAAATTTACTCACCTAGGGTTAGTTTTAACTCATTCCATGCTTAAATCCTAACCTAACTTAGCTTGGGTAAGAGTTAACTTTGAAGGCTATAAATACAAGGCCTTACCTATTGATCTTTAAGAATTTTAGTGCAATGTTATTTAATAAAATACCTCCAAAAATCTCTTTTGGTGTAAAGTTATTATACTCAAATAGATAAAAGAAGCCTTTATATCAATGTTACCATGCTAATTTCACAAGCCAAGCCAAGCTAAGCCAACCAACAATACCAAGGTGCCAAGGAGAGGTGGATCAATGGAGCTTCATTGATAAAGATTTCTTGAGTACATAGTTGAGCAATCCATTTTGGATCTACAAGGAAGGTAAAAGGGTTATTTATTTATTTTTTATAGTTTTTTTTAAATTGTATTCTTGTTACATATGCTTTGTCTAGTGTCTAGGCTAGAGGTGTTAGTGTTTAGTGTGTTTCTTTTGATTCAATTTTATTGACTAACATAATACTAATCTCCTTTATATGGATTCCTTATTGACATGATGGCACACCTGGTGGGACCTTCACCCTAAAAATTTCTTCCCATGGAATTTAAGGATCTATTTCTAACAATTTTCATGTCAAAATCTTAACTTACTAACCAAAAAAGTGAAAAATTGAAGCTCATGAACGTTACACATGAAGCAGCACTTTTGCTATGTGTAGTTGCATTTTTTCTCTATGTAGTCTCACTTTTGCAATATGAAGTAGGAATATGACATTATAGAGTAGCAATATTACATTTGCATTTTTTCATTTGTTAATTGTGGTTTTATCTCTAAATCTGTGATATTACCTTAATAGTTGCATTTTTACATCTCATAGTTATAGTTTTATCTTAAAAACTACGATATTGATTTAATATTCATGATATTGCTTTAATAGTCATGGTAATGCCATCATAATCATGGTTTTGCCTTCGAATCTATGATATTAACCTTGTAATCAATGATTTTGCACTGTATAGTTGTAATATTTGCATTGTATAATTACAGTTTTGCGCTAACACTTTGTTCTACAGGAAGTTGTGGTTTCGTACTAACCAATTGAAATTTTATAGGAAATTTGTGGTATTTCTCTATGTATTTGTAATATTGCACTGTGTGAAAAACATGGGAAATCCAAGAGCTAAATTTCAATATCATTTTCTCATTTGATTTTAGCTTCTAAGCACAAGAACCCCCTAACACTTTTTGTAGGACCCAAATACCAAGGAAAGACATTTTTGTAACACTCTTAGATTAAAATTCAAATTTATATTTGGTGTTTAAAAATATTTTATTTAACTTATTTTTGTTTTTTTGAGTTCAAAAATAACACTAAAGGGATAAACTTCATATCATATTTTGATTGGTGCTCTAAAAATGAACTCACACTCTAGTTAAGTGATCATAAGAGCTTTTGATTTTTTTGTAGTTGTTATTGTGTGTTGATTTCACAAACCAAGTGTAATGTGTATGCTCTTCCCCTGTCCCCCTTAGGGAACTCAGGTGATAAAAAATTCTTCAATTTTTTCCTTTGTTGCTTTGTCCATAGCATTGAGGGAAAGTATCTAGAGCATTCCCCAAAATATGAGTGATTTGCGTGATCCCAAAATAACCCTAAAGTCCTTTCATAATTTTTATTTTATGCATTTTATCTTGTGGGTGGGAGTTTATCACCTCCCCATGAGTTCTCTAGGGAAGCATTGACCCAAGAATTCATCTCATAAAATCATTTCAACCCCACTCCATGGTAGGGATATATAAATTGAGGTTAACTTACTAGGATGATTATTTGAGAAATTAAATATGTTACATTAGTAAGAGACTACCTTAAAATGTAGGTTTAACTCAAACATCACACTACACTAATCAATTGATGGATATAGTGGTTTTGAAAAGGAAAATACCTTTTAAAAAAAATCTAGTTAATGCATATCCAAATGACATGTTGTGCCCTAGTGTTAACCACACACATGGGACCATTTAGATCATATACAAATTGATATCTTTTAGACAAACCCACTTGATATAGATATATTGTTAATGCACGATGAGTAGCCCAAAGTTCCATGTCATTGTATGAAATCTTGAGAGAAGACGAGGCCTAAAAACCCTACTTTTCATGTGCATTTAAATTTTTGGAAAAAAAAAAATATCCTCTCAAGAGAAAGTATATTAATGTAATTTGATTGTATGAAGCCACCTTATCATTTTTTAGGATTAAGATGATACACTTAGGTGTTTTTATTTTTTTCCTTGTTACTTGCATTGTTTTGAGTCAAAACTATTTATTTATGAAACCATGTTTGAAAAAAATTCATGTTTTCACATAACTCTTTTATTATAAGAGGTGTTATTCCATCTGTTTGACACCACATTTTGCCTTGGTCATTTGTCAAAACTTTTGTGTGTGTGTGTCACTTATTTGAAAGGAACATTTTTATGCTTCCCATTTCATTCTAAGTCTTATGTCATAGAGTTTTTGAAACAAACCATTTATCATACCATTGGAGTAAGATAGCATTGTTACACTGCTCACATTATTTCAAAGACTTATTTTCTTGTATCTAATTGTAATTTCAAAACCACATGTGCCTTCTTGGTCTATGCCAAATATCATTACGCCATTTTTTTTAGTCTAGCTTGTCATCTATTTAAACACCAAGCCTTCTAAATAGAGCTATAAATTGGTTTTGATTAGTTCATATTCAAACATTGATTGGTGTATTCCCATGCCTCATGTATTTTTGGCTTAGACATTTTATCTATCACTTTTAGGTTGTGCAACTTAGACTAATATCTTTCTCAATTTAAATACTATTTTTGTGCCTAAATTTGGGGAAGTGGTATATCTTCTGTGTGCCTAAATTTTAATGTCTTTTACTAGATTTCAATTTTATGTTTGTATCTAAATGCCTAGTTTGAGTCAAAGTGTTTCAAATTTGTTAGATTAATTATCTTGTCTTTTAGACCTAACAATTCCTATTTGTTTTTTTATACCTAGTGTTGTTTCAAAGTCTAGATTTTGTGCCTTATTTCAAAAAGACCTAGCATCTTACCTTTTTTAATATTAGACCTATTTTGTGCCAAGTATAGCTTTTGTGTTGTGTTCCCAAAATACCTAACAATCCTATTTGTTTTTTAGACCTAGTGTTGTTTCAAAGTCTAGCTGTTGTGCCTTGTTTTGAAAAGACCTAGCATTTTACCTTTTATTTTAGACCTAGTTGTTTTGAGGCTAGATTTTCACCTTGTTCGCAGAGACCTATCAAAAAATTTCATTTTTTAACCTATATTTGAAATTGTTTGAACCACTTTTTACCAAGTTTGACATTCAAAGTTATACATTCACTTGACCATTTGTGTGAGACATTTGAAGTTAGACCATTTTAGACTGAGTTTGTCATTGACTATTTTGGAGAAACAAATAAATTCCTAAACCAAGTTATTACATCAAGTTCAAACCATTTGTATTTTATACCTTATTTTTAATAGTTTTTATAACTCTAGACCTTCTTCATGGAATGTTAGTTGTTGATTTGGATATTTCTCATTACACTCGTAGTGGAGCCATGTATAATCTAGGTTATGATAACATGGTCATGAACGGTAGATTTCTTTAAGACCCATATGGTGATTATGTAGTTTTTGATATGAATCATTATCTTCCTTACACTAAAGAATCTAGGGAACAAATTCAAGATTTATAGCCCATTATTTGGTTAACACATCTCTATATTTAGAGCAAGACTAAGATAAAACCACACAATACCTTGCTAGTATACCATTGGTTGTAGAACAAGCTCAACAACCATATTATGTCACTATGCCATTGATGTATGACCCTTATTTATTTGATCATTGATTACTTGAAAATAAGGATGAGGTTTTAGTCAGAGACATGGAGGTAGGGGCCATGTTTCTAGCAGACTTTCCCCATGAAAACTTACCTAGTCTAGTTAGAGTGCCTTTAAACATGCCTTATACCCAAACCATTAAATAGGCATCTACAAGTTTTCCTCAATAGCTCATACTGATGTCATATCAAGACCCAAATATAGCTATAAAAGTAAAGGGACTCATAAAGGATCACTTTATATAGATGCAATAATCATATCAAACCTATTTGAATCTAGCACATAATTTTAATGTCATGGCCATGTTAAACACTCCAATCATAGAGATACATACTTCAATAGGGGTATTAATTGATGTGATAGGTCAAGATAATTTGAGTGTAGACCCATTTTCACAAAGTAATTCAATCAGTGACATATACAAAGGCCCATCTATTGAAGATGTGATTACGGCTTTTACATATAATAATGTGCCGAACATGGTGGATAATATACAAGTGTCTTCCAATCTAAGCCAAAGTGGTTTAAATACACCAAAAATATTCTGAAACAAAAAGTGCCTTTAGCTAAAACTACCAGTGGTTCACAATAGTGGGGATCAAGAACTCCTACTGCCAAACTACAATAGGATACTATTAATCCTCAACCAGTTGTTTTTTCAAGTATGCAACCTATGCAACCACATGGATTAAGCAATCAAGTGTCAACTAGTGCTTTGCCTCAAAAATAAGTGACGAATGCTACCCCACCTTAAAATGTGATGACTAATTTTACACAATAATAGGATTAGTTTAATATACCATCATAGTAAAGGCAAAATACTACACCACCTCAACAGGGGGAACCAAATGTTCTACCTTGACATGTAGTGACAAATGTACCTCTACAGTCATAGACCAATATACCTTTACAATCAAAAATATTATCTAATAAAAAACATGTGTCTATTGGTCAAAGACAAATGTCAAACACCTTACAAGTGTATAGTTAACAACAATTTTTTGTGAAATAAAGAGGTACTACTATCTAACAAGTACAAATTAGGTATCAATTGCCTTTTACTTAGCATGTTCTATAGATACAAAGATAGGGCCTTGGTCTACAATAAGTTTCTTTCATTCAACTAGGTTTGAATAGTCAACAACAAGTCCTTAATCAAACTCAGTAAGCATATTATTTTACCCAAAGCCATATCCTTCTAATGCAGCTGCAATTCCCTCAAAACCAAGGCTATATACTAAATCTGAACCAAAATATAACACAATAATGCATACAATTTCAAAAATCCCATCCCAATCTATAAATGCATATTCTTGGTTGGTTGACCCATTAAACCAACATTCTATGACAAATCATACCTCTATTATACCCAAGTCAAGGTAATCCACCTTTGACCACCCAACCACCACCTCAGCCAAATATATCATCCAATTTCTACACATAAGAACTACAACAAATGAAGGATCTGATTACCACAATTCAAGAAGGGAAGTAAACCAATAAATTCAAGTTAGATGATGTGTGTTCATACCCATTCAACATGGAGTATCTTTAGATACCAATTCCTCTAGGTTATGAACCACCAAAATTTGATAAATACAAGGGTAAAGGAGAACCAAAGGCATTTTTGACAAAGTTATTTATTGCTTGCCAACCGGTGGCTTATAGTGATATTTACCTACTCATTTTGTTTCTTTGAAGTATAACAAGATAGGATTTAGAGTGGTTCCTCAAATTTCCAAAGAAGTCTATAACTAATTTTGATGGTCTCACAAAAAAAAATTATGCAACATTTCTCCTATAATCTCAAACATGAGATTTCATTAGTAGATTTGATTTAGGCCTAGTGAAAGGTCAATGAATGATTTGAAATATATCTATAGAGATGGAGAGCACTTGATAATGTATTCACCCATATCTTACCAAATAAACAATTGGCCATTGTGTTTACTAAAATTTTTCATAGTGAGATATCTTATCATGTGGAGCTTCATTGTGTGCATACCTTCAAAGAGATCATCGACAAAGGTTTGTAAATTGAAAAGGTCCTTATTCATAAAAGGATTATCAAGTTAACCTCTTATAATCAAAATTATAACCAAAATCAAGGAGTAGGCCCAAATTACAACCCTAACTAAGTCTAAGTGCAAGTGTTAGAACCATCCTAGGCTAGTAACTATGAAAAATCTAAGCGATATAAATGTAATAAGAATGTTGTTATAAATGGAGTAATTGAGTCATTCCATGTAGAAATGGTGTAAATATCATCTATAAAACCCACATCATACATGCATCTTACTTCTCATTAGCAACCTATTCATCAAGTATAACATAAGTAATAACCTAGACCATATCCACAAATGTAGCAACCACCACCTTTGAATAAGAAGATGCACTCCTTGAGTCTTTAATAACCTTGGTGAACCTATCGAAGCAATCTTTCACGAGCTACCTGTAACTTATATGATTAGTTGGGAAATTTAGAAGCACTATCCTGAGGGTATTTCATATCTAACCTAATATAAAAGGCATGAGTTCTATGAATATCACCATATTTAGGGACATTTCATATGCCATTATGTGGATTTGAAGCACCTCATAGAAAATATGCTAGAAAATGGGGAGATTACATTGGATAATAGAGCATCTACATCTAATCAGAGCCTAGGTATCTACCAAAACCTTTTTACACAATATAACAATAATAATAAACAACAAAAATAACAATGAATACCAAAACAACTACAGCAACAACAATATCAACAACCACCACCAAAAAAAAAAAAATATTAGTCATAAGAAAAAAAAATCAACTAAATGATTCCAATAACCAATAAACTTACCACACAATTGAAAATGACTACAACAAAGTTTTAGGTCATATTATGGGAGGTTACATTTCAACCATCACCATTAATCCTAGACTAAGTGCCAATAAACTAGGACCATTTCCTAATAATTCCACTCAGCCTACCTATGCCAATAATCCTTCTTTGACTTAGGACTATAACAAAGCACAAAAACAACTAGGGATTCTATTTTAGGGTCTTATACTAATAACTCATCAATTCCCTATGACCACAACCAAGTACACAAGTAATCTAGACTTATCATATCTATCCCATCTCTATCATTGTTAAGTTACAATGGTCTTGTATCAAATCTTGATTGTGAAATCAAAACATAGTATTCTAAGATTACCATTTCAGGCCCATAACCTCCTCCCAACAAATTAATCCAATCCACTATGCTAGCTAGAAACAAGCCATATTCCATTGTTAAGGAAAAACCATATGAAATTGTGGAATAACTCCAAAATACACCTATATAGATTTGCATCTTGGATTTGTTGCATACATATACTATCCATAAAAACATCCTAACTAGGCCAATCCTAAGTTCCTAATGACATAACCCTAAAAATTTCCAAGATTTGGTTGGACACTTATCCTCAGGCCAATAATTAACCTTTGACCAAAGTGATATGTCATCACTTGGACCTCTCTATAACAATCCCCTATACGTTGAATTTGTCATAACATGGAACAATGTCAAATGTGTCCACATAGATAATGGATCAGGCCTGAATATTATGTTTTTGAAGCTTATCAAGAATATTATATATACATCTGATCTAGAGCTAAAATAATTACTACCAAAGCTTATAACAATGAAGAATAATAATCACAAGGCATCATAAATTTGATAGTTATCATTAGGCCCTTGACCCATGATACACTTTACCATGTGTTAGACCTAGATTTATCATATAATTTTCTCTTGGGTACTTTAGATATATAAAATTTGTGCAATCCCTTTGACATTGCACCAATGTCTTAAGTTTTCAAACTCACACATGGAGGTCACTATCAATGGAGATTTATAGCCTTATGAACATTATAAACATTTAGAGGCTAAGTATGAAAGTTATAACTACCACTTTGGCTTAGATCAAATTCCCAAAAAAGATAAAGATAAATAAATACTTGTTGAATTATTCGAGGCTAATTGTATAAACCCAAATAGACTTGAATCATCTTCACATACTCCTATATAAATGTCTAATCATTTTACCATCTTGACCAATATTTTAGGAGACTATTTGACCCATGACACATTCTATTTTGATAAACTTACATAGAACCCCAAGTCCTATAGAATACCTAAAGCTAGGCCACCTTGCATGGAATGGAAATGAAAAGGAAAAGACAAGCTTCATAGTCCAACTCTTATCATTTTCACACCAGTCACTGACCAAAAAGAGGACCCACTTGCCAATGATGAATCTTAGTTGTACAATGACAAGTTATCTAATTGCTAAAAAAATGCCAAATATCCCATTCCTAACAGGATCATGGAGAACCAATCCTATGAAGGTGGAGGCCTTGGGAAAAATCAATAGGGTACTATTGAGATAATTTCTATAACTTGCTACAAATGAGCTTATGGTCTTAGATTTAAACCACTTGGGGGTGACCCCACGTATCTTATCTATGTTCTAATTTCAATTACTATTTTTGATGATGTCGACAATGAAGAAAATTTTGATCATAACATTTATGAAGACATTACCAATACCAAGCTATTTGACTTGCATACCATTGTGATCTAAGAATTTGACTCAAGAGAGGATGGTTAGTATGGTGTTAGTTCCAAAATGAAAACAAAGTGAAATAAACACACTAATAACATAACATCTCTAGGCCTAGACACTAGGGAGAGCTTAGTTAACAAAAGTAAATAACAAGCACAACTAAAAATCAAGGAATGAAAACACAATAATTCCTTCACCTTCCTTGGATGCTCCAACATCCTTTGTAGTAGTGGCTTTCTTGGCTTGTGCTCATGAAGTCCTTGGTAATGGAAGTTTGGATACCTCCATCTCTCCTTGGCACCTTTGGCTTTCGCTTGAAATCAATTTGGCATGGTAACTTTACATAATCAAGTCCTTTAAGATATTTCAGCATAATAAATTTGCACCAAAATAGCTTAGAAATGATGTTGTGAGGCCTCTTATTTATAGATTTTTGGATTTGATTAGAATCAACTTCAACCATCCATCTCAAGATTGAGATGTGTGGTTGAGGATTAATTAAATTTTTGAAATTAAGTTTGTAATCATCTTCATTATGACATTGGAAGAAGGGGCAATTAAGAGGCATGGAGGGCATGAATCCTAATATTTGTGGCATTTATGGCTTAGGGATGTCTTCATAAGAAATGAGGTCACTTGATGATGTATATGTTCAATATTCATTTATAAAAACAAGTATTCAACAAGATTCCACAAAATTTTTAATTAGGCCTTGATTTATGTTAATTAGCTCTTAAGCATGATTAAGCACTTTGTGCACAAATTACTTAAATTGATTAGAATACCTTGTTATTGGTCCAAAATTTGACTGGATTGGAATTGGAAGTCACTATTAGATGCATTGGAACCATATTCCTATTTAGGAGGTTACCAATAAAAAATAACAAAATCATGCATATTTTGTATAAGATTTGCTATGAAGAGTAGTCTAGAGCACATAGGTGCAAAATTGGCACTTTGACTCAGAATGATCTGATCAAAGTTAGCTGGCCAATAAATTGCATTTCCCCATTTAGGGATACCTTGGCCAAAATCAACACTTGAATATTTTAGTTTCACATCATTTAATGTATTTTAGTGTTTTTAGGCCAAATTATGTGTTTTAGGTGGAAATTGGCCAAAAGCATGATTGAAGGTTATCGGTGGCCAGAATTAGGTGTCTATAGTTTGACCTTATTTGGGAAGGTGTTTCAAGTTATAAGCATAGTAACGTCTTCTCAAAGAATGAAAAGGTCATGTATGCCAAAAATAAGATGATGGTTGAAGAACAAAGCTCTAAAAGGTGTTTCAAAAGCCTATGATGATGCCCCCTTGAGGGAGTAGCCATCACATTTGTTGATGGATGGTCCCTCAAAAAGAAACAAATAGAAAGGTGGACTTAATCCATGGTTGAGATTCATACAAATGAGAAAATGCTTGCATGAATTGATGTAAAAAGGATTACTGATTTGCCCAAAGGTGGTTATAATCAAGAATAAAAATCAAAATAATGATTTGCCCATAGACGGTTATAATCATTAAGAGGACCTAGATTGGCTAAAGATGATCGTGCCCCAGTTAGGGTTGATTATCAAGCATAACTCAAGGATATAACCTAGAATATAGATTAAAGATGAGTGGATGCAAATTGATGAAAGAGATGGATAGAGGAATAAGATTAATCAATGTGAATGATTCAATTATACTTGATAATGAGGAGATGCTCATCTTGATTAACAATGATACAACTAGAATGGTCAATGGGTTGATCTGATCAAGGTGAGTGGGAGGATTTGCCAAGGTGCCAAGGAGAAACTCATGCAACTCCATTGATTGTAGACCTTCTTGAAGCTAATTTTTGCTGTAGCATGTGATGGTAGGATTTATGATAGAACACCATGAAGACTTAGCCAAAATATGCATAAGGACTGACTTCTGATCCAATAAACACTTGAAAATAATGAACCAATCGTAAAAACCATGATGACAATGTTGACGTGTGAATATGGATAGACTCAATAATAATGTGCTTGAGGAATCACCCAATGAACACATATAGGATGAGTAGAGGTAATAGTGCTAAAATCAAACATACAGGGAAGAAAGCAAACAAAAAACTTGAAATAAACAAACAAATAGAAAGCCAAAAACAAAAGCAAAAGAAAGCATCCTAATAAATGACCATGCCCCACTAAGGCAGATTGAGGATAACTAACTAAGCTTAGACAGGATAAATATTTTTTGATTTTTAAAATGTTATGAATTTTTGTGGCATTTTAAGGTATATTAACTTGATCTAGAATGATAATATACCTACTCATAAAATGGTGAGAGCTTTTGGCTTAGGTTGCTCACAAAACAGTGAGAGTGTATGGAAAGGGGGGCTGAGGTGACCTCAACATGAATTGAGAATGACCCATATAGTCCTAAAATGACCTCAAGTCATAGTAATTGCATCCACATAAAAGGTGAGGAAAAACCAACTAGGTCTCAACAAGTTCTCAAATCTGGGAAATGGCTAGCCAAATGAAAACAACAATGGCAAAGTGATGCAGTAATACATGGTAAACAAGTGTTGCCCCTAATTTTCCCATAGGTAGTTATAAATAGGATACAACATCATAGGTCAATGATACTAAATTTCTCATAGGTGGTTATAATTAGTAGCAAGACTGTTGAGACATTGATTTACCCATAGATGGTTATAATCAGGCTCACATAAACAAACCTAGTAAGATGAAAGATATATTTCTAGATCAACTATCACACTAATTTCATAAACTATCATTGAATCATGGATTGGATTGATTTTTGAAACTTCATTGAAATCCCCTCACAAAAAGTGTAGGAAGAACCAAATTAACCAAGATCAAAACAGGATTGGGTAGGATGACTTAAAATAGGCTTTGGTCTAGATATGAATAAAAATGGTAGGATGGTATGGTCTTGCTAAGGATAATGATGGTTTTTTGATATATTAGATAAAATGGTAAGATGGTTTCCCCCAAGTGATGGGGTGATTGGCAGATCTATGATAATGGAAAATAGGCATATATAACAATGGGAATGGCATGGCAATGAAATGGTATGGTACATGTTTTTATCCTGGGTATGGTTTTTGATTCTATTATTCCTATTGATGGGGAGATGCACATCCTAATAAAAAAATGATACAAACGTAATACTTGATCATGTTAATTACTAGCCCACACCTCATGGGAATAATTTCTCTGTCAAGAATGGCCTACAGATTTGGTTATTGAGAATGCTTTTGTGATCTTCAATGGTCATTGATTCTGATTCCTTCAAACATCGAGACATGGTATTCTTATAGCCTCTACAAAGGAAAGTACAACCATGGATGGTAAATAGGGATAAATAATAGATGGTAGGTTTGATTGTAAAATGGAATGGTAGATGACAATGTAATGTATAATGATGGGGAAAAAAAGGAAGATCAAGATTTTCAGTCACACGTAATGTTGTTGATTCTAGATTCAACATAATTTTGGTTGTGGCAGGGTTGAATACTTGTTCTCTCAATAGGACCATCAAATTATTTTGTTGTTTGGGCCTGAGAGTAGCTACCATCTAATTATGCTATAGATAGGAAGCTATTTTGATTTGATTTTTGATTTTGTCTTCATCAAGTAGTGAAGAACTTTTATGCTCAGCTATTGGTGCCTCAAAGATGTTTTCATCAATAAATTTGTCTTGATTGTCCCATAACACCTCCAAGAAGGTTTCACTAAGGAATGTTGACTTTTTACTTTGATTGTCTTCTAGTGCTTCCAAAAATGTTTTACTAAAATATGCTAAGTTATGACTTGGATTGCCCCCTAGTACCTTCAAAAAGGTTTCACTAGGAGAATATTCTTCTACTACATGAATATTGTCTTGGCCTCCTTGCTCTTCCTCAACTTCTATGTCACCATGGATGCAATTCAATAAAGTGTGATTCTATCAGTCCCAATTGACACTTGTGGGAGATGGAATGTCAATAATATGGCTATTTTGGTTGATGGTAATGGCCTGTAGAATGGTAATGAAATTAGAAGAGGTTTCACAATCTTCATAGAAGATACTAGGATAACTTGTGTCAAAGTTGAATTACTCATCCTCAAAAAATGTAGAAGGATAAAAAATGTATTCAAATTGATCTATGAGGCATATGTAACTAATTTTGTAACATCCATGAACATATTCTTCATCTAAATTTGATTCTAACTCAAGGGGCTCTGAATCTGATGTTAAGACTAATGTTGATTCAGATTATGATTCTGATGCTAAATTTGATGTCAGTCCAAAAGTAAAACTTGACTCTAACTATGATTCTTCATCTGAAGCATAATTTTTTATAATTATGTCTTTTTTAATAATTGTTATTGGATAAGTAACAACCTGTAACAACATGATGGGCTCCACAAAGACTAGTTTGTCGAAGTGAGACTCCTTTAGGATGGAAAAAAGGTCAAGAAACAACTCCTCAATGATTGGATTGTCAATAGGAGGATATTAAAAAATAGGCACATGATCGAGATAATTACTTTCCCAAATGTGGTTATAATCATTAAGAAGTGACTCAACAAAGACTAGCTCATTAGAGTGAGACTCTTCAACAACTGGTATATGATAAATAGGCAATTTATCATAGGTTGACTTATCACAAATGGTTGATTCAATAGAAACATATTAAATTAGTTGGTTATCTTGGCCTTAGTTTTTAATGAGTTGGAAAATACTAGTTTTGAACATAGCTTGGTCTTCAAAAGATTAAATTGATCGAGGTTTGGTTGGGATTGGTACTAGATGAGAAATGACTTATGGTTGGATAATGGTAGGGCCTTGGGGAGCATGATTGCTCACATGATACAAAGGAAAAAGTCTTGAGATGGTAATGATAGGTCATTGTGTGGATTGATTGCCCATACAAGCTAAAGGACAAGGTCTTGGAATGATGAAGGGGTGTTGTGGAGCTTGGTTGCTCGCACAAGCCAAAGGACTAGGTCTAGGAATGGTAATGGTATTTTTTGGATATTATAGACCTTGATAGCTTGTATAAACCAAAGGAGGGTTAGGGGTAGCTGATGATCAAATAGTAAATGGATGTTGTAAAACCTGATTGTTAGCATAAGCAAAATCATCTAAGTCTTACTCATAAACCATATCATCCTAGTTATGATTTGGATCATAAGCTAGTTTTTGATTGTGTTCTATGTACTGATTTTTTTAAAGAGGGTATGGATTTGCATCCCAAAAAACATTATCTATAATTAGGTCTTCAAAGTCCTCTTCACAAGCCTCTTCATACCAATCAAGGTATCGAGTTATATTGTAAGTTGTTTCGTGACTTTATTCCCATGTATGATTAATATGAGTTGGATAGAAATCTATCTCACAAACCATATTAGCATCATTAGGGTCTTGAAAAAATCCATAAAATTCATTTTGTGCAGTCATTATATCATAAATTGGATTTTAAGTGACTCCACCATAAGTGTAGAGAGACATATACACATAAATGATGAAATCTTTGGAAAAAAAAAGACTTAAAATAATACAAACTCTGAAAAACTATGTCCAAAAGACAAATGGTTCAAACTTGGTCTAATTTGGTCAAAGGTGTGGAATTATATCTCCAATATGGTCTAAAAGTGGAGCTATATCTCCAAAATTATTTATGCTAAGACTTGGCATAAAATATCCTAACATCAAATGTCTAACGTCAAATGTCATACACATAAAAGGTCAAGCATTTGAATAAACACTGGCATGTCAAAGGTCTAGGTCAAAGTTTTCTAACAAGGTCTAAAATAAAAAAGGGAAAATTTGAGTTACTATGTCTTTTGTCTAAACATAGAGTCAAAATCTAGGATCAAACAAACAGGTATGTGCTAGGACTCTTAGCCAAACAACATCAAAATCTAGACTTGAAACAAAAGATGATGTGATTTGATTTAATCTAACAAGTTTGGAAATAAATTTGACATAGACTCAGCACACATAATCAAACATAAACATGATTAGTTGGCATAAGGCATAAGTCAAAAGGCTCTTTGAGAAAGGATGTGTTCTCCCAAATAAAGGCACAAACAATGATGAGGATAGGCACTGAATAAACAAACCACCAATAAATTTCAAACTTGGGTAATCAATTAACTAAAGTTATGTAACCCAAAAGAGAAATATCTATGTATTAGCTTCATGAATTAAAGCCTAAATATAAATAAATCAATTTTTGGATCCAAACTTAACAAGACTAATTGAAAACTCAATGTTGAAAATTAGGATTTGACTAAAAAAGCTAAACAAGATTGGACAACATGATGGCACAAGACAAAGGTCTAAATGGTATATACAAAATGGTTTGAAACAAATGGTTTTGATATAATGGTAAACAAGTCTTAAAATAAATTGAGAAGCCTAATGGTTTAAACATACTCAAATGATGTGGTCAATGTTTATGTTTCAAAAGACTCAAAGGCACAAATGGTTTTGACAGGATTTGGGCAGCATAACACTACCCTCTACAACTCAAATGACACATACACAAACAAGTTTAGAAAAAATTTCAAGGCATAAGTGTGGTGTAAAATGACCAGCATAATGCCTCTTTAGACAAAAGAGTGACATATAGACAAATTGGTTTTGACATGGCTTTATGAATAAACAAACAAGTTTTAGTCTCAAAACATATCAAATGAGAAAATGATCAAAATACTCTAAGTATAACCATCCAAAAACTAGCAAGGGTATGACAAAATGGGGTTTACTAAACTAGTAAGGTTTAGATCATTCTAGGGGAATCAATTTCATAATGACTTTCACATCCAATGATGTAAAATATAAGCATAAAAATTGGGTGACTATAAGATTGGCTAGTTGTAAAAAGTCTAATCCTTTTTACAACCACAACATCCTACTATTCTCTTAGTGTAGTGTGATGTCCAAATGTAGATACGTCCCATGTGTAACTCCAAAGGAGCCAAATGAAGTCAATGTTAGGAGATGAAACACCAAGTTAAAGATTCTCTAAAGAACTTATGGGAGGTGATGAAGTCCCCATTGCAAGCCAAGATGCATCAAAACATAAATAAATCATGAAATAGAAAGACTTTAGGGTCATTTTAAAGGTCACCCAAACTTTGATAAGTTTTTAGAGAGCGCTTTAGATGAATTTCTTTCTAAGCCTTGGACTAGGCTATTTGTAATAAGAATGGTGCTTTTAATTCCAAGGGTTCCCTATAGGGGACAAATGGAAGAGCATACACGTAACATTTCTCTCTTTGCCAAACAAAATCTAAGTAAATAATTATTGCAAACAAAAATTGACAAGTGTATTCAATTTTATACCCAAATGAAAGATTTGGTGGTGTTCATTTGACCCCTTGATCTTAGTTGCAAACTTTGAAAAATCATTCACCAAAAACATCTAAGTTCTTTGTTAAACATAAAAACAAGGTTCCTAATCAAATTTTAAGCATGAAAAGGTGATTTAAACATGTTTTGAGTGAATATTAGGCTTGTTCCTATAGCAAAATTGTTAGCATGTCCTTTAGATTTGAGTCTTTTTTTAGCTTGAAATAATAAACTTTGGAAAAGTAGCTCTTGAGTCTATGTTTTTAGAAAAACACAGTGATCGACGTCAATTATTACCACCGACATCAGTTACTCTGGCTAACCAAGATATAACCAATACCGGTTTTGTTGACAGACATTGATTAAGAAGGTAACCAATGTCGATATTTCTGTTGATGTCAGTTACTGTGTAAAAACCATGGCAACCAAAAATGGTAAAATAAATTTAGAAAATCAATTTTCAAGAGTTTTAAGAGCTCAAATAAATATTTTAGAGTTACAAAAGGATCTCTTTCAGGTGTGAAATGTGTCTAGTCCTACCGAGCATGCCATTATGTGATCTAGGAATTTGACTCGAGAGAGGATGGTTAGTATGGTGCTAGTTCCAAAATGGAAAAAAAATGAAATAAACACACTAATAGCATAGCATCTCTAGGCCTAGACACTAGGGAGAGCTTAGTTAACAAAATCAAATGACAAACACAACTAAAAATCAAGGAATGAAAACACAATAATTCCTTCACCTTCCTTTAATGATCCAAATTCCTTTGTAGTAGTGGCTTACTTGGCTTATGCTCATGAAGTCCTTGGCAATGGAATCTTGGCTACCTCCATCTCTTCTTGGCACCTTTGGCTTTGGCTTGAAATCAATTTGGCATGGTAACACTAATTGCTTAAAGATTTTAGAAATAATTCATCATTATAAATTTGCATCAAAAAATATTTGAAGATATTTGAGCATAATAACTTTGCACCAAAATAGTTTAGAAATGATGTTGTGAGGCCTCCTATTTATAGATTTTTGGATTTGATCAGAATCAACCTCAACTATCCATCTCAAGATTGAGATGTGTGGTTGAGGATTAATTCATTTTTTAGATTAAGTTTATAATTATCCTCATCATGACATTATAAGAAGGGGAAATTAAGAGGCATGGAGAGCATCATGGAAGGCATTGATGAGGCATGGGAGGGCATAAATCCTAATATTTGTAGCATTTATGGCCTAGGGATGTCTTCCCAAGAAATGAGGTCACTTGATGTGTAGATATTCAATATTCATTTCTAAAATAAAGTATTCAACAAGTTTCCATGGAATTATTAATTAGGCCTTAATTTGGGTTAGTTAGCTCTTAAGCATGATTAAGCACTTTGTGCACAAATTATTCAAATTGATCAGAATACCTTGTTATTGGTCCTAAATTTGAATGGATTAGAATTGGAAGGCACTGTCAGATGCATTGGAATCATATTCCTATTTAGGATGTTACCAATAAAAAATAACAAAGGCATGCATCTTATATAAAAGATTTGATAGGAACGAGCAGTCTAGAGCATGTGGGTACAAAATTGGCATTTTGACTCAGAATGATCTGATCAAAGTTAGCTGGCCCATAAATTGCATTGCCCCATTTAGGGATACCCTAGCCAAAATCAGCACTTGAATATGTTAGTTTCATATCATTTAATGCATTTTAGTGTTTTTAGGCCAAATTGTGTGTTTTGGGTGGAAATTGGCCAAAAGCCTAATTGGAAGTTATCAGTGGCCAAAATTAGGTGTCTAAAACCATTTTTACCATTAACCCAATTATCTAACATAACACACTTCCTTTATATCACCCTCAACTTATAATTTGGGACCAATAAGAATCCATAGTGCATGTAGATGAGTTTGATAATGATTAGGCCTTCTGCAATTTTCTAGGCCTAAGAGATAATGTTATTTTGGGAGACTAAAAATAAGGGTTCTCTATCAAACTAGGTCCTACAACATATTTTGGAGAATGGGTGAACACCTTTAGCCAAAAATAAGAGAATAAAACATTGAGTTCCTAAAGTGAAAAACTCTTTTAGGAGCTTTTGAACGAAGGTAAAAGTAAAAATAAAGGCAAGTCTTTTGGTGAAAACCTATTTTAGGTGCCATTAGATGGGGGTGTTCACCTTTCCTCAAATGAAGCTCTAAAGACCACCAATAATGAACTTTCTTCTGGGTCTGAGTTTAATTCAACAAAATAACATGCCTTTGATCAAATTATCCATGAATTTCCTATAGTATTTGTGACATGGCCATCATTGCCATTAGGTGATTCAAATTAATTTTGTTTAGTAGAGCTTGAAGAGCCAATCTAACCTAAGGAATTTGTAGTTGCAAGCCAATTCATATCAATGCTAACTATTTTTTAATATGGTTTGAATCTCTTCATAGAAGATACTATAGAAATCAACATCAGGACTCTAGATGATCCAAAGTGGATCAAATTAGGCTCATCCCTCACTGAAGAGGAATGTGAAATCTTTATAGCCCTTTTAAGGTAATTTATTGACATTTTTACATGGGCCTATTTAAATATGCCAGATTTGCACCCTACCTTGGTTGTACACTACCTTGTACATCCTGGTGCCAAACTTGTCAAATATAAATTGCACAAGATTCATCCTCATATTGTTGTACTAGTAAAGAAAGAGTTGAAAAAACTCTTAAAATCAAGATGCATTTGATCAATCGACTATTCATACAGGATCTCAAAGGTTGTGTCTATTAGTAATAATCCCAAAGGAATCAAAATCTACATTGATTTTAGAGACATTAACAAGGCATTACCTAAGTATAAATTTCCTCCATTGAATATCAACAAGATAGTTAACTCCACAATGGCGTATGAAATGCTTTCACTTATAGATGGAATTTAAAGGTAAAATCAGATTATGATTGCACTAGAAGACCAACATAAGATAACATTAACCACTCCTTAGTGAACATTTTGTTATCAAGTTATTCCATTCAACCTCAAGATTGTTGGGGCCACATACCAAATATCCATGACCATCATATTTCATGATATGATGCATGACATAATTAAAGACTATGTCAACAACATATTGGGTAAATTAAAGACCCATGTTGATCATCTAGTCACACTAAAAAGAATATTTAAGAGGTTTTATGAATACAAGGTTAGATTTAATCCCAAAAAGTGCATCTTTTGTGTCACTTTAGGTAAATCTTTAGGCTTCATCATCTCTCATCTAGGCATTGAAGTCGATCCTACCAAAGTACAAGCCATTATCGAGATGTCACCACCTTATACTTTGAAGTAGCTCTATAATTTGTAGGGCGAAATCTAGTTTATCAGATGCTTCATTTCATAGTTAGCTAAAAAAAATCTCCCCTTCCCTCACTTACTAAATAAAGGTGTTACTTTCCATTAGGATGAAGACTATTATAAAGCCTTTCAACACCTTAAGGAATATCTTGCCAATCTACCTATTTTATTATCATAAATGCAAGGAAAACCATTTGTACTATACCTATCTATCATAGAAAAATCCCTAAGGGCATTTCTTACTCAACATGAAGACAATAGAAAATAACATGATGTGTACTATCTAAGACATACATTGGTCGTGTATGAACACAACTATATGCCAATAGAAAAATCTTATTTAGCTATGGTTTTTGTAGCCTAGAAGCTATAATATTACATGATTAAAAACAAGACCATAGTTATTTACAAATTAGATCCACTCAAGTATCTATTATCCAAGATAACTTTACAAGGCCATATGGCTAAATGGATAATGCTTTTGAGTTTGTTCGAGATCAAGTATGTCAATCATAAAGATATAAAGGGATAAGTACTTACAAATCAGTGTGTTGAATCCCCCCTTGTAGATACTGAACCACTCACATTTCAATTCTCAAATTATTCCATCATGACCATCATAGAAACACCTCTTCAAGACCAACACTATAATATATGTTTTGATGAATCTTTCACATCACATGGATCAGGGATAGGCCTAATGTTTATTACACCATAGGGGGATCTTATTCCCAAATCATTCCATATAAGCTTTCCTTGTAATAAAAACATGGATAAATATGAATCACCTATTGTGTGGCTTTGTTAGGTAGTATAATGAAATATTTAGCATCTCACAGTTTATGGTGATTCTTAGTTAAATATCAATCAGATTACATACCAATTTTAGACCAAAGATGACAAGTTGGTGTCATACAAGGCCATGATTGATGTTCTCAAATAACATATCATTCACATATAATTTTAACACATACCTAGGGATAGTAATAGGACAATGGATGTCATGGCCACCATTATCTCTTTGATCTACCACACCAACAAGGTAAAAGAATATCAATTCCTCATTGAAATTCTTCTAGCACTTGTTCATGAACCTTTGATCATTGTAATAATCTATGATATTGTTTTTCCCATCTATATTTATTACTTATATATATTGAACTACCTTGATGATCATATCATGCCACCAGACCTATCACATAAATAACAAAAGGCCTTTACCCACCAATCTTATACCTTACTTGGCCCAACCTTTTATTGTTGAAGCTTTGATGGAACTATAATTCATTATTTAAATTTTATAGAAACCAAATTATCATTATGATAATTTTATGGAGTATGTGGATCCCACACCAGTGGGGTCATCCTAGCCAAAAATATCCTATGTACTGGTTACTATTAGCCAACTAAGGAAGCAGATGCAACTGCTTATGTCAAAAAGTGTGATAAATGTCAAAGGCATGCCAATTTGATTCAAAACCTAACCAAAACACTCAAATAAATTCTTATACCATGTCTATTTACAATGTGGGGACTTGATCTCATTAGGAAAATTAACCCTACCTCATTTGATGGCCATAAACACATACTTACCACCACTGAATATTTCACTAAGTGGGTTGAAGCTATACCCCTCATTTACATGATTTGAAAATAGATTTCCAAATCCATCTTCAATCATCTCATCTACCATTATGATATCACATGTGACATTATATATTTTAATGGTAGATCACTTAAGAACAAGGATACCAAAATGCTTTGTGTTGAGTACAACATCACTCAACACTTTTCTATCACATATTACCCATAAGGTAATGGTTAAGTAGAAGTATCTAATAAAACCATTATCAACATCATTAAAAAGATTATCAATGATTCTAGTCATTATTTTCACCTCCAAATCTTCCACATCCTCTAGGCATATAACACTAATTATCATACTCCAATTGAAGCCACTCCATATTCCCTAGTGTATGGCATTGAGGCCATTCTTCCTATCAAGGTTAAGTTAGATTCTCTACGTATCTTGTTGAAACACATCCTATATGATGAATATTCTAGAGTATATCACCTATAAGAGCTAGAGTTATTTGTTGAGAAATGCATGACCACTATCAATAGCCTTCAAGCATACTAGAACTGACTCAATGGTCAATATAATCGATAGGTCAAACATAGAGAGTTCAATCTTGGGGATCTTGTTCTTAAATAAAATAAAAAGAACACCATAAATGATAATAATAATAAATTCAAGTTCAAATCCAATTAGATAGGCCCCTACATCCTTATTTCAAATTATGGCTCTAGACCATACAGGCTTGCTACCCTAGATGGAGATGAACTTGATGAGCCCATGAACACACATACACCTCAAGCATTATTTTCCTTAAAGGGACCCAAAGTATTGTCTATGAGGCTCATTTACATTATATTATAATATAATCATCTTATTTTTACCATACCATATATCTTTATACCATACCTTCACTTTTGATCATAATTATTTTACCCTCCCTCCCCACCTTTTAACCTTGGTTCTATTCCATTGGTTCTTTGGGAATATTTAGTGAGGGGATTTAGATCAAGTTTTAATATTTGATTCAATATTATATACAAATTTAGTATCCTGGAATAGTATTATAGTAGTTTAAAATTTGCATCCTTCATTTCTTGTTCTATTTCATTATGAGTGCTACTATATATAACTGCCTTTGGCCAAATCAATGTCTCACTCCGTGCTACTGATTATAACCACCTTTGGAAAAATTAGTATCATTGACCTATGTCATTATTTCCTATTATAACTACCTATGGAAAAAATTAGAAAAAAACCCTTTTACCATTAATTATTGTATCAGCCTATCATTCCTATATCATATTGTGCCATTTACCTATATTCATGAACTTATTACTACCTAGTCAGATTCATCCTCTATAAAGGTGGAACTAAAATGACTTGAGGTCCTAATGGGGCTATGTAGGTAGTGCTCAATTTATGTTGAGGCTATTTTAGTCACCCTTTTCCCCACACTCTCACCATTATGTAAGCAAGATAAGTATGAATGCTCTTGTCATTTTATGAGTTGGACCATTTAGTATCTTGTAATTCTTAATCATGTTGAGATGCTTTGAAAATTCCAAAAATATTTGTAAAAGACCAAAAAATACTAAAAATCATGAAAATTATCTTAGAATTTTCATGACAGATATAAAGCCATCAAATTTTTTGGGATGGGACATCTTCTTTGTTCAACTTATTTATAGACCACCTTGGTCTTTTTCCTCCCATTTTTAGGAGAACTACATCAGCCTAAGGTTTTCACAAAATATACATGAGGTATCTTGGGTTATCTTGAACACACCTTTCTTTCTTTTTCAACCATTTATTTACCTTAAGGATCTTGGAACCCCTAGCTATTTCATGAGTAACCACTTGTCATTTAGTTTCCCCATCCTTGTTGACCTCAATCCTTGTGCTCTTTCCATTTTACAAGTTTATATTGTGACCATTGTGTATTCAACTTTGATACATTACTGACCACTTGGATTCATTTTATGCTCTCACCATTTTACATGCAACCATTTCTTACACTCTTTCCATTTTGTGAGCAACCATTTATAATGCTCTGATCATTTTATGAGTCACCATTATGTGCATTGTTCATTTTAAGTAGATGCATTATTGCACCCTTAGCCTTTTCTTACACTCTAGTCATTTTGAGATATCATTCCCATTTTCCTCTACACATCAAATCATGTTTTTGTCTCATCAATTTTCTTTTATCCCATATCCTGGGAGAACTACATTGGGCCTAAAGTTTATCTTGGATCTTGCATCTATCAAACTATGTAAGCAAGGTCTACTTGCCTAGTGCATCTGGAGTCATCTTGACTACCCCTTTCTTTTCTTTTATTCCCTCTTTAAATGTTTATTTATTTCATTGTCTCTTATAGCCTAATGGAAATGTTTGTCATCTTATGTTTTTTTATTTCCCTATAGCCAAGGGGAAATTTTGTTCCAATTGTTCTTGATTTGTTTACACTAACATTGTGATTAATCATTGTTTATGCTAATTTTTTATTTTTTTTGATTGTTTTATTCATTTTTTATTTATTTGTATTTTGTTGTGCTTTTTATTTCCTGGTGTTTTATTGTGCTTTTTATTTATTAATATTTTATATTTATACTTTTTTATTTCTTTACCTGTTTGTTTTCTTTCATTGTTGTGACATGACTTATTTTATATGCATCCATTAGGTGATTCTTTGCACATTATACTTAAGTCTATACATATTCATATGTCAACATTATCATCATGGTTTTTATCATTGGTGCATTATTTTCAATTGTTTATTAGGTTGTGTGTTAGTCCTTATGCATATTATAGATAATTTATCATGGTGTTTTATATCATGGTGTTTACCATCATTTTCTATAGTAAAATTTAAATCATGAATTCTTGTAAGCAATGACGCCACAATACTTCTCCTTGATCACCTGGAAAATTATTGATCTATCTAAATAATTTCCCAAATATAGAGTAATTAAATCATGAAAGAATTTTAATCCTTACTAGCTAGGATGTGCATCTCCATATTAGTAGGTTTCCCAAATTCATATTTCTCATTTGTACCAACTTATTCTTAATTTATGATCATGGATTCAGTCCGTAATCCTCTTTTTTCAATTTTACATATTATCCCAAACTATAGTGCCAATAATTATAACCACCTTTGAGCAAATCATTATGTTTTGATCTGCCTGGATGTTAATAATTATAACCTCTTTTGGAAAAATAATTATCATTCTCTTGCCCTTCAAGGGAATGTTTTCTAAATTTTAATTATTATAACTAGTTTTGGGAAAATCATTATCATTATCTTTCCCTACTAGGGCACGTTTTCATTGTGTTAATGATTATAACCACCTTTGGAAAAATCATTATCATTTTCTTTCCTTAATGGGGCATGTTTTCATTATGATAATGATTATAAATACCTTTGGGTAAATCATTATCTTTATCCTCCCAACTAGGGCATGTTTTACTTTTGATAATGATTATAACCATCTTTGGGAAAATCATTATCTTTTTACCTTTTCCTTTTGATAATGATTATAAATACCTTTAGGTAAATCATTATCTTTTTACCTTTTTATGTTGATCATCATAACTACCTTTGGCCAAATCATCTTTTTTATTTTCCTTTGGGAAAATTAGTCTTTTCTACCCCACTTTACATTTAGGTCCCCTTATTTTCCTTTTTTTGAGGAACCAATCGCCACCCTTCTTTATCATTTGCTCCTTTTAGGGGGAATCCAAGGCTCATGTATCACCTATTGGATTATTAGGCATTAAATACATTTTCATTATTTAATAATATGTTACTATGCCTATATTTTGCAATGCCTCTCCAAATATGGGTAAACTATAGACACTACATTCTGGGCATAACTAGCTTTCGATCGGACTTCGCTTTCGATCGGACTTTAGATTGATTTCTACCAAACATTATAAATTATGCCTATAAATTATTAAACATCCTAATTTTGTATACACACTATTAATTAATGCTCAAAATCATTTTTAGGCATCCCTATTTGGGGTATTCTATCATATGCAAAAATAACCTCTCACAGATTCACCCCTAGTCACCTTCCAACCTAACAACTGGTAGTTTGGCCTATGAACCTATTAAATAGGGCACTTGAATAATTCTTAAAAGAGTTAAAATATTAATAAAAATGAATCAACTAATTAAAATAGATTAAATGATTAGCTAAATTATCCATTTGTAATCAATGAATATCTAAAAATGAAAATTCAAGCATTCAAAATATCAAGCTTCTTCATTATTGGTTTTGTGAGTTGTCAAGCTCTCTCAAAATATCGAACAAATATCTAATTTGTGAGCCATGCCTATTAATTTAAAATCATAATTACATGTATCCTCCTTAACTCAATTGGTGTTACATTTAACTCACCTAGGGTTAGTTTAAACTCATTCCATGCTTAAATCCTAACCTAACTCAACTTGGGTAAGAGTTAACATTGGAGGCTATAAATACAAGGCCTTACCTATATATCTTTAAGACTTTTTTCATGTAATATTATAATGCCAAAATACCTTCAAAAAAAATTTTGGTGTAAATTTATTATGCTCAAATATATCCAAGCCTTTCTATCAATGTTACCATGCTAAAGTTAGAAGCCAAACAAAGCTAAGCCAACCAACATTACCAAGGTGCCAAGGAAAGGTAGAGCAATGAATCTTCATTGACAAATATTTATTGAGTGCATAGTCAAGCGAGCCAATTCAACAAGCCATTTTAAAGCTACATGTAAGATAAAAAGATGATTTCTTTTGTTTTCTAGTTGTGTTTTCATTGTATGTTTGTTACCTATGCTCTCCCTAGTGTGAAGGTTAGAGGTGTTAGTATATAGTGTGTTTGTTTTGATTTGGTTTTTTTTACTAAAAAAACTAATATTTCTTATATGGATTTATTTTTCATAGGTAGATGTAATTTAAATAAGATATAGGTAGGATAAAGGTTGAAATCATGCTTTTTGGCATCTGGATATTGGATCTATAACATTGCAAAATGAATTTAGAAATGAGATTAATTATTGTGTTTGATTTATAACCTTCTCATTATTAGTACATGTTTGCTTATAATATTTGACATGGAAAGTAATTTATAAAACTATAATATCTATGACATATTGGAATCTAAAATTGATCATGGATGCATCCATGTTGCATATTTTTTATGACACTCAAGGGTCATAAAAATAAAAAATTTAGAAAAGCCTATGTGACCTTGGGTATGATGTTCAAAGATTGGGTTCACCAAATGTTTAAATTTAAAATAAATTCTATGGATTTATTTCACTTTAAACTTATGGTTAAGAATATAGAAATGAAATGGCACAAGGGTGATAATTAGATCTATAGCTTGCAAATTAAATGCTAAACTCAAATATAAGCATACATTGAATGTATTATGTTGAGATAGTATAAATATGAAAATTATAACTAGGCTAGATACATAAATGACAAATAAAATAAGTGCTTAGCTTATTTTGTTGTTAATGTTGTTCTTAATTTGGAATAGGTTGAAAGTAGGTTGGAAGATAATTTTGGAACAATTTTTAGATTTTGGATCTAGTGCTTCTAGTTATCTAGATAGTTGTGTCAGCGCTAGACAATTATGTTGACACTATTGTCTAAGTCTGATGATAGTGTATTGTATGTAATACTTGGTGAAAAAGGATGCAACCACCCAAATGATTTTGGATTTGGCTTTATCTTTACACTATTGCATTTATATCTAGGTCATGGACTTTCCTTCCATATGAAATGGCAAAAATATAGATTTCCATCCTTAATGTGACCTTATAAAAAATGGGTTAGTGGGCATATAGTGTCAAGCTGAACCTAATGATCCCACTGTCAAAGGATGTTTCCTACATAGCGAATACTTGGAATAAGGTCTCAAATTGATGTAGTTATCCTTTATATGTTGTCTTGTATGTGAATCATACAATACATATAAATCAATTACAATAGTGACCTATCTTGTAAGTTGACAAATCAAGCTCTTGGGATACTCATTTAGTACTTTAGATCTATAGATGTATTTTGCAAGTGATTGGTATAGAAATATGGAAGCTTTAATCAATTGAATGCTTGATAGATTGATTTTGATAAGTACTTTTATCTCTTTGGTCTTTTCCAGGTGAGGAATGATTGAGGGTTGATCTTGTATTTATATCAATCCCTTTGGAGTAATAAATCACATTAAAGCACTTAGGTGGACCATGGAATACATTTTATTTTCAAATTGAATGACTTTAGAGCACTAGACACTTGCATTAGGGTAGGATAATAACGTCTATGCTATTATTTATCCTGAACATTAGTGTCTAGGGAGTATCAAAATAGGTACAAGATCAAAATTTATAAAATTATAAGTTAAGTACATTTTAAGCATTCTAGGAAAGATAGAATTTTTGTGTCATCAATATAAGACTGGTCAAACTAAGAGATATAGGCCAAGGGAAAAAATAGAGTATATGTAAGGCTTGCAAAATCAAGGAGAGTATAGGACTAAAAATAAAAACTAACGTCTAAGTTTAACAAGTATAAACCACTGAATTGATACATAATTATAAAATATCTTCTACAAATATCACTTCAAACATTTTAATTGGATTGCATCATAGTATGGAATATAGCATTGAAGCATATAAGTAGCATGTTCATGATCTATATAATGACACCAAAGTAAGATTATAAAATGTAAGTAATACATGATATGAATCATGACACCATAGTAACAACAATGATCATATAAGTAATGTCACACAATAGCACCCAATTTAAATATAATGTCACACATAAGGCCCAAATACCACATATAAGGGACATATGAATGTCAAACATAAAGCCCACATACCACATATAAGGGACATGTCAATGTTAAATAAACACATAAGGCCAAGAATCACACTCAAATGACATGTTAATGCTATACAAGTAAGAAAATATATATATTTCACACACAAAGCCAAGGCCAACACATAATACGAAATAAATTTTAACTTATCATGTAGTAAAGTAGTTCTTTTTAAAAAAATAGATACCAAATGAGAATACTCTATATCAACCCTATTTATCAATGTCATTGTTAGAAAGAAAAATATCCATGTAACATAATGTAAATTATGAGTTATTATAAAAACATTTATATAATATATATATCAACATGGTAAAAATTTTGTGGATACATAAAACCTATTGAAGTGTTTGAAGAGATGCCCCTCGATTAACAAGGTTTTTGGATAAAAATGGAAGCTTGACATTGAATACCTATGGAGTAGTATGTCCCGTATCACACTCACATACTTCATAAAAATCCTTTTATATTGAAAATTTAATATATTATTTACTTATCATAAACTAAATAACATATAAAAATATATAAGCTATCAACACTTCTAAATTTATTTTAGATCTTACTTTTAAATTTTTATTTTTTCCTTATTCTTTAGAATATATGATTTTTTTTTAAATGAACATATTTGAACTTAAAATATTTCAAAGGAAAATAAGAATAAATCCTTCAAAAATAGAAATAGTGGGAGGCATTTTGATAATCTGCAATGAAAAATCTTGTTATCAAGAAGTGGCTAATTTAGCTTAATTATAAAATTTCTATGCTATAAGTAGACTATCTCATTTAAATCTTGGTGGTTCTCTTCATAATCTTTAAAAAAACATATATTTATTGCACCTAATTTCAATCTACTCGATTAATCTCTTGTGGATCAATATGAGTTTCATGTCCATACCTCTCTTTATTATTTTTAGTATCAGAATCATTTTGGATTTATAATTCATTAGACTAAGTAATTTAAATAATAACATTATTATTTTGATAAAAATATCATGACTTTTCATTGTAGAAGAACCCAAAGTAAGATGCATACATGAAAAATAAATTCCACTTAATCTAGCACTACATCTTAAAGGCATACAGTATGAATTGATCAAAGTTAATGAGTATGAAATAATACAAGTAAAAATCAAGGTATGAAGGGTGATATATGATTTTTTTTAATGATCATGTGGGCTCTCAAATATATTTTACTATTCATAGATTGGTGTGAACCCAATATTTTAGAGGACTAACTACAAAGGATCAATTTTGTGTGCATCCTATTATCATATCTCTGAGGGTATGGTGAGAGTAACTTATCTCGGATAAATGATCCTATTAAGTGAAACATAAATCAAATGGATAAAAGGGTCTTCTTGTCTTGTAAAGAAAGGAGCCTAGGAATTTCTAGTATTCTATGAAATACATGGAAACTATTATCCATGTTTAGTGTTATACAATGGATTGAGTATTGGGTTATCACCCCTCACATTATGGTGTCCATAAAATAGAACATCATTTTAGCATGCAATGGTAGTCACTAAGTAGTTTACAAATGCTGAAACACAATTTCTAAAAATAAGCAACACAAAGATAGAAAATAAAATAAAATAAAATATATATCTATATATAGATATCATCAAATTTCAACTTGACTTTGAAATAATGAGATTCAATATCATATGTTATCCAAGGTGATGATAAATTTTATTCAATGTTGAATTAAATCTAAGATCGAAGAAGATTGACTCGTGGCTTTATGTTTATATTCAAGGTTGGAGCCTGTCTTATTTCATTGTCATGAATTCACATAAATATGTATGAAATCCTAAGACAAAAATTAAGAAAATAATGATCAATTTTCTAATAATTACGAGTTAAATAGAATGTTTAATCTATTTATTTTGATTTCATAATTAAATGATATAAACAAACAAACTATTGAAATATGATTTAGGCTATAGAATACACAAAACCCAAATGTACAATACAATAATTTATAAAATTTAAAAATATTTATGAATATAAAAATCACACATATATATGAAAACCTAGCTTAGATATAATTTATTGATGTATGTTCATGATGAATATTGATAAAATCTTATGAAAAGACCTAGGAACTGTATTGATACTGAAAATAAATTTTTAAACAATGGTTGTGCAAGGCCACACTAAGAGGAAAGGGACACACTATGGCCTTCTCTATTTATTATGGCCACATATTTGTTGATTGTGTGACTAATTTTATGATCTATGTACCTATTTTTATTTGAGAAGATTTACTAATTATTTGTATGTGTCAACTTGATGTGCATAAGACCTTAAAGTCAAAAACCTACATACTACAAAATAAAATAAATGGATATGAAAAAAAGAGGGAATCAAGAAAGGGGAATATCTTATCTATCCTTAAAAAACCCCATTTAATTTGAGTGATTCCTACATATCTCAAAAGGGCTTAATGTAGACACTAGAAAATTGCACACTTAAATTTTTCAATAGCTAAATGCCTTGGGACCCCCTAAACCCTCTAAATTCCTAAAAACCCATCTTAACCTAACCAAACTACTATTATTCTAGTCACATAATATTATTCAAAAACACTATTTGAAAGTACTATTCAAAAATACTATTCATTATCACTATTCACTGTGGGACCCACTATCACTATTCATGATGACATGGCATGTGACATAAAAAGTGACATGGAAGGTGATATAGCAAGTGACATGGCTTAGAAGTGAGGTGGATTGATGTGGGACATCATACCCCACCTGGGACCCTTTCCCAAAGTGCTTAATGACCTCATTTAAGCATCACAAGGCCCCCCACTTAAAATATAGAGAATTTCCCCTTAAGGGGTCATCATTCAACATGAATTTTGTCTTCACACATGAAATTAGACTTTAAAATGAGATACATACCTCTTCAGTGTTTGGAAAGGCAAAGGGCACCCATTTTTGACTTCTTAACCTAAATGGGAGACTCACCAACCCAAATGGGAATCCCCACCAAGACTATTCATTGACCACATGGAAAATGGTACTAAATTTGGTGTGAAACCTCTTTAAGTGCTTGGATGAAGATAATAAAGGGTAGTGAAAAGTCTTTAAGCCTCATTCAAACCCATTTGCATGATTCCCATTCAAAATTGGACCCATGTGCAAGGTAGGAGACTCACCAACCCAAATGACAATGCAACCAACCTCATCCTTGACTTATTTATGATCCCCACTTAGAAAAATTCACCACATTTCACTATTTCCCTCTTTTGTCATGATTCTTCACAACAAATTCTATAAACACGCCCTCTCCTTCACCCAAAAAAAAGTGAAAAGTTAGTCTTTGGTTATTAACATCTTGTTTTAGGTTTCTTTGGAGGAGGTTATCATTTTGGAAGTCATCATCATCTTAGAGGAGAAAATATCAAAGAAATGAAGCTCTGTCAAAATTGCTTCAAGATCCATCAAAAACATCTTCATTGACCATCTTCATCAAGCATTAAGGTAACATTTGTTTTCTTTCTTGTATTCCATTTCTTTCATTTCTTGGCCTTCTTCTTTCTTTGACCTCACACCTTTAGCCCATTTACCTCTTCTCTTTTAATCCCTTTAACTCCCCACCCTCTTATCCATTTACTTATTTTTCCATTCACCTTTTACCTCCTTCTTAGCACCTTGACCATTTACCCCTTGTGCCACTTTGCCATCTTGACCTCTTGACCTCATAATCCCTTTTACCATTTATCTTCCCTTTCTTGACTATCATTTACCCATTTAAACATTTTACCAACTCAATGAAAACCTTACCATTTCCTTTTGACTCTTGTCATAAGCCAAATCAAAACCACCATTTTACCTTAGCCAATTTTCAATATTAATATAACTGAACTAGTTGCTTTATTTTGGTTAACTTCACAAAGTATTTAATTATCTTGTATTAAATTTAGTTGTTTGCTAGTTTTAATTTTAGTTTATTGTAATTTAATGAAAGAATACATTTATTTTTATCATCTCAACTAAATGTTTAAATTAGGTGGATTGATAGCTTCCTAGAAAGCTTTCACTTCTAGAATCTAGTTCATGTTAGGCAATCCACCTAACTACATGTCTAACCAACAAGTTTTTGGTTGTGATTACTAATTATAGGTCATTCTTTCCTAGCCAAAAAAAAATTCTCACAAAGTCTAGATTCAACACACACACATTCAATAGTTATTCTTATAGACACCCTTCTTAATTAGTTTCTTCTTTTCACACTTACAAAATAAAAAAAAAATTAGATAGAAACATTTTGGTATGCCCAGTGGGACCCCTTCTCGGTTTGTAGTTCTTTTAAGCATATATTTGCATTAGTGAAAATTCATGCTCTTGCATTTTTATTATTTAAAATTTTTAAAAGATATAAATTTTATCTCTTTTTCTTCCTAAAAATCTTTAAAAAAAAGAAATTTTCATCCTAAGGATAGGTTGCATTTTCATCCTACATTAAGTGTATTTTTAGTTGTTCCTTGTTTACATAAAAAGACACCAAAATTTTCTTTTGGGTTAAAATTAAGTGCATTCATTGTTTTTCCTGCTTAATGATTAAATCATATAGCTTAGTTGAATGCATTATGAATTAATTGTAGCACACATATGTTACACTACCAAACCACTTACACAAAATAAACATCAAAACTTACTTAAGACAAGGCCCATTGGGATTTCATCACCCTTTAGATCACCTTACCCTACTCGATGATCCCACTTGAATTTCATCACCAAGAAGAGGACCTAATCCATTCTTGGGTAGAGTTTAAACTCTAGACAAATGATATATATTGGCTAAGTGGCCCAGATCGGCTTTGGGTTCATGAAGTATGGGTAGCAAGACTTTAGTATTAGGCCATGTACCCGATCTAATGAAGGTTCTTTAAGCATCAAAATTGAACCCAAAACCATCCTTAATTAACTATTTTAGTACCTGACTCATAAGCTAATTTCCCCTTTCATACTCTTTAAGGCATAAGCTAAAAGCAATTTAAAATAAATCCTAAGATTAATTTCACTTTTAGTGTGTGCTTTGTTTTCTTTAGTTTTTTATTTGTTTGCTCATTGTTTCAGGTAAAAGTTTCATTATCCATTTCTAAATTTTTATTATGGTCTTAACTAGACAACAAGTGAGAAACCAAAACAACTAACCACCATATTCTTTTTCATCCTCATCCATGGATTATAGCTTAGACATTGATAGATCACCCCATGCTTCATCGCACCATTCTCCCCCACCTATGGTCCCTTCAATAGTCCTTGAAGGTGATCCAAAATTTGATGACTTTTTAGACAATAATTTGATCGCTTTACAACACTATCTTAATACCTTATCCTACCATAATTTGATGGCTTTGGTTCCTCTCACAGATCTACCCTACGGTATGCCACACCACCTCATGGTTGTGTTATATCATCCCACCCTTTTGTTAGCCAAGCTTCATCTTCTACCATTGGTCCATTTACCACCACCACTTAAATACCTATTACCCCAACTAATACCTCTAATTTTGGCTCAAATTTACCCCTTGTGACTTCTACCCCTTTTGCCAGTGTGGTGTCTTCCACACCTATTTCTACCATTCCCTTCAACTAACCAATATACCAAAATCAACCCCTTTTTAGAACTTGGTACTCTCTATACCACAAAAACTTCCCCCTATTAGCACTAGGATCACTACCCATCAACAACCCATAAACCCTATAGTGTTACCAACCCAAACCATGCCCCCATCAACCAACCCAAATATACCTCTAAACCAACTATTATCAATTCCTCTACAAGCCCCCATGGCCTCCTATCAATATATCCCCAATCCATTGGGATATATTACAACTTCCACCTAATCCTTAATTCCTATCAGTCTTGTTGGGACACTATCCCAACCTCAAATTACCACATACCAATATGTGCTAACTTTTGTACCTCCTACCATATACTAATTCATAGCTAAAACCCAACCTCAAGAAAATGTCCCACTGAATTATGCAGTTTCCCAACCCCAACCTAACCTGATCAAGATGCTTGTAGAGAAGATGACCCGACTTGAATCATCTATCTCTGGGTCCCATAATCTCATATCCTATGACCAAATCTACAATGAACCTATCAACATTTTTATCCTAATTCATGCTTATCCTCCTCGATGAGAGCTCCCTAAATTCTCTAAGTTTTAGGGGAAGGAGGATCTTCAACAACATTTGAGGGATTTTCATCATTCTTGTTACTTGATTTCCTATGATGATTTCCTCCTCCAAACCTTCCATATGTCTTTATCAAGGCCCACCTTGGATTGGTATAGTGCCCTTCCTAGGCATTCTATCTTTTCACTTTCCCAACTCACCCAAATTTTCTTAGAACATTTTTTTATCAATATATCCAAGAAGGCCTCTATAACCGACTTCTATTCCATTAGGCAGTTTGATGATGAATCAATTACTGACTTCATTTCATGATGGTGAGGCCTCATTAATCAATTATCCTCTCACTACCCCAAATGGAACTCATTGAAATTTTTCTAGGGGATGCACAAAAAACATCACTCCCAACCTTTAGGTGTAAACATTTATAACCTTTGATGAAGCATTCACAATGGTGCACAAACTCAAAAACTAAGCCATAGATGAGGGTAAATTGAAATTATGAAATAAGAATTCCACTTTGAAACCCAATGACCCCTCTTCTACCAAAACAATCAACCAACCCAATTCTAAAGCCAAAACATCTGCAAATGTGGTTGTCTTGAAAATTTCCCCACCTCCATCCATTAACCAACCATGTCAAAACACACATTCCAATCCTTCTTACCCACCAAACTAAAATTAAAATTGGATTCCTCCTAAATCAT
This sequence comes from Torreya grandis, assembly GCA_037957365.1. Classification (NCBI taxonomy): domain Eukaryota; kingdom Viridiplantae; phylum Streptophyta; class Pinopsida; order Cupressales; family Taxaceae; genus Torreya; species Torreya grandis. The sequence goes on from JARHVA010000413.1 coordinate 5,420,918, forward strand.
TCACCCCTATAGGAGAATCTTATGCCTCTATGTTGGATAAGTTACTAAAATATAATGTTATTCAACTTCTACTGACAAAGCCACCTCAATAATGCAACCCCTCTCACCCTGTGCCTAATTGGTACAATGAAAATGACCATTATGATTTCGATCAGGTCATCAAACATGACATAAACTGGTGTAACACTTTTAAAATTCTTATACAAAACCTAATTGAGAATGGAAAATTGACTTTTGACAAACCTAATTCACCCCCCAACCATTCTCTTGATATTTTTCACAAACCATTCCCTAACCATCCCCCACCTACATAAACCCATGACAATCAATTTGAACCATCTTCATCTCATGAGGCACACATAATCAACATCATCATAAATGAGACAATGGAGGATGATCCTCATATTGCCATTTCCTCTTCATGAACCTCACCTATGGAAGAAGCATGTTCACCTCTTATCCCTTTAAAGACCCAAGTAGAAGAATCTATAGCCCCTGCTTCTCTGCTTGATCAAACCATATCCATGCCTGCCTCTCCTTTCACAAAACCAACCATTTATATAACCACCCCTTCCTCTACCACACCAAATGAAATGGTAGAATTCCCTTATTCTCCTTTGGATACCCTAGCCAAGAAAGGAGCTAGTACCATACCTACACCCTCAATCAAACAAACTTCCCCTCTCTTAATCACCTGATAAGCAACCATTGTTTTATAACTTGCTAACTCAAGTAAAGATGAAGGAACCGTCCCCTCTTCTTCACCCAAAGGCTTGACATTTGAAATAATAGATCAAGAAACAAAACCCATTTATAAGCCCTTTTCTTAGTTAGTGAAAAGATTAGAATTTTCCTCAAAACTCAACCTAGACAGAGCCACTTTCTATTATCATTTGGGGCTCCCATACTAAAATAGAGGCAAACCCTGGACTCCTTTAAAATCCACTTTCTAACCTATTACCACCCCATCATCAAACATTTCTTTCTCCTAAGACATGAGGGAACCATATCACCTACCTCCACCTAGATCATCTCATAATCTTCTATCTAAACTAGCCAAAAATTTGGGTATCCTTCGCACACCTAGCATCACCCATTCCCCCATCAAATTAGACCTAACCCCTTTAGGTTGCCTAATAAAACACCAACCAAGATGGATTGAAGGGTATAGCTACCTAAACTTCATCCTCAAGGTTGACCTATTCCATGTCCTTCTCATTTTCCATCTATTTTGGGATCCCACCCTTATACCATCCCAATCACTTATGCTACTTCAATTAAACTAACACCCTTTTCTATACCTACCCCTCCACTATCTACGTCATTGACTTCATAATTATTAGCTAATTTATCCCCCTCTACTTTCCACCTATTATCAACCCCTCATCCTCTACTTTGAACCATCTACTGTTAACCTGATCATAGCTAAGCCAACTCAACCTAAACCATCTACCAAAATTTCCCAACCACCAACCCTCTCTAAAGTCAAGACCACACCTAAGAAGGTTCTTATTTCCCTGATGGAAATATCAACACCCTCAACATCTCTAAAGGAATATTACTCTATTATTTTACAAAGGCTATTGAAAAACTCCTCCATTAAACTTCTACCTATTAATCCATTCACCCCTTCTAACACCAAACCCTCTTGGTTTGATGATACTCAGATCTATGCACACCATAGGACAATTAGACATAACACAAAGAAATAAAAATCTCTCCAAAATCTTGTTCACTGTTTATATGAGGATGATGATCTATTATCAAATGAACCATTTTCACCTACCTTACTAACCCAATTGACAACCCAACCAATCCAATAATTATCCCAACCTACACCTGCTTCCTCACTCTCATATATAGATAAAGGCAAGGAATCAAAATAGTTACCTAGTTCAACTGAGCCTGTTATCCATACTATCCACATGATTACCTAATATCAAGATCAAAAAAGGGGTAAAAAAAGAGCCAATGCATACATTTCATAGACTTATTATTTAGATTCTTAGCCTTCTAACTAGGTTCAAACACCAATACCCACAACATCACCAAGACCCAAAGTGTCCATCCTTAGTACCACTCCCACCAACTCTTCTACACTATTCAACAAACCATATTAAAGTATCTTCACAAAGCACTAGTGAAGATGAGACTTTATGACTTGATCAATGCCTCACCCCACCATTTCTAGGCATTAATAGACATCTTGTAGTCCATTAAGGTTCAATTAGATGGCCCTTAACCTATTACATCCTTTGTTACATCCCTCCAACATTCTACCATCACCACCTTCCAAGATTCTAAGATACCTCCAGCCCATTCAGAGGAGTTTAATCCTCCTCTCTTTGTCATTGCATACATCAATCACATTCATATCAAAAGGGTGATGATTTATGGAGGCACCAACATTAACATAATATCCTCCCATGCTTTTGATCAACTAATTTTACCAAATAACATCATGGTAAAAATCACAACCATCCTTCACTCCTTTAATGACACCATGGCTACTACTTTGGGGACCATTGTTCTTCAAATATGCTTGGGACCTCATACTATCCCTGAGCTATTTTATGTTGTGGAGGGTGAATTCCAATATAACATTCTACTCATATGCCCTTAGATCTGAGATATGAGTTGCATCCCCTCCACTTTAAACTATTGCATCAAATTTGAACATGAAGGGTAAGTTATAACCATCAATTCTAATCTCAGTCCTTTTACATCTTGTAACATGACCTATAGGCCTATTGATGTCCTTCTTCCACCTTCATCTCCCTTACAATCAATCAACGCCATTAACACAACTTCACCATCAACCTCAACCCACAATGCCTCTATTGTCACCAATGATGAAGTCTCAACCAGTGCCTCTATCTCTTCTTCCTAGATCCCCATTGAGGACTCCTTCACACAAACTTTCTAATGTCTCTCTCTTGAGGAATACTAATTTTTAGCATTAAATACCTTTCCCACTCCCCAATAATATGGGAACCTTCAAAATGACCCTTATTATGACCCCAACATAAGAACCCTCATCCCCTTTAGACTTCCCAACAATTGAACATATAGTGTCTATGGGGGACTCGATCAACCACTCCTTACTCCTATCACCACCCCATCTATTCAACCTTTCACTTCTAATTTTTCATAGCTAAGCAATCTAGCCTTTGCCAAAACCTATTTTCACCACTATTATTAGAAAGGATTTGGTATGGGCCTTTATGAATAAAGACCTCACAAATTTCCCATTATCAAAAATCAAAAACCTCATGAGTTCTTTGGTCTTGGGTTTGAACTGCTAGAAGAGACCACCTCACCAAAACCTACTACTACCCCATGGAAAAAACTCCATCCTCACCTAGTTCATCTTCCCAATCTGAGGACTCTGACATTATTCCATCCCTTTTTTTATCAATACTGTTAGTTTAAGTTGACTAACCTATCAACAAGGTGGCCAAACCAAAACCTTTCCTTTCATCCATCTTGAAATGGTCGACCATGATTCACCCACCATTTATACCATCCTACGTCAAGATGATGATTCCATCCTCACTTACCTTGTTGTAAGAGATTATTATATCCATAAATCTCTCCCTCATAAGAACCAAACCATGCTTAATTAATAAACTATCGATGTTAAACTAGGGACCCAAGAGGATCCTCATATCATTAAACTGGGCCAATCCTTGAACCCAAACAAGCAACATGATTATCCCACCTTCCTTCAAGATCATAGCATTGCATTTACCTAGTATTATCAAGATATGCCTAGGATTGACCCTTTCATCACTCTCCATAACATATTTACCAATCCTAAAGCTAAGCTGGTATAGTAAAAGCTTCATAAAATGCACCCTCGTATATCTCTTCTCATCAATGAAGAACTTCAACATATTTTATCTATCAAATTCATTAAAGCCATTGATTATCCATAATGGGTCTCTAATATCATTCCTATTACCGAACCCATTAGGGGACTCCTCCTTTGTATGGATTTTTGTGACCTTAACCTTGCATATCCCAAAGATGATTTTCCTTTACCCATCATCGACCAACTAGTTGACCTTATTATGGGCCATGATATGTTATCCTTTATGGATGGTTTTTTAGGATATAATAAGATCCTGATTGCCTTCTTAGATCAACATAAAACTACCTTCATTACTCCTTAGGTAACCTTCTACTATTGAGTCATGATTCTTGGTTTAAAAAATGCAGGAGTGACTTATCAATGAGCCATGACCTATATCTTCCATGACCTTATCCATAAGATTGTATAGGATTATGTGGACAATCTCCTTGGAAAATCCAAGCACTAAGAGGACCATTTAGATATTCTTACTATCATTTTTTATCGACTAATCCAATTCCATGTCTAGATCAATCCCCAAAAATGCATTTTTGGGGTTCTTTCTGGAAAGCTTCTTGGATTCATCATCTCTCTTCATGGAATCGAAGTAGACCCTACTAAAGTTATAGTAATTTTGGAAATGCCTCCTCTAACCAACCTGAATTAGATGCATAACTTGCAAGGAAAAATTCAATCCATTCATCATTTCATTTCCTAACTTTTAGATTGATGTTAACCTTTCCATCACCTTCTAAAGAAGGATGTCTCTTTCAAATGGACTGGTGATTTTTAAAAGGATTTTAATTCTCTCAAATAGTACCTTTTATCACCACCTATCCTCACCCACCCTAAGGATGGCCACCCCTTTTACCTATATATCTCAGACACCGACCATTCTCTAAAGGCAATGTTGGCTCACCAAGATGAACAACATAAAGAGCAAGCTATATACTACATTAGCCACACACTTGTAGAATATAAGACTTGATATACATATACTAAGAATCTCTACTTAACATTAACCTTCATGGCCGCTAAACTCTACCATAAAACCATAAAACTTATGTCATCACTAATACCGAATCACTCAAGTACATACACTCTAAACTATACCAAAATTAATGAATGGCTAATTGGTTCATTCTCCTAGCTGAATTTGACCTTGAATTCCTTTAGTAGAATTTCATTAAAGGGTAGGTCATTTCTGATCAATTGGCTAAAGCTCCTTTACTAAACAACCAACCACTTCCTCTTGCTTTTTTGGATGAGTCTATCATGACTCTTTTTCAATAAGATGGCATAACCTACCAAATGACCATGTTATTTGATGGCTCAAAGTGATAACAAGGAGGAGGTGCTAGAGTTATTCTCATTCCTTTTGATGGTGAACCCATTCCTCTCTCCTTCAAACTTGACTTTGAATGCACCAATAATATGGCTGAGTACGAAGCCTTAGTGATAGGTCTCCAAACTGCGCTAACCTTGGGAATTAAGACAATCCATTTCTTTGGTTATTCCCAAATTGTGGTCAACTAGGTCAATATATCTTATCAATGTAAGAATGATGTCTTGAAAAAATATAAACTTTTAGTTGACAAACTCTTAACATCATTCAAACATTACTTGGTCCAATCCATTCCCCGATATATAAAAAAAAATCATGGATATAAAGGGTTGTCTTGTTTCCTAGATCCCTTATTAGCCTTCCAATTCTAGAATATTTGTCGCCATTCATCATTTTAACACACCCTCTTATATCCAATTTGACCTCTCTACCATTTTTAATGTGGAGGAATTATTAAGCATGAAATATACTGAGAGGGGGGGGGTGAATCAATATATTATATATCTTTTACTTAATTTAATTTCTTTTCTTTAACCACTTAATCACACATTCAAGATATGCAATAAAAATGAAATAATAATATGCACCACATGCGAGAGAGAGAGAGAGAGAGAGAGAGAGAGAGAGAGAGAGAGAGAGAGAGAGAGAGAGAGAGAGAGAGAGAGAGAGAGAGAGAGAGAGAGAGAGAGAGAGAGAGCAAATTTTTACATGAAAACCCAAAGTGGAAAAAACCATGGAGAATAATATCAAGTATATGAATGAGCACCAACTCAAATTACAAAGTTCGTAAGTACTAACTTACAAGAGCACCAACCCCTTTACCGAGCACCAACACAACAACTATTTGTGAGCACAAACCCACAGTAGCACTAACCCCTTGCAAATATTTGTGATCACTAACCCATAGGAGCACTAACCCCTCTTATGTATAAAAGATAACTATCTCTTGATATTTCTTACTCAAAAAATGATATAACTCTAAAATATCTCCTACTTTTATCTCTTTGAAAAAAATACAAACCATGCACTCTCTTGCATATTTTAGATGGCTTCTCAAGCCTTTATTTATAGCTTTCCAAATGACCTTTGGTATTCACCCTTTACAATCCTTAAATCCTCATGGAAAATGGTGCCAAGCTTGTATGACCCTTCATATCCTTGCATTTGAAAAGTCATATAGTGACCCATCATAAGCAAATGCATCCTTTCCTCTTTTGTCTTTATCTTGGTGACTTTTCATATTCCTCAAAGTGTCCCTTCATGGAAAAATGTGTCATACCTTCTTTTGTTTTCACATGGTGAATCTTAAAATTCCTCAAGATGAATCTTCATGAGAAAATGCATCCCATTCCTATTTTGTCTTTACCTCATGACTCTTTGACTTCTCCATGGCCCTCTTTTGACTTATATGAAACCAAAAATATATTCATTAATATTAACACAAATTAGCCAAGATATGAATATTAAAAACACCATTAAATGCAATGGGGATTTTATCACCAATAATGATGGACCTTTGACATCAATGACAATATTTCCAACAATCTCCTCCTATGTCATTTTTGGCAAAATCAAATTGAAACTACCATATCTTGAAACCTGTACATACTACCATCTAAAAAACATACAAGAACTCCCTCTTAATGTATCAACCTATACCTATTCCTTGTATCTATTCCTTGTACCTATTTTTACACCTATACCTATACTCATTTCTATTCTTCTTCCCCTTTGACATCAATGGCAAAGGGCCTCTCTAGAGCTAACACTTAGCTCCCACTCAATTGAAGCTGAACCTCAATGGTAGGAAGTAAAAGAAATTACTCTCAAATTCTCTCATAGATACTCAAATGTGTCTTTTGGTAGTGCCTTTATGAAAATATCTACAATCTGCTCTATAGTACTGATATATTCCATCTTAACCTATTGATCTACACCTTACTCTCTCAAGAAGTGATATCTAATGGGAATATATTTTGTTCTTGAATGCATCACTAGATTCTTCAAAATATTAATAGCAATTGTGTTGTCATAAAAAATAGAAATAGGTTCATCATATTTTACCTTGATATCTTCCAAAGTTTGCTTCATCCAAAGCACTTGAGTACAACACAATACTGCTGAAATATATTTTGTTTCAGCTGTATAAAGTGATACTGATTCTACTTTTTGCTTAGAAATGATACTAAGCTATCACCAAGGAAGAAATCTCTTCCACTTGTAATTTTTATATCATCTAAGTAACCTACCCAATATAAATTTGTATAATAAATTAAAGTGAATCTCTACCTATGGGATACCACAATCCATAATCCAATGTCCCCTTGATATATCTAAGTATTCTCTTTACCAACTAAACATGACTATCTTTTGGAGCTGACTGGTATCTTGTAACTATACTTACTACATACATGATGTTTGGCCTTGATGTTGTCAAATATAAAAGACTACCAATCATAGATCTATACAAATATTTATCTACAATAGGGGAATCATCATCCTTGCTCACCTTATTTTCTATACACATTGGTGTGCCAACTGGTGCACAATTCTCAAAACCAAATTTATTCAACATTTATTTGGCATATTTACTTTGAGATATGAAAATTTCTTTATTTGACTAAAATATTTGTAATGCTAAGAAAAATGACAATTCTCCAAGCATAGACATCTCAAATTCTTTTTGTATATTATCAAAAAATTCTTTTGTCATCTTTTCAATGTTTCCTCTAAAAATGATGCCATCAACATATACCACAACAATAAATTGATGCTCACCTTCTATTTTGATGTAGAGATTATTGTCAGCAAATTCTCTCTTAAAACCTTGATCCTATAGGTACTTATCAAGTCTTTCATACCAAGTTATGGGAGCTTATTTCAATTCATACAGTGCTTTTTTCAATCTACATACATGGCTACTAGTATTTGAGAGAATAAATCCCTTAGGATGTTAAATGTAGACCTCTTCTTCTAGATTCCCATTTAGGAAGGTAGATTTAGCATCCATATAAAACACTTTGAAATTTTTAAACACTACATATTAAAAAATATATAATAGCCTCTTGCCTTGCCACTGGTGCAAAAGTTTCTTCAAAATCTATTCCCTCAATCTGAGCATATCATTTACATACTAATCTTGATTTATTCCTGGTCACTTCTCCATTTTCATTCAACTTATTTATATAAACCCATTTTTTCCCTATCACATTATGATATTTTAGTCTAGGCACTAATTCCCAAGTATCATTCTTTTCTATCTGATTTAATTCTTCATCCATTGCCTTAACCCAATGCTTATCATGTCTAGCTTATGAAAAAGTTCTAGGCTAAATTTTAGATAACAAAGAAAAATTAACTTGCTCAAATTCACTTACCATCATTCTTGTAGTGTGAATTCCTTTATTTATGTCCCTGATGATGTCACTTTCATTATGATTTCTTTGAACATATTTGGATGGGTTTTGGTGTCCTTTTCCTCTTTCTCATCTTCATCTAATTCTTTAAAATCTTCCTCTTCAATGATTTCAAGAATGTCTATTGGATCATTGATTCTTTGTGTTCCATCTTCTTCTATCTTGACACTTGCACTTTCAATATATTTTTTTAGTTCTTTTTTTATAACATTTATAAGCTTTACTTTTTTAAGAATAACCAAGAAATATACCTTTATCTTCTCTAGATTCAAACTTACCAAGTATTTTGTCAATTCTCTTTATGAAGCATTTGTTGTTGGTTTGTCTCTCCATAGCTCATAAGGAGTCTTGTCACTATTGATTCTCAATAATGCTCTATCTGAATATGCATTATTGTAGAAACTATCTATCTCTAATATTTATCTAGTATCTTGGATTCATTTAGCATTGTCCTTGCCATCTCCTAAATTATTTTGTTTCTTCGTTCAACTACTCTATTTTGCTATGGAGTTATAGCTGCTGAATAATGTCTATTTATTCCATGGTCTTCACAAAACTCAATAAATTAATTTGACATGAATTCTCCTCCTTGATATGATCTTAGACACTTAATCTTCAAACTATTTTCATTCTCAACTAATGCTTTGAATGCTTTGAAATATCTAAAATCTTCTATTTTTTTAAAAAAAATATTACCCAAGTCATACGTGAAAAATTATCAATATGAAATATGAAATATTTATCACCTTGAGTACTTTGAGTTCTCATAGGTCTACATAAATCAGTGTGAACAAGCTCTAACATCTAAGTGGTTGAGTACTCTTTTGTTTTGAACCACCTTCTAGCCTGCTTCCCATGCTGACAAGGTTCACAAAGTGTGTCAGATAGATTTGTAATCTTTTAAAGATTTTTGACTGCTTGCTTCTTTCTAATGTTGATAAGATTGTCAAAATTTATGTCCCATTCTCTTATGCCATAGCCACCTTTCTTCAATCTGACTCAAATAACATCTTTGACCTTTGATGTCTGATAACATATATAAATCATTCCCTATTCTCTGAGCATCTGTAACCAACACATCTGAATCTTTTCTCCTAATTTCATAACATTATACATAAAACTTTAGTGTGTGTCCCTAATCACACATTTGATTTACACTCAAAATATTATGCTTAAGACCATCTACATACAAAACATTTTTATTTTTAGTTCTACCATTATCCAAACTTAGTGTACCTTTTTTGACAATTTTGACAATAGTATTACCTCCAAATATCACTGTGCCACCATTGATCTTCTTCAAGGTTATGAACTTGCTCTTGTCTCTTGTCATATACCTCAAACATCCACTATCAATGAACCATAGATTTTCTTTATTTCTTATATGCAAAGCTATCTATACCAACATAGATTTTTTAGGTTGTTTCTTCTACCATGAACCTATCTGAACTTTCTTCTTGATGAATGGGCCTTAAAACTTTGGTTCTTCTTGATTGAATCAAACACATTCTTATAGTACCAAGATATATGTTTTAATTTGTTGCATTTGTAACATATTATGGCCTCTTAATTAAAGCCTGATAGAAGAGCAAAAGAGTTGAGGCTTTTCCTTGACTCTGCATGACTTTCCTTCTCCTTATTTCTAAAATTGTTAGCTATTTTTTGAAATTATATTTTCTTATGACCATATCCATTATAATAAAAATAGTAACCATAAAAATAAGACTAGTTTGTGTATCTTTGATTTGATTGTGTTTTGTAGCTATATTCTTTCCAGCCTTCTTTGTTTGAGATGTCCTTTGTATTCATAACTTCTTCCCTTTTTATTTCCTCTTTTGTAAGAACTTCAGCATAGCTCTTTCTTTTTTCCTTGTCTATGAAATTAGTGGCCTCCCCTTTCTCTTTCTAAAATTTGAAACGTATCTTACTTGAAATTGATCTTTGACTTTCTAATATTTTATTCAACATATTAGTGATATTCTCAAATTTTGAATCATTGACTGCTCTATCATTGATTGCTTTATTTATTTTCTCAAGATCTATTTTTAAAGAAGCAATTTCAATAACATACCTTTCACATTTTTTACTTACTTTTTGTAACTATGATGTTAGATCTTCTTCATTTTTCTTAGATTCTTCAAAGTGTACTTGTAGATATTTAATTATTTTCTTTGACTCTTTTTTATTTTTCTCGATCTGGAGCTTTAATCTTTGATTCTTCTTCTCAAGAGATTTTAACTCTTCTAGGGCACAAATGAGTTCTCCTTCCAGATTCACTTTGACTTCATCATGTTCTTCTTCTTGATCATCTATACTTTTTTTTGCAAAGTCATCTTCATGTATGGCCATGAGTATAATCTCTTCTTCTTCTGAATCACTGACTCCACTATCTTTGATTGAGCTAGGATCTTTAGAATATAAACTCTTCTTCTTGAATTCCTTCTTGAATTTTCCTTTGAAATTCTTATTGTATGTAGATTTTCCTTCCTCATTGTCACCATTACCATTATCTAGGCACTTAGATATAAAATTTCCATTCTTTCCACAATTAAAACATTTAAAAGTAATTTTCCTTGATATTTGTTGTCCTCAAAATCAGCCACTCATTTTTGTAGTCAACATGTTAACTATTTTGGTCCTACAGGCCAAAAATGGTTTCCTTCCTCCTCAAAAATGTTCTAAGTAGTCAAGTTATCCAATTACCCAAGTCTTTTCGATAAAGGAAATCTCTCATTTTCAAAGGGTTTTCAGTCGAGAGAATGAAATAAGAACAATTCAAAAGACTTGAAGGCATTTCTTAAGAATTGATAAGGTTTAACGTTAGAGTTCAATTATACATGGTTCATCGGCAAGGTTCAATGAGATGAAATAAACTATAGGGACCAACCAATGAACCTTTTGAACCTTTAAACTCCACTTCAAGGTTCAAGGTTCAAGGTTCAACGGAATAGTTCAACTAAAAGATTCAAGCTGAAGGATCGAGCAAGAAATTCAAAGAAGTTGGTTCAAATGACACATTAAACCCATAATAAGACTAAATTAATGATACTCTTTGAAAAACATAAATGTTGAGCCATTCTACACTCTGGTAGATCCACGGTATATGTGAAGCTAGAGATCTTAAAGTATTATTGATCCTGTATTCGAGTTGGTGTAGCAAAATAACTTTGATCTATTTCCTCCTTGACCTTGTCTTTAGTGAACTAGGAGTTTCCCTCCTACCAACGTCAGATCTCCAATACTAGGTGAAGCTTCTAGTTTTAGTGCTAGCAGTGCTTTATATATACATACTCCATAAAGGTTTGTTATCCCTCCTTTTAATTGTCATATCATGGCAACCCAAGGCCCATAGGGTAATACTTTTGGTCCCCTAAATCTAATCCCACATTTACATGAACTACCTCGTAGTTCAAGAAAAAAATTTCCGAAGTTCTATGGTGATGGTAAAGTTCATTCTAATGAGCATATTGCAACTTTATGCATCACCTATGGTGTGATAGGCATTGAATATGAATATATAACAATAAGACTATTTGTAGAAACATTGCAAGGTGCTGCTATAGATTGGTTTTATCATCTTCAAGCACAGACTATAACTAACTAGGACACTCTCAGGACCAAGTTTGAGGCTAGGTTCAAACCATCAAAAGATGCACATGCCTTATTAGCAAAGCTTACACAAATGAAGAAGGAGCCTCATGAGCCCATGCGAGACTTCATTTCCAAATTTGATAAGTTGAGGAATAGGATTCCTGCAATTGCCCAACCAACATCTGAGAATCTCAAGTGTTTCTTTATCAATTATCAACTTCTCGAAGTGAGTTTTTTGTTAAGGTGGGTTGGCCATATAGATATTTCTATATCTTAGATTTTGGCTACTGAGGTCGAAGATGATCTTATCCTTATAGGTAAGATAAAAAGAGATCCTAATAGAAATAGATTTTCTTCATCTGCTGAAAATTCTTTCACAAGCACCACTGATCCTATGGTGTAAAAGTTAACAAATGAATTGCTAGCTTTAAAGAGCCAAATATCCCAAGGTATGTATGCTCCTCCTTATAGGGATATACCAAAGAGGACATTTTCCAACCATTCATATCAAGGTAATGCTACCAAAAATCAAGGGCAACCCAATCAAATTCATCCCACACAGGCGAAGCTTGCCATTGAAGCAGCACCGGTCAACTCAGCAGTCGATTACTATGAAGCAAAACATGATTTATCTTTCCAACCTGAGATGGACCAAGAAGAGGATGCTACTATCTTTACAAAAGAAGAAGAAGAATTAGCTGGTGACTATAGTATTGGTTTTATGAATTACCAAGATGAAGCTAGAAAAAAGGGAAAAGTGTTTGATGGAGCATATGTTATCTTTAACAGGTCCCAAAGTCAGTCAACTCAACAAGTTGATAGGGGAAAAGTAGTAAAATATCTTTAGCTAGTGATCTCAATTGCTAAACATGGAACTTTGATATCTTTCCAATCAAAAGACTCGATGACCAATAAGAAAGTAAGTACCTCAAACCATCCTCTCCCTTCTGCTTCTATCCCTCAGCCCAGTGTCATATAAAATCAAAATTAGAATGATAAAATTCCTTCCTCTATTTATAGTTCATTCTAATCATTTGACATAATTGATCATGCTAAGAAGACAAAGATCCAAATGTCTGAGTTTGAATACCTATAAGCCAATCTTGAGTAGTTGGATAGGTTAGCTGAATGCATCAAAAACAAAACCGTCCCTGTAGGATAATATTCTCCCAAAGTGACCCATGATCCACCAAAAAGAACAAATCCATCTAAAATAATCTTGTCTCTACTCCTCTAGTTTCCCCTAGGAAAATAGAACCTTTCTATGTTTCTCTATTGATAAATGGCCATAAATTGAGCAATTGTGTAATAGACTCTAGAGCCTCTGATAATGTTATGCCCACCAAGGTAGTAGATTCTCTCAGTCTTACCTTAACTAATAATTTTGGGAGATGTTTCTCTATAGAGAACAAACAAGTACCACTTTTGGGTCAGATCAAATATGTCCAATTGCATTTGCAGCCTTTCCAGATAAGAGAATTAAGATGACGGTCTTAGTGGCTGATGTTCCGGCTTCATATGGCATCCTGCTCGGATGAAATTTATGCAAAGATGTTGGTGAAGAGTTGAACATGGACCTATCTAAAGCAAGGATACCTATTAAAGGGATCATGCAAAATTTGCTTCTTGAGAAAGAGTCAAAGTACATTGTTACTCAGACATCAAACCCTGAGGCTCAAATTTTGTTTGAATCTTCAGGAATGGGTAATTATTTTTTGTCCACTAAAGATGTTCTTGTCTCATTAGAATAAAGTTCATTAGGTAAAAATTCAAATGATTTAGACAAGAAATTAGAAGAACTTGTAGAGGAAAGATCAAGGGAAAAGGAATCTTCCCTCACTAATAAAGAGAAATCTTTAAGAAGATCAAATTCTAATGATGTTTAGATTTTAGAATTTGATGGCAGCTGCTCTTCTGCCAGTTCTAGAGCTAGAATTGTGTTGATATCCCTACAGGGAGATATTTTACCTTATTCATACAAGTTGCAATTTGACAATACTAATAACACCACCGAGTACAAATCATTGTTGCTCAGATTACAAGCTGATCATGCGAAAGGTGTTAAAGTTCTTCATGCCTGGGGAGATGCTGAATTGGTGGTCTACCAAGTGAGGAGCTTGTACCAAACCAGGAATGAAAGACTGTGATATTATCAAAATCTTGTATGGGATTTCATTGAAAGTTTTGATACTTTCAACATTTCTACAATGCCTAGAGAATTTAATGATCATGTAGACTCATTGATTGTCTCTACATCCCTCATGGTTCCTCATAAAGATTTTAAAGGGAAAAAGTACATTATTGAGTTGGTCTTTTGACCAAGTGTACTTGATAATGATGACCATTGGCAGGTGTTTAATGGTGATAATCAAATTGTCACTTTTTTGAAAAAGATGGATGGTTTTGAGGAGCCCTATTTTGAAGGTATTACCCCTCCAACATGAGAATCAGTTCCCAAAACAAGTTCACGAACTGGTGAAGAGTTTCTTCAACTAAAAGGGAATAAAATCCCAAAGGGTTTGGTTTCTCTTGAGAAACTATTTGATAAGCATGATAGGTGTATCAAGTAGTAACCAATAGATTCAAGTTCATCTAAGGAGTTCGATCAAGTAAATCTAAGTACTGAAGAAAATCTCAAAATGGCCAACATTGAGAAATGTTTCACTACTAATGAAAAGCTCAAATTCATTACTCTTCTTCACCATTAAATTGATATTTTGGCATATTCCTATGATGACTTGAAATCCTTCAGGCCTGAAGAAATTTGGCATGAAGTTCCTCTTAAGATTGGGTCATTACCTCACAAGCAGAAGCAAAGGCAATACAATCCCATGATATCAAGTACTATCCTTTCAAAGATTCAAAAGACATTGAATGCTAGTATAATTTTTCTAATTCACTATTCCACCTGGATCACCAACATAGTTCCTGTAAGGAAAAAGAATGGAGAAATTTGTATATGTGTGGATTTTAGGAATCTCAATTAGTCTTCTCTAAAGGACAACTATCCTCTACCTATCATGGATCAAGTGTTGCAAAAAATAACTAGCTCTGAGATGTTATCAATGTTAGATGGTTTTTTTGGATATAATCAAGTAAAAGTTGATGAAGTAGATCAACATGAAACTATTTTCACTATACCTTGGGGCACATTTGCATATCACAAGATGTGTTTTGGTTTGATCAATGATGGCACCACATTCCAGAGAGCAATGGACCTTACCTTCAGAGATGAATTAGGGAAATTCATCATGGTATATCTTGATGACTTGACTATCTTCTCCAAGCATCATCCTGATCATATGCATCATTTACAATAAGTGTTGGAACTCTGTCAGCAAAATGGTCTTTCTCTTAATCCCAAGAAGTCAATTTTTTGGGTTACAGAAGGTAAACTTCTCAGCCACATTGTATCTAAGAAGGTATAAAAATTGACTCAAAAAGAGTTAGATCTATCCAAGATCTTACTCTACCTACTAGTAAGTCTTCAGTTCATTCTTTCTTCGAAAAGGTGAATTTTATACGAAGGTTCATCCCAAAAAATTTAGAGAAAACTCGCCACATTATTAACATGATGAAGGGTAAAGCTACATTCCAATGGAATATAGAAGGTATAGTAGCATTCAAATATATCAAAAAGACTATTACTCATGCGCTAATCCTGGTTTATCTAGATTATACCAAAGACTTCATGATATACAGTTATACTTTTGAGCATACACTTTCAGCCATTTTGACTCAGCAAAGCAAATAAGGTGTGGATTTTCCCATATCATTTATGATATTCCATCTCAAATATCATGAATTAAAGTATTCAATTATGGAGAAGCATGCTTATGTAGTGGTTAAGGTGGTAAAATATTTTTGGTTCTATATCCTAAATTCACACATTATTGTTCTAGTGCCTGATACCACAGTAAAGGATATTTTAACTTAGAAAGAGTTTGGTACAAAAAGGGGCAATTAGATTGCCAAAATTCAAGAGTTTAATCTTGATATCAAGCCTACTAAGCTGGTGCAGGGAAGAGGTCTTTGTCAATTAATTGCTGAAAACATATCAGAAGAAATAGGACATGAAGAGGCAGGGATTGATGACATGCCAACAATTCTTTTTGTTACTATTAATGATGAGTTGTATTCTAATATCACTCATTTTATTGCCTATGGTGAGTGTCCTACTCATCTATCTCACAAAGAAAATCGAAATGTTAAGTTGAAAGCTGCTAACTATGTCTTATGGGACAATGGTTTATACAAAAGAAGCCTTGATGGGGTATTTCTTCACTGCATGGATAAAGTGTAGCAAATTAAAATTTTGGAGTCCATCCATAACTTGGCTTATGGAGGAAATTTTTTTGCACCCATGAATTCTCATAAAATTCTATGAGCCAGATACTATTGGCCTTCTCTATTTCAAGATGCATATAATTGGGTATGTATATGTGATTTGTGTCAATAGTTCATTGGCAAATCCAAGTTGGCCGCATTACCCCTCAAACTAATGGTGATTGAAGAACCTTTCCAACAATGGGGTATTTATTTCATTATCACCGTAAACCCATCTTGAAGTGCTGGACACAACTATATTCTCACTGCAACAGACTATTTTACTAAGTGGGTGGAAGCCATTCCAGTCAAGCATGCTACTTTGGAAGTGGTGTGTAATTTCCTAAAGGAAAATATTATTTCCCATTTTGGAGTTCCAAACAAAATTATAGCAGATAATGCCTCATGTTTCTCTTCTTAGGAGATTATTGACTTTTACTACAATCATGGAATTATTATTTCTCACTCCTTAGACTATTATTCGTAAGGAAATGGTCAGGCAGAATCAAGTAACAAAAATCTGGTTACTATCATCAAGAAACTGGTTGATGACAATTAGAGGAATTGACATAAAGCATTGTTTGATGCTATATGGGAAAATATGATTACACCTAAGAGGGCAATAGGTATGTTCCCATTCCAAATTTTGTATGGTCTAAATGCATAAATACCCATTACCTTAGAATTACCAACATTGAAGTTGGCAAAGGTAGTATAAGATTCAACTTTTGAAAATTCTATTGACAAAAGAATCATGTGTCTAACTGAGTTAGAAGAGCAATGAACTATAGTAGTGGCCCGCATTGCTGAACATCAAAATCAGGGGAAAAAACTTTTTGACTAGAAAATAAGGATTCGTGAGTTTCAGATTAGAGATCAAGTTTTGTTATGGGACAAGATGAGAGAACCAAAAGGAATGCATGGACAATTTTATTCCTTGTGGAGAGGTCCATTCACCATCCATCAATTTAATGGTGATAATATTTTGTTATTGAGATATCAAGATAGAACGCAATTCTCACTACCTTGCAGTGGGCAGCATCTGAAGCACTTCAATCCTTGAAGTATTAGATAAGTTCATTTGTACATTTGTATAGTCTTTGTTTTTTTTGTTTTGTGTTGTTAATTTCATTTTTGGGCATCTTTCTATTTTTGGTGCCATGACTCCATGGCCCAATGGCATGGAAGAAGGCACTTGGATTTTGGTTTCTACTCCCTTTGATTGTTTTAGAGTACAACCGATGGAAGTTCCCCAACTGGAGCCTGATGTTGTCCCCAAAATTGGCCACTCATTTTTGTAGTCAACATGTTAACTATTTTGGTCTTGCAGGCCAAAGATGGTTTCCTTCCTCCTTAAAAATGTTCTGAGCAGTCAAGTTATCCAATTACCCAAGTCTTTTTGGCAAAGGAAATCTCTCATTTTTAGAAAGTTTTCAGTCAGAAAAATGAACTAGGAACAATTCAAAAGACTTGAAGGCATTTCCTAAGAATTGCTAAGTAAGGTTCAATGTCAAAGTTTAATTATACATGGTTCATCGACGAGGTTCAATGAGATGAAATAAACTATAGGGACTGACCATTGAACCTTTTAAACCTTTGAACTCTACTTCAAGGTTCAAGGTTCAACCAAATAATTCAACCAAAAGATTCAAACTAAAGGATCGAGTGGGAAATTTAAAGCGATTGGTTCAAATGACACATTAAACCCATGAGAAGACTGAATGAACACAACTCTTTGAAAAACATAAATGTTGAGCTGTTAAACCATTAAACCATTGAATTGGTGAACTCCAAAAGAATGGTTCAAGGTTTAATAGGTTCAAGTGACCAGTGACATCCCCATGGACGTCAAATTCAGAGCGATGGAATAACCATTGATTTTCAAATAGCATGGGACCAAAGGCAAACTCAATTCCCTACTAAGAAAGGAGCTGGAAAAGCTAGTAGAAGACAAGAAGATGGCTCTAAGATCTCAGAACATGAGGAAGAGACAAAATATAGAAAAGAAAGAGGGAACATGACAAGAATATAGAAGCACCTATGAAGAAGTTATTCCAGTGGTTGGAATAGTCCACCAGGTGGATACCAGAGAGCATTAACATTCAATGGCATGGCCCATTTTTATTCAATTAAGTAAAGGTGAGTGGATAGTCATGTAAGTATCACAAAGAGGAGCGGCCTTGCCTCTCAGAAGACCAGACAACACATGCCTATGAAGGGACATTGAATATGATTTAAATGCCTCTAGCATGGCCTCTTCATAGGACTTTCTCTTTCGAATGCATTAAACGCAACATGGGTTACTTGTGGAAAGGAGTGCCCAAGTCTTTTAGGGAATACTATATATTGTAATCTTTCATTTTGGAACCAGGAGGATCTCTGAGTTATTAGAAGCAAAACTCTGCCCAAAATTGAAAGGCATTTTAGAGACTTTGAGCTCAGATTGTTAATCAAATTTTATCAGTTGAATGAGAAAGCAAGTGACCTTTCAAAAATTGTGTTGAAATAGCTTGTGTTATATAGGAAATTGTTCTTATGTCTTTTTCCTTATATCATCTTGTCTATCTAATCAAATAAGTAGAGCAAGTGAAGATAATCTAGGAGATGTTCCAAAGCTGATTGTGGAGACTTTGTGCTACGTAATTATCTTTAGTCTATGTTTTCATGCCTTAGAATAGAGGATATTAGAAAGGCTTTAAACTACCTATATCTTCTATTGTAGTTTTCGGTGGAGACTTTGGGCTACACTTCATTCTATGGTGTCTTCCGTACTTAATCGGTAAGAAAAGTAATGAAAGACTTTTGTGCTTTTGTGGGTTTCTTGTGGATTTAGTTACTACCTGAGAAGTTTGTCTTCTATTTTGTGAACATCATTTATAAAAAAAGAGAAATAGATGGTGTGATTCTACCCCTGAGTTAGTATTAGTATAGGTCTAGTTTATAATAGTTTATAGGGAGCCTCCCCTTATTGAGAGGAGAGATTTATCTCATCATGCTATGGTCGATATAACAATTTTGTCTTCAGTTAGTTGATGACAAAATATTCACCCTACAATATTTACCTATGCCCTTTTTCATCTTGTGAATGAATAAAGCTCCATTGTTATCTTCATCATCACTAGAACTGTCACTTGATTCTTGAATCTTAGCCTTCTCTTTCTTTGATGTCTTGAAAGTAGCTTATCTCTTTGAGGGTTTTTCTTGTTTGGTCTGCATCTCATATACCATAATAATACCATGTAGCTCATCCATATTTAGCTTAGCTAAATTCTTTATCTCTTCAATTGCCAAAACTTTTGCATCATATCTCAAAGGTAGAGATCTCAAAACTTTTTGAACCATAATTGGTTCTTCTAACTTTTCTCCAAGACCTTGAATCTAATTAACTATTTGATCAACTTGCAAAAGATAACTTATTATATTTTCTTCCTCTTCCATCTTCAAACTCTCAAACTATCTTCTAAAAGTCTAAAGCTTAGCTTGTTGAACCTTTCCATCACCTTTGTAAATATTCTCAAGTTTTACCCAAATTTCATGAGTAGATTTACATTGCATAACTTTAAAAAATTATGATTCACATAAACCACATAAAATAGCATTTAAATCTTTAGCATTATTTTCACTTGCCTTCTTTTCTACCGGAGTAGTTAAAAGTGTTTGTGGCTCTTCATATTCCTCTACCACTACTTGCTAAATGTCGAATCCAAGGGCCATCAAATAAGTATTCATCCTTATGCTAAAAAAATCATAATTTATATCATTAAACAAAGGTTCCTTGTTTTTAGAAAAACCTTCATGTGATCTAGTCACGATGCTTTCCCAATCTAATTTCAAGCTATAAAACTTTTTCAAAAAGAACCTGCTCTGATACCAATTGTTAATCATGAAATATACTGAGAGGGGGAGGGTGAATCAATATATTATATATCTTTTACTTAATCTGATTTCTTTTATTTAACCACTTAATCACACATTCAAGATATTCAATAAAATTGAAACAATAATATGCACCACACAATAGAGAGAGAGACACTAGAATTTTACATGGAAACCTAAAGTGGGAAAAACCATGAAGAATAATCTCGAGTATATGAATGAGCACCAACTCAAATTACAAAGTTTGCAAGCATCAACTTGCAGGAGCTCCAAAACCTTTGCTGAGCACCAACACAACAACTATTTGTGAGCACCAACCCATAGGAGCACCAACCCCTTGTAAATATTTGTGAGCACCAACCCACAGGAGCACCAACCCCTCTTATGTATAAAACACAACTATGTCTCAATGTTTCTTACTCAACAAATGATATAACTCTACAATATATCCTACTTTTCTCTCTTAAAACAAAAAAACAAAAACAAACCATGCACTCTATTGCATATTTCAAATGGATTTTCAAGCCTTTATTTATATCTTTCCAAATGACCTTTGTCATTCACCCTTTATGACCCTTCAATCATCATGGAAAATGGTGCCAAACTTGCATGACCCTTCGTATCCTTGCATTTGAAAAGTCATATGGTGACCCTTCATAAGCAAATGTGTCCTTTCCTCTTTTGTCTTTATCTTGGTAAAAAAATTTATTCCTCAAAGTGTCCCTTCATGAAAAAATGTGCCATACTCTCTTTTGTCTTCACATGGTGACTCTTGGAATTCCTCAAGATGACTCTTCATGAGAAAATTCATCCCATTCCTCTTTTGTCTTTACCCTGTGACTCTTTTACTCCTCCATGGGCCCTCTTTTGACTTATATGCAACCAAAAATATATTCATTAATATTAAATAAATACTAACACACATTAGCCAAGATATGAATATTAAAAACACCACTAAGCAATGGGACCTTTATCACCAATAATGTTAGACCTTTGACATCAATGACAATATTTCCAACAAGAATCCACATCTGATATTTGGTATGAACAAACTTTTGACTACCTCAACCTAGGCATCATTCCTCTCAACCTCTCTAAGAATTCCCATAGAAACTTTGTTTAGAGTACATCTCATTACACCATACTAGGGAGAATCCTTTAAAAATGTGGTTTTGACAATCTCCTTCTCTATTGCCTACATAGCCATGAAGTTTCCCATGCCATCAAGGAAACACATGATGGGATATGTGGGGGTAGCAGCCTAGCAATCACTAAATGTATCCTTCACTTTAGCTACAATTTGCCCACCCTCAACCAAGATTTCTTTGATTATGTAAAAAAGTGTGTAAAATGTCAACATGTTAAATTTACATCATGCACCAGCCAATAGCCTCCATGTATCTAAGGAATTTTGGTCTTTCTCTCAATGGGGGATCAATCTCATTAGGGAAATTAACCCCCATTCTTCATAGTGGCATAGCTCTATCATCATAGCCACCAAATATTTCACCTAGTGGGTGGAATTTATTCTTCTTATCTCAACCAAAGTAGAGAAGATTATCGACTTTATCAACATCATATCATCTATCACTTCGATGTTCCTCATAAGATCATCACTGATAATGGTAAATATTTCAAAAACAACAAGGTCCAAGGGCTATGTGATGCATTTGGCATCGAGTTAAGATTTTCTTCACCTTACTATCTACAATAAAATGGATAAGTGAAAGCTTCTAACAAAATCCTTAACAAAATGTTCACCAAAATTGTCAGTGCTTCAAGTTGGCATTGGCACTTGCACATCCCATTCACTTTATCAACCTATCGTACTAGTATTTGAACCTCTATAGGTGCTACCCCTTTCTATTTAGTCTTCAAAACTAAGGAAGTATTGCATCTTGAGGTCCAAATCCCCTCTCTTTGCATATCTTTATAAGAGCTTATTTCTAAGGAAGATTTTCATTAGCATCATTTAGCTCAACTTGAGCTACTTGATGAGCATCATTTATTATCCCTCACCTACCTATGTATCTATCAAGATCGTATCAAATGTGTTGATAACAAGAACCTCAAATAACAAGAATTCAATATTAGAGACCTCATCCTAAAGGAAAACCAACATGTGACCAACATGAAAAAGAGTAAATGAGGCAAGTTTGCTTTTAATTGGCTTAGACCCTACATCATTACCCATAATTATGGAGTGGGAGCTTATCATTTGTCCTCTCTCAAAGAAAAACTAGAACCTAAGCCCCTCAATGCTTCACATTTGTGTCTATTTTTTTGTTAAAGAAGGATCAAGCTCACTCTTTTTGTCTAACTTAATCTCATCTTTTGGTTATGAAATTTTAACTTTCACCCATCTTTCTCTTCTCTTTTTTGAGGATAATTTATTACGACATAGAACTATGTGATTAACCATCACAATCATAGCCTAATCCTAAATATGGGTATCATGACTCTACCTATAGCATGCTTCTCAGGGATACTTTTCATCTCTAACAAGATGGCATCCCATGGTCATTGTCTATCAAAACCACACCCTTTGACATATCATTAACCTTCTTGTGTTAAAGTTTTTCCCTCATAAAGGTAAACATTTGAACCTAATTAGACTTGTCCATATCTAAAAACATTGCATCTAGAAACCATTTGGTACTAAAATACTACTTGGGTCACTACCTTAAGCATTACAGACTATTCCCTCAAAAGACAACTACCCAAAAGCATAATAAAAATTACCAAATGTAAGGTAGACTAATCCTTTGAAGGATAGCTATCAAGAACATTAAAAAAATCCAATAAGCTTAGACCACTCCCTTGAAAGATGGCTAAGTTGACTTTGTCAAAAGCATAGCAATTCCTTGGAATATTTTCACATTGATCAGATTCCATTATATAGAAATAAAGAAAAAGACCCACTATCACAACAAATTCTAAAGACGTAATTGGCTCTCAAGTAGCATAATAAGTTGGAAGTCGCAATCAATTTTTACATATAGAATTTTCACATTGATCAGTCTACATCTAGAATACAACATGGACTTGTCTGTTACCATTCTTAAGTCACATATAGAAGGGGTAAACTAATTAATATGAGGTTATCATACATATCACCCATTACCCTTCACACCACCTATCACCCATCTTCCCTTTAGACTATCTATAAATCAAGGGATTTAGAGCTTACTTGACACCCTACGATCAAGAAACTTTTTTATCAACTAATAACCATTCATGCATAACATTTGAAGGGCTTATATTCATTAAGCCAATTTCACTTCAGATCTATTTTTGGTCCTTATAAAAACAAATCATCATTCCCTATTATTATCTTATTGTGTTTGATTGATGTTTTCATCATGACTTTTACCATCTAGTGTTGCAATAACAATAATCATTCTTTTTACATTAAGCAAGAGTACAAAAACCATAATCATATCACTCATAAGCATAACTATAACATTCATAAGTATCCACACAACCTTAAGCATGATAACATTTTAATAGTGACATCCAACATAATTCTTACATGTTTACAACAAACTATGCAATGTTTTATTTAGGGTGTGAGGAGTTGCACAACACATACATAGTCATCATATTACACACACATTCCCTAAAGCACATACATAGTCATCATATTACACACACATTCCCTAAAGCACATACATACATTATTTTCCTACCTAATCATCATACTAATTATGTGGTGACTCTATAATTGTGTTCAGTCATCCTTTTACTTGACTACTCCCTGACCTAACATATATACCATTCCTTATATTAGCAACCGCTAAAGGGTATACTCTTTTCTCCTCTCACACATTCATCCCCATAGGACAAAAATCATATTCCACTCTAGGTATTTCACCCCGCTCACATGTCACAACCATTGCATCCCTTTGCTCTAGTTGTTTTACTTACATAGGTACCATCAATTTTTGCCTCAACACACATCCCCTTAGACAGTGAGGGTTTCCTCCATAAATAAGATGATGATCATATTATCCAACCTTACATCTTTCATAGTAAAATTCTCAACTTTTTCACTACTATGGAGGTAAGAGTTCAGGCTCAAGCTCGGGCCATGGGTACCTTTCTTGTTGTTATTGATCTAATAGTACTTCCATTATTGCCATTACATGTTGTAATATCTGATAGATCCACACATTCACCATATTGATTATTTTGGGTCATATGGGTTTCTAATTTTCTCCACCATTATTCCCATTATTCACCATATTCAACCTTATGTAGTTCTCTACACTCTCTATGACCTGCAAAACCAAATAACTCAATGATAGACATTCATCCTTATCGTGATTCTTTAAATATAATACGTGACCATTCTTCCTCACTGACATGATTCTCCATTCCACTAACTAGGAAGGTTATATGATGTCATTGATTCCCTTGAATAGTCTTCCCACTTAAAATGGTCATGTCTATTTACCTTTTCTTATAGACACATCACCCTCTATCTGATTTGTCATCTCGATAAAACCATTATGCACCATCATGATATCTTTTTATTGCCCTTATCATCTAATCTGCATCTGATGTATTTACTTACTTTGTCATATTATTATCCTTGTATTCCTAGTGGTCATTTGTGTCATTTTTACATTTATCCCAATTGATGTAAATTGGATTCTAAACATAGGCTATTATAATGATCATGACTTCACAACTACCACTATTACTAGTGGTGGTAACTCCCAAATGCTTACCAATATAAAAAATATTCCATTAGAGGTAGGCTACCATGAATTAATGATAATAAATTCACCTTCCTATCCATTCTATCCTCCTATTACTACTTTCCCATTATTATAGGCTTTAAACATCAAACCCCAACCATTGGTAGTGCTTATTCAAACATGGTAGTCTTTTCTTTTGTGCCAACTAAGAGTTCAACTATGGCAGGGGAATGATCACCTTATCCAAATTTATAACCAATATCTTGGACCATGTATCTCCTTTCTACCAATACCTCTTATAAGTATAACCCCAACTCATTAATTTCAAAGAACTAGGACAAAGGATGCAAACATGGCCACTATTTGTCTAGCCTACCCATGCAGCTCTTGGGTTAGGCAAGGTCCATCCTCTATCGCTCACCATGCTACTAACTTCCTTACTTGTATAATATACTTAGCCATCAAATAAATTCTTTATAGGTTGTCAATTTTCTACTACCCTTAAATTTTGGCTCGTAGTGGTGATGAACCTTGGCTAAGCTGACTATGCATATCTTGATAGAATCCCACCTCCTAAAACTTGGCTTGTAGTGTTAGATGTTATCTCTAGGCTTCTACCCTCACATAATTTTAGAAGGTCAAACTTCCTCACAAAGGAACCTCTTCTATGCATTAGCTCCATTTAAGGTCATTTGTCGTGTTTAACATTATGTTCCCTTATTGTTTCTCCTACCTTATCCATCTATGTCTCTCATCCTACTAAATATGGGATCATTATAGTAATTATTCACCAATCTACACCATGTACTTTCACTTTCACCTTCACTAAAACCAAAAACCACTATTTTACAACACCTTCTACATCCACCCAAACCAACCCATGTGGTCCATCAAATTGGGGCAGCCAATTTATACACCAATCACCCAACCTTTGTTGAACTACATTGGCCTAATGTCCATAGACTACGTAGGCACTGCTCCACTTCTAAGGGCAGCTCAACCACCAACCACTAATTCCCATCCACTTTTTCTTCTCACTCATTTCCATCACTAATAACACCCTCTCACTTAAGGCATCCTACATCAAGTAAGCTTTGAATTAGTTTTTAATCATCCTTATGTTTTAAAACCATTTAATGCTTCCTCTTAGTTTTTCCTCATTTACTAGGAAACTACATTGGCTTGAGATCTTTTTAGACTATGTCGGTAGCATTCAGTTACTGAGGTTAGCTCAACCACATCCTTTTTTTTGTTTTCCTTCCTAAAATCTCTTCCTCTACTTATCTACCTATCCCCTAACCACCTCCCTCCCTTTAGCTTATCAATCTCTTTTAACCACTTTTCTAGCTTGTCAATCTCTTTTAACACAATGGTTGATAGCCTTGCTCATTGGCTCCTCTTATCTCCCATAAAGCCACCACCTACTCTACCTTACTAGCCTCCCCATCACCTTTCCTCATGCATACTTCATAGCTCACTCCCTCACCCAATTTTCATGTTTTTGGTCCCTCTCTCCACTTATTACCACCCTTTTCCTTTATCCCCTTCAACTTATTTCACCATCCTCATCATCTCCCCTCTCCCTTGGCTATTTGTCATACCCTCTTTATCACTATCTTTTCCTCACTAATTTCACATCATACTGTGCATCTTGTAAGATTTATGATTTTTCTATTTCTATACTTTTTATTTATGTGTACCACCACTCTACCATTTTCCATTCTTCCCACTGTACCCATTTTCCATTCTTATTGTTTGATTTTTTCCATCCTTTCATCCTTCATGTATTTTTTTTTCCTTCACAACTAGTTTCTACCTAGGTATTTATCCTTTGAGAATCCTTCCATAATTGCCTCTTTTCTTCTTCTCAGTTCTTGCCTTTTGCTTTTTGCATTCCCCTTTTCCTCTTTCCATCTTAGTACTCACTTGTCTTTTGCATCTATGTGAGTATCCATGCTTCAATTCTTCCTTTTTATTCTTATCATACCTGATCTTCATCTCTTATTTTAATCTCATGCCCTTTCCTTATGTTCCCCTATTTATTCACCACCACACCCCTTTATAGCTAGTCAACCTCTTATAACAAGTTGATTGACACATACCTTATCTCTTTAGCTTCTTATTCACCCATCCTTCACTTCCCCTTGTTTTTCTTAACCCCTTTCCCATTTTCCATCTCATTCTCATCTCCAAAACCACCATCTGAATGGCTTCATTTTCTATCATCATCTATTCTTACTTGGTAAAGATACCACCTACTTCTTCACTCTTCTGTCATCCTTTTTGTGTCCTCATTTCACTCATTTTCCTTCATATTTCCTTTATTCCATTTATTTCCTTGTTTTTCATTTTCATCACCAAATTATTTTTTCCTTAGTCTATTTTTAGAGTTATTTTCAAACCCTTCATGGCATCCCATATTTCCCATCCTCCCCTTACCCTTCATGGTTGTTACACTTCTCTCCCCATCATTTTTAATTCTCCACTATGTCATTCTTTAGTACATCCCTCACCCCCCATCTTCTACCTCTTATTTTTATTCTCTTTACTCCATTTCATTTCATTTTTTCATCTCACTTGATGACATTCCTTGTTATTCTTGACCTTATTATATGTGTGTGTGTGTGTGTGTCCATGCCTAACTCCTCCCATCCTTCTCCACCTTCATCTTTATATGTGACCTCATTGTTTTCTCTACCTATCTCTTCATCCATATCCTAGTCCACCTTCACCTCATCCCTTATTGGATCTCCCTTATGTTCTCTAATTCAACATCCACCTCTTTAGAGTGTGGTCACCAGTTGTGTTGATTCTACGTACATCTATTTATCTACTTCCTCCTATCCTCCACACATTTTCTTTAATGTATGAAATCCACAACCTGCTCCCTCATTTAATTAATATTATTATTATTCACCTCACTCCATATTCCAAAACCCCTCAGAATCTTTCTTTGAATTCCCTCAAAACTCAATACTTACTTATTTTGGGGCCCCACTGGCTCAAGGGTCAAGGGTTTGAATCTTCACCACTTCTCATTTACCCACTCTGCTACTTTGATTCCTCAAATCATTGAATAATACCCTTCCATAGCTTGTTAAGGACATATATGTGGAGTGTGCACAATGTCAGCTTATTTGGATGGTGATGAAAGAGCCCGTTGGATCACCATGGTAATTTGAGTAGTGCTAGATTTTCTAAAGCTTGGTAAAAGATATTTTCCCTTTTCTTTTTTTAAATTGTGGTAAAAATTTCATGCTTGAACCTGATTATCCATGGCTATAAATTCCTCTTGCATAGTTGACATAAATCATCTAATTTTATCCTAGGTAATCTCATCCACCATTTTACCCAACCAATCAAAAAACTATTTGATATCCATATTTTTCCCCTTTGGTACTTCCCTTTCACCAATGTCCTTCAATTGGACTTAATTGAATGATCTCAACTTGGGGCAACTACGTTAACCAACACTCCCACCTCAAAATAACTACATTAGGCCTAAAATTCATTTTGGGCATTATTTCCATGGAACTATGTAGGTAGCATCCACTTATCTAGGGTATATGGAGTTCACTCAGCCACACCATTCCAACCAACCAACCCACTTGCCCATGTCTACCTCGATGTTGGCCCCTTTTGACCCAATATATTGCCTAGTTTGTGATGACTTCACCTTGGTCCTTTGGACCATACAGACCAATTTTATCATGTTGAACATTTTAATTTGTACCACCTCATGCACAACCAAACCATTCATGTTATTTTTTTAGAGCACTTCCTACCTTAGATACCTGTGAACAACATTGACCCTATCTAAGAGCCTTGATAAGACTAACTTGATTAGCTATGACCAATGCTAAGGATCAGTTACTTTATCATTCATCTTAGGACCTAACCTTATTATTACCAACATTGGTAGCTTTAATATTTACACAATCTTGACT
This sequence comes from Torreya grandis, assembly GCA_037957365.1. Lineage (NCBI taxonomy): Eukaryota > Viridiplantae > Streptophyta > Pinopsida > Cupressales > Taxaceae > Torreya > Torreya grandis. The sequence continues at coordinate 5,449,975 of JARHVA010000413.1, forward strand.
ATCATGCTTAGTCACATTTTGTACATCCATTAGAATTTTAGATGCCCAGGTACCTTGTGGCACCACCTAGTGCCTCCTCACCAACTGCTTATCAATCTTGCACCCAATTCAACCTTTCCTCATTGACTCTTATTTTGAGGGAGAACACCTCCTCCCATACTCGGGGCACCCTAAATTTCAACCAAGTGATTCATTTTTGTTTCACATCTTGTTAATTTAAATATGCATAACAAAAAAGGGCAAAATATAGACACTAAAAAACTACACACTTATAGTTTTCAATAAATAAATGCCTCAAGACCCCATAAAAACCCCCTAAGCCTTATTAATCCCTAACAAACCACTCTTAACCTAACCAATCCACTATTCTTCTAGTCACATAATATTATTAAAAAACATTATTTGAAAGTAAAATTTAAAATTACTATTAACTATCACTATTCACTATGGGAACCACTATCACTATTCATAATGACATGGCATGTGACATGGAAGGTGATATAAAAAGTGACATGGCTTATAAGTGAGGTGGCTTGATATGGGACATCATACCCCACCTGAGACCCTTTCCCTAAGTGCATAATGACCTCATTTAAGCATCACAAGTCCCCCTTAAAATATGGTAAATTTCCCCTTAAGGGTCCATTATTCAACATATATTTTTCCTTCACACATGAAATTAGCCTTAAAAATGAGATACCTACCTCTTTAGTGCTTTGGGAAAGACAAAAGGCACACATTTTTGACTTCTTAACCCAAATGGGAGACTCACCAACCCAAATGGGAATCCCTACCAACCTCATATTTGACTATTCATGCACCACATGGAAAGTGGTGTCACATTTAGTGTGTCACCTCTTTAAGTACTTGGATGAGGAAAATAAAGGGTGGTGAAAAGTATTTAAGCCTCATTCAAACCCACGTGCATGATTCTCATTCAAAATTGGACCCATGTGCAAGGTGGGAGACTCACCAACCCAAATGGGAATCCCACCAACCTCATCCTTGACTTATTTATGAAACCCACTTGGAAATGTTTTCCACATTTCAATATTCCCCTCTTTTGGCATGATTCTTTAGAAAAAATGCTATAAATACCCCCTCTCCTTCACCAAATAAAAGGTGAAAAGTTAGTCTTTAGCTATTAACATATTTTTACAAGTTTCTTTAGAGGAGGTTATCATTTTGGAAGTCATCATCATTTTGGAGGAGAAAATATCAAAGAAATGAAGATCTGCCAAAATTGCCTCAAGCTCCATCAATAACATCTTCATCAACCATCTTCATCAAGCATTAAGGTAACATTTGTTTGCTTTCTTGTATTCCATTTATTTAATTTCTTGGCCTTCTTCTTTCCTTAACTTCACACATTTAGCCCATTTACCTCTTCTATTTTAATCCCTTTAAATCCCTACCCTCTTATCCATTTACTTATTTTTCCATTCACCCTTTACCTCCTTCTTAGCACCTTGACCATTTACCCCTTTTGCCTCTTTGCCATCTTGACCTCTTGACCTCATAATCCCTTTTACTATTTACCTTCCCATTATTGAATATAATTTACCCATTTAAACATTGACCATATCAATGAAAACCTTATCATTTCATTTTTACTCTTGTCATAAACCAAACCAAAACCACCATTTTTCCTTAGCCAATTTTCAGCATTAGTATAACCAAACTAGTTGCTTTATTTTGGTTAACTTTGCAAAGCATTTAATTATCTTGTATTAAATTCAGTTGTTTGCTGGTTTTAATTTTAGTTTTCTATAATTAAATGAAATAATACACTTATTTTTATCATCTCAACTAAATATTTAAAGTAGGTGGATTGACATCCTCATATAAAGCTTTCACTTATAGGATCTAGCTCATGCTAGGCAATCCACCTAACTACTTGTCTAACCAACAAGTTTGTGGTAGTGTTTTCTAATTGTAGGTCATTATTCCCTAGCTAAAGAGGAGTTCTCACAAATTCTAGATTTAACATACATACATTCAACATGTATTCTTCTACACACCCTTCTTAACTAGTTTCTTCTTTTCACACTAAGGAAAAAATGAAAATTAGATAGAAACACCTAAGGCCAAGTTAGTTATCCCTCCTATAATGAGTGTGTGAATCTTGATATTTGTTATATGAATGCAACTAGATAGATCAAATTGAATGATTAAAAATGAGTGCCCTTGACTAATATTAGAATGACTTGATATTTGGCTTATGAATGTTAAGATAATTTAGTATTATAATTGAAAACATTGGTGCTCTTTTGTTTAGTGTGTGGTATAATTTCAAAATGATTTCTATAATATATTTGGAGAGGCCTTGATGTGATTTTATATAGGAACATTTGATATATTTAAATTAACTATCCTTACTAAAATAATGGGAGGGGTAATATTAAATGTATTTAATTTTAATTTTATTTGTTGGAGTGTGAGGAACAAGGCCACATTGTGGCACTATCTGCCTAGTATGGTATTGTCTCAGAAGAAAAATACTCCTATAATCTAGCTAACATGAATTCATAAGAATAATATGGATTATGGATTATTTCATGATGTTTATACTATTTATAAGTAATTAATTATAATAGTGGTAGAGATTTAAAGTTAATGAAATGGTGAATATGTAAAGAAAGGTAAAGATGTCAGGATCAAACACTGTCAAGCACTTAATGATTAAATTTGAGTTTCCACACCATAATAACTCTATGAGAAAACATAAGATCATGTAACTACTAAGTACCCCCAATGAAATTTTATAAAGTAATGTAATATGAAATTATAATCTTCACATGAAAAGAGAAGAAAAAAACCTTAAACATAAGATAACATGGGAAAGGAAACCAAAGATAATAAAATTTAGCATCATTGGATCAAATGAAAGATTAATGATAAAGAAAAAGAAAGGAGAGGCTTTTAATGAAAACCTAAATAAAATTGTAAACCAAAATATGGTAAAAATTAGACCATAAGGAGTTAAGGTTATGAAAACCTAGCTTGCATGACAATCAGGATTAGATACATATAAATTTTAAAGACATGAAAATTTGGGGAAAAAATATGAAATGTGAATGAAACACTAAGCTAGGGTTATATCCAAATAAAAATAAGATGTTGATCTGAAAATTAGATCTAAAAATGTAAAATCAAAAATCAAATCTTAGGGTAAATATTATAAGGTGTAAAAATATAAAGACCATAGGGGTTCACAAAAAAAATTTAATGATTAGATACATGAGGATAATTAATTTATGCATAACACATTAAAAATAATTCATGCGATATATCTATGATAATATAGTCAACAAGAATAATCAACTATAAAATATGCACTGAATATTAATTAAAAGTAAAACTAAATGATTTCATAGTAAATAAAACATACCAAAATAGAATTAATATAGAAAAAAATACACCTAGTCAATGTCTTGAAAATCTAAGATTGAAAAAATAATCTAGAATTGATTATCCACCTATCTTTAAAATTTGATTACTCACAATGAAAGGGAAAAAAATTAGTAGGTCACCAATTATGTATGACATGGAATCGGTGGGTCCAAAATGTGTACTTTCTATATTCACCAAATTTTCACTTACAGATGATTTCTCTTACAAGGTTCATCGATGCAAGAATACACCTATATGCACATCCTAAGTAGGGAACTAGGATTAGGGTGTGATATCTCATGATACTTTGTGAATGATTTTACAATGATCATTTATTTTATCTTCTTATATTAATTATCAACTTGTTTGATCAATGTATCCTATGTTTTCCCCTTTCTTCCTCTTTCCCTCCTCTTCTTCATGTTTGTGTTCCTTTTTCCTATTGGTTTGGCTTTTCCAAGTTAATTATATAATGTTCCCTATATTTTACTATTGTAGGTTGACATAGTCTTATCTATGCTACTGCTTTAATTACTTTATAAGTTGACCTAACATAATAATTTTTTGGCTTATTTTCATTTCTAATAACTCATTTAGGTAGAGTTTGTTAGATTTTTAGATATCTAAATTTTATGGATTTGTGTTAATTTTATAAGGGCGCCAAATACCATTTTTAAAAATAAACACATCAAATTTTCTCTCCTCACACATGTAAATCCAACCTTAGTAATAAAATAAAGAATTGTGGCATAAGATCTTATAATTTCAGGTCTATTTTACACAAGGTCTTTAAAGGTCATAAGAAGAGAAGTTGAACTAGCATGGTACACCTAGTCTTTAGATGATGTAATTAAGGACATCTTGGTACTCTTCCTAACATCTTCATCTTCACCTAACACATCTATCAAAAAGTTACAATTGAGCTAAGGGGGATATTGATGTGCATATAGTAACCCCAAGGTAAGTATATATATTCATATATTATTTATTTATTTACTTTGGTGGATGTATGCATATGTGTGTAGATATTATATTGGCATGTTGTTTTATTATATGCTTAGATTAATATATGATTATTAGTGTATGTTATATTTTCATGATTTTATTCCTTTTTTTACAACTCTATATTTTAACCTTACCTTAGATATTGTTTAAATCTAGTATTTATTACATGACAATGACACACTTGACATATATTTACCATGGATGACTTATGCACACAAACATTTTCCTAACTCATTATTATCTCACACTTACATAATACATGACAAGATTTATCTTTTTATTTAGTTATTACACACTCATAAGAACTTCATTGTCTATTTCAAACATACTTAACTTGAACAAACATTTAAATACTTTAAGTTATATCCACCTTTGCATGGATTGATACTGTTAGATTCACTTAGTATCACCAATCAACATTGACTTTATTTTATTTATACCAAAACTTTCCCAATAATGGTTACTTTTTAAAATTAAACATTTCATTAACATCTCCCCATCATCCTATCATGTCAATGACATGATAAATTACCTAATTGTACTCATATGCATACACATAATTGACTCACTTAATAGGGGATTTTGGACTCATATTGTACACATTTATACACTATTTCAAATCAAGTATATATTCCCTATGCTTACAAAATTATGAATCTATCACTAGGAGTAGTCACAAACTAAGCCTAAAATATACCATATCCAAGTTAAAGAAAACATTTTCAAGTATCAAATCCAAATCATTATCTAAATACATAGAGCTAAAGAAATAAATTATACCATCACACAAGGTATGATAGCTACATGTGGATTGATTTCCCTCCTCTAATAATTAGATACGTAGGTATCAGTCAATCATCAAATGAGGATGATTGGGTTAATCTTAACCCATTACATTTTTTCAATATTTATAGGTTTATAGGCCTCAAAAGCACATCTAGGGTTTAAAGGTGAAATAGGATTATTAATATAGTTGCATGCATCATCAATGTTTTGCATGGCACATACAGAGATTTCAATAATAGGTGAAGCTTTTTTTTAAAACTAAAAGAGGGGTAAAAATATTATTAATGACCAAACCAGACACAAAGAAAATTACATAGTTTTATCCTAGTCAGCCAAATGAGCTAGATTTTGTGATAAATTCAAGGGCAACATGCTTTGATCAGAAATATTCCAAGGCGGCCCTTGCTCAGTGTTGGAATAATGCATATTTAAGCTTACCTAGGGTTAATAGGGTAAGTTATTTATTACCGAGGGTAAAATTTACTTACCTCGGTTAATTTATTTTATTGTTGAGAATTTCTCAACAATATATTTGTTCGTAGTATGAGAAAACAAATAGTTTGTTTTCTCTATTTTGTAAATCATTACAAATAGTTTGTTAACATGAAACAAACTATTTGTATTATAAATACTTTGCATTATATGAGAAATTAATGAGAGATTAATGAGAATATATAGAGAAGTTTGTGGATTATCACCTATTTTTTAGGTGTGACAAATTTATTTATTCTCTGGAAATATTTGCAGGGTATTTGTTGTGGGTTCTTTCTCCTGGATTGATCCTTTGGATCCTGTGTATCTCCTGCTCATTCTTTCATGGTATCAGAGCTTGGAGTTCTAGTTGAAGATCCTATTCCATAAAAATTTTCATCTTTTAACACATTCAAAAATATTATTTTATTGATGTGTTACAGATATTTTTAATTCTCTCAAATTCTGGTTCTTATTTACTAGTTTTTTTTTGGAAAATTCTGTACTTTATGCTCATTAAATGACCATACAGATTTCAAAAATCAGATTTTTTTTCATGGAGGCGTAGGAAATAAAGTCAAGAATCCATTTCAATTTAAATTTTCACATTTTGATCAGGACATACAGCTCTTTCATTTAAAAACTTGCAAACTGGTCCTTGTTGGCAGACTGCAGTACCTGTCCATTTTTTTGATGTGGAAGATCGTACAGTTGACTTTTTTCAAATATGAGACCTGTTAATGAAATATTAATCTTATATATTTCTATCCATATAAATTTTGACGAATTTGGATCAGGCCGTACAACGTTTTGGAAGCCAACAACAAGAAATTAAAAACTGTTTTTTTGCCTGCTGTATAGCTGTACGGATTTCTCATTTTTTAATGCCTTATTCTATATAAAATCAAAATATGAGAATTTCATGTGATAGAAGACTTCCAAATATTTCATTTCATGCTGATAAGGATGGATTTGGAGCAGGCCGTACAGTCCTTTTGGCAGATCCAGTGGAGCCATTCTGCATTGCTGAAAGGTGTTTTTTCCTTGGCTGTGTTTACAAATTTTCTCAAATATTTCCCTGACCACCACGCCTTGCTGAAAAAAGAGTTTATTTTTGATAAAGCCAAAGATTATTCAGCTGATATCTCACATGTGTGAGTCATTTTTAGCCTTTTTTTTAATTAATTATTTTAATTTTTAGTGGTTTAAATGCAAGTCTCTAGCTTTGAAAGTTCAAATTTGACTTTGCTAAAATGGCTAGAGATATTTTGTTAAAAATTTGTAGGGAGGAGGTCTTGAGGTCAAATACCCCTACATTTTTTTGCATAAATCCATTTTTTAATTTTGTATAATCCAAGGCTAAAATTTTTTTTCGTTGGGAGACGCTAAATTGTAATGGGAGGGGTGTTTTTTGAGGAAAAACAAATGTCTAGATTGTTCTTGTCAACTTCATCATCTTCCTCGAGAATGGAATCTAGATTGTTTGAACCTCTAAATTCTACAAATTACCATGTTTAGAAGCCAAAAATGCAACAAATCCTTCAATCAAAGGGCTTATGGAGATTTTTTTTTAAAACGACACCTGCAACATTCACCACTGAAAAAGACAAATATGCATATGGATGTAAGCAGGATGAGGCTCTTGGATTGATTTGCCTCAACGTCTCAGATAATCTTCAATTTCACATTGCAGATGCTACTACGCCAAAAGAGGTATGGGAAAAATTTAAAAACCTATTTGGCAAAGTTAATGAGTTTAAAATTTTGCAATTAGATGCAGAATTGAGTACTCTCTCTCCATCAGATTTCCCTTCAATAGATGAATTCTTAGCAAAATTCAAATTTATAAGGTCACAATTGAAAGCTGGTGACAAGGATAAAAGTGATCAGGAGTGCATTTTCATGATTTTTTCAAAGTTGAAAGGACCATATAGTGTTTTTTCCTCTACTTTTTATACTATGATGGATACATTAGGTGATGAATTCAAATGGCCTTCCTTTGAAGTTTTTTGTGAAAGATTGACTAGGGAGCAAACAAAATTAATGGCCTTAGATGCTCTACCTGGTCCTAGTCATGCTCTAGTTGCTAATTATTCTAAAGGAAAACCTTCACCTAAGTCTAAAAAGCAAGCACCTTCAAATAACCCTCTAGAGTCCACCACCCAATCACCTCATCATTCTAAATCTACTAAGAACAAAAAGTCCTTTAAACAAAAGAAGAAAACATTTGGTCCATGTAATTTTTGTGGTGGTCCTAATCATGATGAAAGTAGATGTTTTAAGAAGATGGAAGCATTAGAGGCAGCGGTCAGACAACACAAAATTTCCATTCCATCTCCATCTCCTTCTAATTTTACAGGAAAAGGGAAAGCACTTTCAGCTAGGGCTATATCTTCATGTCAGGATCAGTGGATTTTTGACTCAGGTGCTTCTCACCATCTCACACATTCTACAGATCTATTTTCTTCCCTTACAAATTGCAGCACATCACATATTGTTATGGGTAACTCCTCACAGATTGAAGTCTTGGGATCAAGTACTGTTGATAAATAGGATGGATGTTTTAACAATGTATTGCTTGTACCTCAAATCTCTTCTAATCTTCTCTCTATATATCAAATATGTAATTCTGATACTGGTAAAATTGTGGATTTTACTTCACATAATGTTGTAATAAGAGAATGTAATGATCCTAGTGAGATAGTTGCTATAGGTACAACAGACCATACTGCAAGACTCTATACTTTTGATAAGTTTGAGTCTTTTATGTCTTCTGGTTCTTCACTTATAGCACATGGTAATAATCTCAGCAAATTGTGGCATGAGAGATTGGGACATTTGAGTTATGGATATATGCAACAAATGAGTACAAAACATCTTATAAAAGGCCTTCCTAAGGTCCCATGTATTGATGGGGTATGTCCTGGTTGTCTAGTTGGTAAACAGCACCAAGATCCATTTCCAGTTGGTAAGGCCACACGTGCAAATGCACCCTTAGGGTTGGTTCATAGTGATTTGATGACTTTTCCAACTCGTTCTTTTTTAGGGGCTAAATATGCACTCACATTCATTGATTATTTCACTCATAAAACTTGGGTATATTTTCTCAAGTTGAAAAGTGAAGTTTTTGAAACTTTTAAGGCTTTCAAAGCCTTTGTTGAAAAACAATCATCTCTTCCTCTTAAGAAGATACACACTGACAATGGGGGGAAATATGACAGTAATGCTTTCTATGATTTGTGTATTGAGCATGGGATACAACATCAGTTCACTGTACCACACACTCCTCAACAAAATGGTATAGCAGAGAGGAAGAATCGAACATTGAAAGAGATGGCTAATTGTATGATTCACTCTAAAAATTTGGGTCCACAATATTGGGCTGAAGCTATAAATTGTGCAAACTACATTCAAAACTGTATGCCTCACAAAGCTGTGCAAAATATGACACCAAAAGAAGCTTGGTCTGGGATCAAGCCTGATATTTCAGATTTTCGCATCTTTGGGAGTCAAGCATGGTCATTCATTCTTGATGACAAACGTAAAGCATTGGAGAAGAAAAGCCAACCATTCATTTTTGTTGGTTATTGTGAAGATGTAAAATCCTACCATCTTTTTGATCCTGTCACACATGATGTGTTGTTTCGACGGGATGTTCAAGTTGATGAGCTACCCACTCCACAGGAGTGTACATCTAGTTCTTCTTCTTCCCCTCCTTATACTGAGGATAGTGAGGATTTGATTTCTATTATTGATGATGATGATGATGTTGCACTTATTCAGCCACCACAACCATCTTCTTCACCACCTTTGCCTAAATGGGCAAAGAGCACTCTACATGCAGCTGGTTCTTTTGTTGGTGATCCATCTGATTCTCGTCGCATGCACTCACAGACATCTGGTGTTGCTCTTTTGGGAAAAACTTGTACAGATGATCCAGTGTTGTTTTCTGAGGCTATTGGTATACCTGAGTGGGATGTTGCTATGTATGATGAGTATCCTTCATTGATGAAGAATGATACTTGGGATCTTGTCCCTCTTCCTAAGGGAAGAAAACTTGTAAAATGTAAATGGGTCTATAGGACCAAATATGCTGCAGATGGATCAGTAGATAAGTACAAAGCTTGATTAGTAGCTAAGGGTTTTTCACATGTTGAAGGAGTTGATTACTCTGAGACCTTTGCCCCTATAGCTAAGATGGATTCTATTTGTCTTGTACTCTCTCTTGCTACTTCACATTCTTGGTCTATTTTTTAGATGGATGTGAAGAGTGCTTTCTTACATGGTGATCTCCATGAGGAGATCTATATGGAGCAGCCTCTAGGATTTGTGTAGGACTCATCATTGGTTTGTAGACTCCATCGTTCTCTTTATGGCCTCAAACAAGCTCCTAGAGCTTGGTATGAGAAGATGGATAGTTTTCTTTTGAGTTCTGGTTTTATTCGTTGTGAGTCAGATCAAAATGTATACATCCTAAAGCAAGGTGAGGAGCTTGTCATTTTGGTTTTGTATGTTGATGATCTCATCCTCACTGGCAGTTCAGATTCCTTGATACATGACATCAAGGACAAGTTGGCAGATAGGTTTGATATGACAGATCCGGGACTTCTACATTATTTTCTTGGTCTTCAAGTTTTTCAGTCTTTTGAGGGCATTTCTATTGGACAACAGAAGTATGTGACAGATCTTCTTCATCGATTTGGCATGGTTGATTGTAAGCCTACACCCACTCCATATCAGTTAGGTATTATGTTGTCTGCCACTTGTATGACTCCTCTTGTTGATTCCACTTTGTATCGGCAACTTGTAGGTAGTCTTTTATACCTGACTCATACCCATCCCGACATCACATTTGCTGTGAACCTTGTCTCTCGGTTCTCACATGAGCCTCATGAGAGTCATTAGCAAGCAGCCAAGCATATTTTGCACTACATTCGGGGCACCACTCACTTTGGTAGACATTACACACCACAGAGTTCTACACAGCTTGTTGGATACACTGACTCTGATTGGGTTGGTGATGTTGACACTCACAAGTCCACTTGTGGATTTGCTTTCACACTTGGTTCAGGTCCAGTTGCTTTGGCATGCAAAAAGCATACTGCTATTGCATTGTCCTCTACTGAGGCTGAGTATCGAGGTGCTGTCAAAGCTAGTCAAGAGATACTTTGGCTTCGACAGTTGCTTGGAGAGTTTGGCTTCACACAGCAGGGTCCTACTACTCTTTGGTATGATAACCAAAGTGCCATTGCTATTTGACGCAATCCTATTGAGCATCAGTGAACAAAACACATTGAGATTCACATGCACTTCATTCAACATCTTATTCAGGATGGAGTTCTTTCTTTGGAGTTTGTGCCTACAGCTGAGCAGATTGCAGACATCTTCACTAAACCTTTGGCTTCTCCTCATTATCTTCAGTTGCGAGCAATGCTTGGGATGAAGGAAGTTGTCCTTGGGGGGATTTCCCATGAAGTCCTTCCTTCCTTTATTTTTCATATATTTTGATTGGTTTGTACATGGGTACCTTATCAGGCCTAGTAGCTGGGACCCATCCTTGTTTGTCATTAATGACCAAACCAAACACAAAGAATATTTATAGGTTTATAGGCCTCAAAAGCACATCTAGGGTTTAAAGGTGAAATAGGATGATTAATATAGTTACATGCATCATCGATGTTTTGCATGGCACATACAAAGATTTCAATAATAGGGGAAGCTTTTTTTTAAACTAAAAGAGGGGTAAAAATATTATTAATGACTAAACCAGACACAAAGAAAATTACATAGTTTTATCCTGGTCAACCAAATGAGCTAGCTTTTGTTATAAATTCAAGGGCAACATGATTTGATCATAAAAATTCCAAGGCGGCCCTTGCTCAGAGGCCCATTTGGCCAAGCAAATAGCCACCCTGTTCCACTCCCAGGGAATATGCTTAAAGGGCATCGATTCCAAAGAAGTACACAGCTAAAGTACCTATAGCACCACTCTAGCTGGATGCCAATCCACCATCTCCAAGTCCTATTTTTTCAACAAATTAACCACTACAAGTGAGTCTAACTCACAAATGACTCTGTTCTAGCCTAAATGATAACACTGTTGCATAGCCACTAATATCGCCTGAGCTTCCATAAGGTTATTCGTATAGTGGCCCTTGTGGATGGAGAAGAGGAACTAAATTTTGCCAGAGCTATCTCGCCCCACCCCACCTATACCTGCAAGTCCTGGGTTTCCCTTAGATGAACCGTCTGTGTTAACTTTGAGCATCCCATCCATCGGGGGAGACCAATGCCTAGTCCTATCAACAAGGGCCAACTGCTACCTTCAAACCTATGTGAGAGTGTGAGGAGCAGGGGGGATGTCTTTGGGAGGAGAAAAAGCCAAACGTGAGTAGATCCTAGCTTCAACCAAGTCCATTCTAGTTGCAGTCACTCCTTTAACATAGAGGGTCTCCTAGACGGAATTAGTGATTTTCCTCCACAAAACTTTGAGATCGCACTGCATACCTTGAAAAATTATCCTATTCCATTATAGCCAAATGTTCCACAATATGAAGGAAGGGCCAGTAGACCATGCCACCTGCAAAAAAGAAGTTTTGGAAGGAAGCTACCCCAACTGGTCCCAAAATTTAGATAGAGAGGAGACGTGCCAGCATGAGCAGGCCCAAGCACCCCACCAGGCGTGCAAAATTTGTTTGGCATAAGGGCACTGAAAGAACAAGTGTGAGATAGTTTCCTCACTATTGCAGCATAATACACATATAGAAGGCCCCTATAAACCATGCCTACAGAGGTTGTCCCAGGTAAGACACCTGTTGTTGACCAGAACCTAGAGAAAAAAATTACATTTAGGCTAGGAGAAGTTTTTCCAAACCTTCTTCCCCCAGGAGATAGCCACATCACCTAAGAGTTGCTTTATCAATGCCAGGTACCTAGAAGAAATAGAATACTTCCCTGAGGAATCACCTCCCCGGGCCAAGACATCATTTTCTTGCAAGAAGCTACATTCTCTAGAATCTAAAAGCTGGGATAGCTCCAATCGGTCCTCCCAAGAGCCTCCAGGCAGCCAATCCGAGGAGTGTTTCCATCGATATCCCACTGCTGGGCCTAGTCTGAAGGGCTCCTTATAATGGGCCACCATGTCCCATCCAGTAGAAAGAAAGGAATCACATAGCAACTACAAGTGTGGATGAGAAGACAAAAGAGGAGGAGACCCATCCCAGGAATCACTCCAAAAGAGGGTAGATGAACCATTGTTGCATATCCAAAAGAGGCCTCACTTCACCAGTAGAGCCCCATGCTTGAGGGTGTTCCACACCATCGACCCCCTTCCCTCAAGAGGAAGTCTAGAGATGTCCGCTGGATCAACATCCAAATTTTTTTTAAGAGATAGAATACGAGCCTAGAGGTGATTTTGACAGGAGCATCAATGCCAATAGAGTTTGGCTGCGAGAGCTTGACTAATTAAGATAGCAGATAGCCCAAGGCCTCCATCCTTCTTAGGCCAGCAAACTATAACCCAATTAAGAAGGCTCTATTTCTTATTTTGCAAATTATCACTCCAAAGAAATTGGTGAGAGAGGGCATCAAATTCCTTAAGGAAATACCCCGAGGCAACCTGAATCATACAACGGTAAATGGGAAGGGCCTGAATCACTGACTGTAGAAATGTCACCCTACCTGCAGTAGAAAGCCATCTATGCATCCAATGGTTTACTTTTTGTCTCAACTTATCCAACACATTCTGCCAAAAAAGCCTAGGTTTTCTTCCCACCACAATAGGAACCCCTAGGTACGTAAGAGGAAGAGACTGACTTTGAAACTTTAGGATAGTGGTGATCCTCCATTAGATAGGCTCAGGGGTGTTAAATAAAAAAATGGAGGACTTATGATCATTAATTTTCTATCCAGAAGCTGCCAAATAAGTGTCCAAAGTGAGCCAAAATCCTTCAGCCTCATGGATCCTAGCCCTCCCAGCTAGGGCAGTATCATCAACAAATTGAAGGTGGGACAAGGTAGGTAATCTATTCTCCCACTACCACCCCTGAAGTGTATTTTGAGACACTCAGCACTTGATAAGTCACTCTAGTCCCTCAGCCATGATGATGAAAAAATATGGAGAGAGCGAGTCTCCTTGGCAAAGACCTCTAGTCACGCCGAAAAGCTCAGAGGGGGCTCTATTAGTAAGGATAGAGAAAGAGGGAGTAGTTACATAGCTGAAAACCCAATGAATCCAAGCCTGATCAAAGCCAAAGGCTGAAAGAACTTTCTACAAAAAGCCCCAATTAAATTTTTCATACGCCTTAGCCATATCTAGCTTAATAAACATGGCATGTTCCTAGGAGGTACTCATAAAATGAATAGCTTCTGAGGCCATAATCACTCCATCCAAGATTTGCCTGCCTTCAATAAAGCCCCCTTACTCCTCAGAGATCACTATGGGAAGGTAGCCTTTAAGCCTCTCTGTAATGAGTTTTGTAATTATTTTATAAACCACATTGCACAAAGAGATAGGCCTAAACATATCTAGCTAGTTAGCCTGCTCCTTCTTCATAATTAGGACTAAAAAGGTCACATTCAAAGCTTAGAGAATTTCTTTACTAGTATAAGACTCTTGAACCACGTCTAAAAGATCATGACTAATAACATCCCAAAATTCTTGAAAGAATTCTGCTGGGAACCCATCTGGTCCTAGAGCTCTACCTTTATTCATGCTGAAGACCACCCTCTCTAATTCAGACCTATCAATTGGCCACATCAGGAAGTCATTCATTTCTAAAGTCACTACAGAAGGAATGCATGATATCACTACATTCTCAACAAGCTCATATAGGGGTAAATCATTTGAAAAAAGAGCAGCATAAAACCACCTAGCTTCCATGGCTATCACTTGAAAGGAAGTCAGGCGTGTCCCATCCATAGTAACAAGAGAAGAAATGAAACTCTTATTCCATCAGGCCTACACAGAATTGTGAAAGAATGCAGTGTTCTTATCCCCTTCCTAGAGCCAGTCTTCCTGAGCCTTCTATTTTTAGTAAATCTCTTCGTGAAGGTCCCACTTAGCTAAATCTGTAAAAGCTTGAGCCTCCATCATGAAAAGAGCTTCCGATAGTCCAAGGTCACAGATCTGCCTGGTTATGACATCCAGATGATCTTGAGCCCTCTTTTTCATGATGTGGAGATTTCTGAAGCAATTATTGTTCCGGTGTTTCAATTTTCTTTTGACATACTGAAGCTTTTTAGAGAAAGAATACATGGCCGTGCCATAGGCCGGGCCTCCATGCCGCCACCAGTGTACCATCAAGTCATGGAGAGAGGGGTCTCAGAACCACATCAACTAGAACTTGAAAGGGGGTTTCCTGGGAGCTGCAATAATGCTAATAGAGAGCTTAATAGGGCAATGGTTAGACCCTCACCAGTCTAGAATTTTTGACAAGAGAGAGATGGAGTTAGATTGCCAAAAACAAGAGACAATAAACTTGTCCAGATGTTTTGAGATGGTAGCTTCCCCAACCCTTATGTTGTTCCATGTAAAGAGCTTGTTGAGGGGTTTTACATTAGAAAGATGTAGAAGATCAATATTATGACAAAGCAGCTCCGATGAAGGACCCAAATGGGCCAAACCACCCCTCTTCTCCTCTAGGCTAAGAATGGAATTGAAATCTCTAGCCACAATCTAGGGCAAGAAAGGATAACAATCCCTGACAAACTGTATGTGTTCCCATAGCTTGAGCTACCAATGGAGATCAATAGGGGTGTACACATTAGTAACCAAAATCAACTCGTCAGTCTCCAGGGAGGAAGCTACCATTAAGAGGGCTGAGAGACATGACAGCCAATGGAGTGGCAATACTTTCTTGGGGTCCCAACACATAGCAAGACCCCCAAAACTCTCAAGGGCACCAGTACACTGACAATGGCCATGAGGTCAAATATTTGGATAATAAGTAATTAGGGAGTCCACAAAAAGCTTGGTCTCCTAAATACATAGAATATCGGGAGAATGATCAATCACCAACTTGCGAATAGCTTTTTGTCTGGGGGTGTTATTCAGTCCCCTCACATTCCATGATAGAATAATCATTGAGTAGAGTGGGGGAAGTGTTCATCCAAGGTCTTAACAACCCCTGACTATACCAATAAATCTCCTGTAAGTTTAATTCGATCTTGGTCCTTCTTACAGCCTGCTTAGGAAGGAGTCTAGAAGGAAAATTTCTTAAATGGGCATTGCATTAGGCCCAGTGAAAGTGAAGACCCCTTTTCTTTATTATGGCTGCCCCCCTCTTTAACTACTTCTACCTAAGGGACCGTCCTGTCCTATGAAGTAGATGAAACTACAAGGGCCTTAGACTCAGGGCCAGGCATGGTCTCCAGGATCTACTACATTGCACCATCCTGAGTGCCATTAAGAATATAGCTCTTCCCATCTAAATATGGAACCTCACCCTAAACTACTTCAAGAATACCTTCTTCTATAATCATATTATCCAAAGCCTTGAAGTGGTTGAACCCAGCATCCTGCTGATCTAGCTGTGTTTGTTTTTGACCATGCCCCTTAGCTTGGCATCGAACTGGGATAAACCCATCTCTGTTAGTTCCAAAAGCTCTAGCTAGCCCTTGCTCTAAGTTGGAAGCATTCCATTGCATCTTCCCTTTTGCTACACTATCAGCCTAACTATTCTCTTTTTTTGGATGAACAGGCTGGTCATTTCTAATACCATCCTTGGCCATCTGTGAACCTGCAGGCCCCCCAGGTGTGCTAGTGATTTTGGAAGCATGGGGGCATTGGTGATGTAGGTGTCCATATACATGGAAAATTTGACACTTGAATGGAATGGATTCATAGTCTATCTATTGGATCCAAGAAGAGGATCCTAGGCAAATTTCTATAGAGTCTGGCAGAGGGTTATTTATATCAATATCAACATAGATACGAGCACAAGAGATTACCTTCTTGTCCAGAGATTGATGCACAATTGTAGTTGGGGTTCTAAGCATGGCGACAATTTGGCAGAGGATATCCTCATGCTAGAATTCTAGAGGCAGTCTTGGTAGGTGAACCCACACAGGAACCTGGGATGGAAGATCCTCAGTAGAGTTAAAACCCACGTGCCAGGGTTTGATGAAAAGACCAATCCGGTCATAAAAATAAGGGCCTCCCTCAAAAATCTGATTCCTATCAAATATGTAAGAGAAATTCACCATAAAGTAGCTGTACCAGTTAGCATGATATCAAACTCACCCTCCACCTACCATGAATGGTGAATCCAGGCTTCCAGGGTCGACAGGGGGATTCAAATTCCAAGGAATTTATAGATCAATGCATGTGAGGCCAAGTAATCTACATCCTCTTTAACCATTTTTGAAGGGATGACCAGTATAGGCCTATCTAGACTGCGTGGAAGACATCCATTGACTTCGTTAACCTTAGATCGAGCTCCCACGTAGACTGTCTCTTGCTCCTTCTCCTGCGGGCTCAAATTGGGAGGGGGTGATCCTTAGTAGAAGCATCTGCCAACAAAAGACTCCTCGAACCCTCGCTCGCGGACATCGTGCCTCATGTAAACCAAATTTATTACAACTATATATTATCTATCTACAATAAAATCTAACTTAGGCCAACCATTAGTCAATAATAGGTGAAGCTTACCATGCATTTATAAACCCTATTTTAAGCACATGTTAGTATCAACATTTGATACTAACCTAGAGATGACAAAACTAACCCTATGCAGATAGAAACATGATTCTTGAACCAAAAAAATCACTAGGCTCTTAATTTAGCTTTTTTTCCACTTCCAAAATATAATCATATTCAAATAGTCAAATAGAAAAGATAATTACTCATCCCTCTAATTTACTTACTATAACTAGCATATGACACTTGTGAAATCATTTCAATCGATTTTAGTATTTTACATATAGATGTATGATTGAATTTCATATTTATTGACTTGAATTATTCTACTAGTTTCTATCCTATTTTTTCACAAAATCAAATTACAGTAAAACAATGTTGGTCAATAGATACACTAATCGGACCATGTCAAACCTTAGGTCTCCCTTAGGGATACATCTTTCTAGGGTGTCATATTTCATCTTTATGGTTTTATTTTCAAACCTAATTTTATGATATTCACTAATAATACACAGTATTGATGTCTTTAACAAATGAACATTATTGGTTAACATAATTCATAAATATACTCTTTTAAAAAAATTATACATGGATAGTGTATCTTATTTGGATTGATTATCTAAGAAAATGGGTCAAATAGATCCAATGTATGAATAATAATAAATATAAAATTAAAATTAAATAATCTCAAGTTTTCATATACATACATTATTTTAGAATCCAATCTAATATTATTATTTTTACCACTAGAGGTCAAAGGGCATGCTTGAATCTTTTTATTCCCCCTTTCCTTAGACCTCAAGGTTATACTAGCTACCATCATGTTCCCATTATTTACCCATGGCTTATTTTAGATTCTATGATCCATGATGTCAACATTGGATGAGATATGGTGCCCCATCATACATGTTATAATGAAGGTATTCAACATGTTCCCCTTCAACCCCCTCCACCTCCCATGAATAAATATAATCAACCAAAAGTGTATGATATCATTGATCAAATAAAGACCACCCAATGCTAAAATTTATATCATGGAATTATTAAAGATATAAACCATCTAAAAATACATCTTATAAAAGGCATTTCAAGAAACAACTCTTCCTAACAATACACAATATTCATCATTTTCCTTTATTATTAATACGTTTAGGGATAATGAAAAATTCATCACCTTTGACAAAGAATATTTACATACACAACACACATAAGAGTAAAAATATGCCATTATTTACTCAAGTTCAAGTGCAAAGTAATTTGATTAAATGTTTATTAGTGGATAATGTCTCAGGACTAAATATCTCTAACATTTATTTTTTACAATTATTAGGTATCAACTTGGACACTATTAAAAAATTAGATCAAGGCATAAAAGATTTTGAAAACTCTCCACATGAAAAAAAGTAACCATTTATTAAATGTGAAACTAGGTCTTAAGATGGTACATAATACCTTCTACATTATGCTTAATCCACTATATTACAACCTACATTTGGTGTGACCTTGGATACATACTATGTAATTACTACCATAAAAACTACACATATGTATCAAATTCATGCTTTAAAACTATTCATATACATAACCAGATGATGACCCTTTCATATATTTCAAGATGATCCAATCTACTAGTTATAACAAATCACAATCACAATTGGGAGAACATACTATCATTATTCCATCATAAACCATTCCAGTAGCTCAAATACACACACACACACACACAATTAGGTTGGTGAATTAATTACAATCACAAGAACTAATCATTGTATAAAGGAAAATATTATTGCCTATGTGTTACCTTAATAATTCATTTATATAGAAATAAAATACATTTTCCTTTGCATTTATATGAAAATACATTGTGATTTAATGTATTTTGTGATTAGTTCTTATTGCCTATGTGATTAGTTCTTATGATTGTCCATTCTCTTTCAATCATGCATTTATTATACATTGAGTAAACTTAAATGAAACTTTACAATCAACACCTACTCATGACAAGGGCATGAATATTGTTCATTCCCTTTCAAGCATGTATTTATTTTACATGGGGAAAATTTGAACAAACTAGAGTGAAAATATACAATTGAATATATAAGCCATAAACAATGGTTTATTTTACATCATATGGTTCCCTATTTATTTCTTGTATAGTTATTTGTTTTAGTATAATATGCACTTATCCCCACATTTATGTGGGTTTTGGAATGTTGTATTACCAAACTAAGGGCATACATAGTGTAGACACATAAATTTGGTCATACGCAATTGACAATGCTAATTATTGACATATCCCAAACCACATTACTTACGCATAAATAAATGAATCTTATTCACCATTCCCTATAATAAATTTATCCATATGTGGTATCATACATATACTATCCATTATCACTATACATAACTCTCAAAGTCAAATGCTTAGATTTTTAAAAATCACCCTCATATATTCTCTACTTTTAGACATGTGTCCCTAATATTTTGGGATAAGTTTACCCTAGGAAAATAGAAACATTGCCACACTTTTATGAACTAGGTTGGTCTCATCATATTCAAAATAATGTGTATTTTTTTAAATTAAAAATATTTTTTTGAGTATTCTCACATGTTTCATAAGGTCAACTAAACAATATTATCAAAATATTGCCTAGAAATACATGTCAAAGGTTATTCATTCTCCCCACTTGGTTTTAACTTATTTCAAGATTAAACACTATTTAACATTGATAAAATATGACCTATTATTTATAAATTCATGATAACTCATGAGGAGTATCCATAATCTAAGTCAAGAGCATTCCAAATAAAGTCAAAATCTATCATTGTCAAGTATCAAATCCATTTTCTAGCTGCATACACATAATCAAGGAGCATAATTGCAAAATCACCTGGGTTAGAGAAATATATGGGGTTGATATTTCTCCTTGGATTATTATATACATAATAAATTTTCAATCATCAATGAGGTTATTGAGGTTAGTTCAACCCATTACACTCCCCTCTTTTTTTGTAGGTGTTCAAGCTTCTAAAGTGCCCTTAGGGTTTTGAAGACAAAATAAGAGACATAGAAAGTTTTTTACATCATAATATAAATTGTGATATATTAGCCTAATAATAGATAGTTAATGCATAAATGAACAAGGTCAATATATATGATTTCTCAACACTATTATCCACCTTTGCCAAACTTGTCTAGACATAGTCAAAAACTTTGTTTTTAATTTTAAGCTATCACAATCCCATTTTATGATGATTCACATAATAAAAAATTTAATCACATTAAATAAAAATATGACTAGGGTTAACATAAATGACCAAAATCTATTATAGTCCACCTTCATTGGACATGTCAATAAATTATTTCAAATTATATTCATGATCATGAGCATGCACAGTTGCTTCCTTTACTGATTTTCACCATAAGACATTTGGATCCATCAACATGAATATGTGTTTGAGATAAGTATATTTATTATAATTATTTATAAAAAATAACATCTTTCTATATTTAAGATTTTTCAAAATCAGATTTTCTTTATTATTGTACATTTTTAGAATTGTGGTATACTCTAATTTTACACATCTAATCTCTTAAAATTTTGTGTTTTATCAAAAATAAGGTAAATCATATTGGTGAAACCACATATTTTAATTTAATTTATTTAATTATAAATTTAATTTCATTTTCAATTTTAAATTTGGATTTATTTTTTCTTTTGCTTTCCTAAATACTATGTTCTAGTAGTTTTAGAACTCATGGGACTTATTATTTTGTGTAAAGTTGTCTTTAGTTTTATTTGAGTCATGGTTTGAGAGGTAATATATTAATATTCAAGATATTATACAAAATTATATACATATTTTAGTTTCCATATATATGCGGTATATCATAAACACTTAGGGTTTCATTTTTCATCCATATCAAACCTTCAACTATTTTTTCTTGTAGTGCATCGGTAAACAGTTAGCCCCATGAATACATTCTCAATTTACCCTAGAGATGAGATAGTGTAACTACCAAAATGATGGAATATTTTTTATTTAGTTCATGTTTAGGTCATTTTTACATTTTATGGCTAGGATTATTATATATGAGAGCCAATAAAGTAAACACACCCAACCTATTTACACCCATTTATATTTATATACGATGGGATAAAACATATAAAATGGATTATAAATATGCAAGTGTAATTAAATTACTTATATGTTCACACAATAGAATATTATATCATATAAATAAGAATAAAATATATGGATCTACAATAATAATTGACAGAAGAGAAAAATGATTGATAAATATAATTGGGCCACTTTGAGGAGGAAACCTCCACAACAATGCAATAAGATCATAATTTACAATATGATGATCAAATACTAACTACTACCTCTTATATACAAATGAAAATGTAACTGATCTATTAATCAATCCTAGCTCAGAGAAGATAAATCCTACTTACACTTCTAATTGTTGATACATTAGATGTTTGGGGTCATGACCAGGATGGATCCACTAGACCTAGCCAAGGGATATCTTACCACAATAACATCTCGAGAGGGTTACAAAGCCTCTAGTCAAAAAAAACTATGTAATAACCTTAGCTAAGTCCTATGTTATCATATTTATAAAATTAAATGATAAGTAAAATCTAATCTAGTGCTCATCAAAGCTTGTGGCACAAAGTGGGGGTAATAAACATAAAAAGTAAACATACATAGAAGATATCTACTCGTGTTAATATATATGAAATCCTAATGCATGGGATCAAAGTACAAATGCTAATCCATCTACTCTTATAAAGGAAAAACAAATTTAAGAATACTTACCTTTGAAGATGAACCTGTCGAGTCTCAATCTCTCGCTTGGCCAATATGATTAATAAGAGGTTGTTGTGGTATGTAAGGATAACAAATATAAGTCAGTTCTAGGCTACACAACTTCTCTATGCATCTAAAAGACTTCTCCACAAGATAATATCTTATCTATAAGGAAAGTATTGAAACCTTAAGCTATGTTCCTCAATTATAATGGTGGATAAGAAGATGCACAATATATTATTCTTCTCTTCCTCATAAATGATGAAATTAATGTGAATATATAGCTGAATCTAACCCTAAACCTTTTCAAAAATTTAATCGATAGGGTCATTCCACTCGACTCTATATCTCTATTTATAAAAATAAATTATGTATTGGTCTAGGTCTGCCAAGGGCCAACCTAGACCCTTAATGTGTTTTATCAATTTTCATATAGGGTTAATGGAGACTAAAGTGTAACGTAAACCATAAAAAATGGTCATAAGCTTAGGGAGGGGATAATGAAGGTGGTAAAAGCTTTAAGGAGTGTGTAAGAGAGGAGACAAGTTTTAGGAAAGTTTTTTTAGGAGATGGTTGTGTAGATAATAATTAGAAGTATAGGGGACAACAATCTTATGAATCACTAATGGTTTTCCCACACCTTTTCCAGTGCACCCTTTAAGGCATGCACTCAGAGAGATTGAGACTCAATAGGTTATTGCAAGAGATAAAACTTCAATAATTGATAAAATTCTGAAAATATTATGTGTATACATATGTCTCACTCTAATCTCATCACGTGTCATGTAGGTGTAACAGGGGATGGTGCTTTGAGAGAAGAACATAACAACACACAACATTGAAGTTGAATAAATTATAGTAAGAAGTAAGCTAAATGAAAGGATAGAATTGAAAAATGCATACCTTTACTTACTTTAGTGTTGTACATAAGTAATGAAGTGTAATAAATTTGAAGGTGACCAATCTAGTGAACTTGCAAAAATTAGTGAAAAAGAGCAAAAAAATAATTTTATTAAAAAATGTACATGCAATATATAAAAAGATTCTCTATAATGTCAGAACTCTATAACATCTTATAATTCAAAAAAAGAGCTATTAGAACCAATAATATGATTGAAAAATGGAACCTGATGGTGAATATTTGATAGGTAAATAATTTTAAATAGGAAATATAAATAGGGTAAAAATAATTCATTTGTTATTTTTACTATTATAAGAAAATAGAGATCTAAGAGACCCAGTTTGAGACTAGAGATTCATCATGGTGAGGAGATGAAAACTGAGATGGGGAGGATGCCTGGAGGTTGTAGTAAGTGCAACACATATAATCAATCATGAATTTTAAAATTTATGAGTAATTTTATTTGAAATTGATCTAAATAGAGAAAATTGATTGGTAGGGAAAATATAGACAAAGAACCTAACCCTAGGAAAGTTTTAAGTAGACTAGGGGTGGAACGAGGTATTAGATAGGACTAAATCAAACCAATAAATGCCTAAGGAATTTATGGTAAAGGTTCAAAATTATTTGTAGTGAAATAACAAATTTGACCTAGTTGACTCAGTTCATAAGGTGAGAAAAAGGCAGGGGGATGACTATGTAACAATAGACTGACATAGTTTTACTAAGGGTGGCTAACTATATAGCAGCATGACAATGTAGTCTAAAAGGAATATAGGGCCAACTACATACCAGAGGGCCAATGTAGTTGGTAAGAAATGGATGATATAGTTGGTAAAAGGGGGATAAATGTGCAATAATATGGGTACAATGATTATTTGATATCAAATGGGTTGGGTTGAGTGTGTAGGACAATAGGAAAACATAGGAAACTAAATCAAACCAGTTGATGAAGTTTCTAATTTGTGAATTTTTAAGAATATATTTCAAATATTTATGACATGGAGATTTGATGCATATTTAGTTGTTTTATATTTTGTAGAGACATCAGAGATATCATTGCCTAGTAGATGCATTATGGCTACCATATTTTTTAGATCAATTGAATGATGTGGATAAATCTCTAATGGTCACCTTGGGCTTCAGTGACATCATGGAGATGATATGAATCTATTTGAGTGTTGATCTTGTTTTAATGTTCTTAGGAGCATGGAAATAATTGACTAAGACTTTTTTATGGGAGGTGGATGTGGACACCATTAACATGGGTATCACTCTAGACAATGCCCATGTATTTTTTGAACTTCCTATAGGCAAGACACTAGTGATTACTGATACACTAGAAGAATTAGATGAGAGATGAGCATTATCCTAGTGGGATACATGCTCAAATAGGATTTACCTTGGGTTGAAGGTGAGCTTGTTTGACATTTAAATTATATCTATTATAGACACCCATAAGGTGGTGATAGGACTTGTGACAACATTAGTGCTATGTCATAAGTCAAATGGTAAGGTACTGTAGACACCAAAATTATATCACACACATGTGTGTAACTCCCTATGCTGAAACCCCTTTTTAACCCATTTTTCAATAATAAAAAGTAACCTCCATAACCCATGCTTTTACCCCTCACACATTAATTAATTTAAAATACTTAATTAAGTTAATTAAAAATCCTTATTTCCACCTTACCTGGCCACCTTGCCTTATGAATAATTCTCACCTGATGAGTCACCTCAAGACCTAGTCCCCTCATTTTAACTACCCAAGACTTATTCCCACTTCCAAACTAAATTCATAATCAACTACCTCCTTCTTAACCTCTTATTTTTACCATTTTATAATGGGTGCCACACTTGGCATGAAGAGAAACATAAAATAGGCCAAAAATAGAAAGGTTTACCTATTTTAGGGCCATCAATGTCATTAAAACCATGACTGATGTTGGTAGGATCACTGATGTCAGCAATATAAGCCAAACTCCAACCTAAAGTTAAGGTCAGCAAAAATCAATAAAATTGAATCTTACTTGCATTCAATCTTTTAGCATTCTATTTTTGACATCCTAGCTTATTGTCATCTTGCATAAGTTAATCATGATCAAGAATTGAGCTCTTGAGGACCAATAGCACCTATTTGTTCTCTCTATTTAGGCATTTAAGTTTAAACTCCCTGATAGGGACCATTAATCTGGAACTTATCATTTAGTAACCATAGCTAAGTACATCACTTATTATTTAGGTATTTTAAACATTTATTTTGCTAATCACTTTATATATACTATGCATTGCTTTACACACTTCTGAGTGAACCCCCATAAGGGAATTACAAAGATTCCTCACTTGTTTCCCCTTAACTTGACACACTAAACCTTTGACCAGATCTACAAAAACCATACTCTCTCTCTTATCTCCTAGACCTAATCAAAACCATTTTCTAGACTTGAAAAAACCTTCTGCAAGCTTCCAAACAATTATTGCCCCTATCGACCTCGTTAGCCTAACTGACATCAGTCACCTTCACCATTGACCTCAATAGTATAACTAATATCGGTCACTCCCCTACGAATGTCAATGACTTTGGATTCCCTAGCCTTTTCAAAATCTACCCAAATAACTTCTAAAATATAAACAAAATACATCACATGTACCTTGTCACTCTCTGATGTATACAAGTTGTTAATAATGGTAATATTATCTCTCTCTCACCCTCTCTTTACCTATCTTTTAGTTATTCATTACTCTTTTGTCTCTCAAAAGTGGACTATCATCTCTAAGGAAATTTCACTTCCTAGAACAAACACGTAGCTTGGCAACCCACTCATTTAACTACCAAAAAACATCTTGTGGTAGTGCTTTCTTACTTGTAGGTAGTCATCCCCAGTGAAAGAGGAGTGCTCACAATGTCTAGATATGATGTGCAAACCAATATAGATTCATTCTAATCACTTATCCCCATCATTCTTTTTTGTTTTCCTTTAGACTTAAAATAGACAAAATTTAGTGAAATTTTTCTAGCACACTCGGTGGGACCCTAGAGTTTTCCTTGGGTTCATTTCTTGTTTTAAGAATTCATATAGGTGCATTCTAGTGAAAATTTCATTTCTTTTACTTCCTCCTCTTTTCTCTTAAAATGAAAAATCCAATATTTTATTTTCTGTTTAAAAAACATTAAACTAAAATTTTCTTTCTTTTTTCTTTGCCTCTAAAAGCAATTTATCATTTTGTTTTAAAAGTTAAAAAAAATAAGAGAGTCTCTTCTTTACTTCTTCTTGCATGCACATTAGGATAGTGAAATTCATACTCTATTCCTATTTCATCTTTGTTTTCATTTGAATCTAAACATTTTAGATTTAGGTTTAAAACTTACTGCATTTTATTGTTTACTTGTTGCATATTAACTCACCTAGTTAATTACAAGCATTTTGAATAAATTATAGTGCACCTATGTTACAAAACAAAATCACATTCATAGATTTAAACATCTAAACTCACTTGAGAAAAGGCCCATCAAGATTTCATCACCTAGTGGATCACCTAACCCTACCCGACTATCCTACTTGGATTTCACCACCAAAAAGAGAACCCACTCCATTCTCTAATGGAGTATAAACTCTAGATAGAAGGTATATTTTGGCTAAGCAGCTCAGCTCAACTCTAGGTTTATGAAGTATGG
The DNA here is from genome assembly GCA_037957365.1 of Torreya grandis. Taxonomy (NCBI): domain Eukaryota; kingdom Viridiplantae; phylum Streptophyta; class Pinopsida; order Cupressales; family Taxaceae; genus Torreya; species Torreya grandis. The sequence continues at coordinate 5,476,669 of JARHVA010000413.1, forward strand.
AGAGAAAGCTCCTATAAAAAGCAACATACCTAGTCTAACACAAATTTCCTCTTGAGCACTAAAAGTAACCTGAAACTAGCTCTAGATTGCTTTCTAGTACCTTTGATATCCAAATTCTCTTCTCACTATTTGATTAAGGCATAAGCCAACATAAGACTAAAAATTAATCTCTAGGATTTAATAGTTGCTGGCTGTATGTTATTTTTCTACTTTTATATTGCCTTCTATATTTTGGAGTTGGTAAGGACATTTTTTTTATTGATTCACAAAATCAATAATATTTCTAATATTCAGTTTGTATAACCTATTATCTCAAGTTTTTTGAGTGTTCTTCCTTCTTACACAAACCTCTTACATCCATAGTTTTACCTAGTTTGAACTTCTAGTTTCTTAAAACATTAGATTTTGCATCTCCCAAGATATCACAATAACTGACATCGATTAACCCTATCAGCATTGATAGATTTTACCTACCAACATTATTTAATCCACTGATATCAACAATATTTTTCTACCAACATCTTTCAAGTGATGACATCAGTGACTACATAACTTCATCTGATCAAAATAACAAGCTAAAATAACCCACTTACCCACACTCAAACTTGGTTTTTCCTTATTATGTTTCTAATACAAGGTAGTAAGATTATTTATACTTCCTCTTGCATGGTATTGACATGAGCTCAAGCCAAAATTCTTATCGATTACGTAACCCAACAACCACTTCCACCTTACCCTCTTGCTTTTGATTCTATCATGGAGCATACTTTATATATAGAGCATACTCCCAGCCTTAACCAAATTTCCATTATGCCTAAGGGAGATCAATATTTTACTAAATTTCTTGATCATAATATGGTAGCCCCTTAGCATTACCTTGTTATGAGCTGAACCCATAATTCTTTAAGTGACCCAATCAATGGTATGCCAACCTCTCTAATGGAGATAACCTTAGTTTGCCTCCACTATTTTCTCCATGGTTACCTAAACCACCACTTCAATAAGTAACCCAACTATAAACAATGTCTAAAGTGCAGCATCTCTAACTACCCAATCCCACCTAAACCTTGGTGTGACTTCCCTGCTTTCACAACCATAACCAGTTCAGTCAAGTCATACCCCATTCTAGAATTTAGTGGTACATATTCCATCTACCCTCACACCTATAATTACCTGAGTTATGACTCACCCTTCATTTAGTCTAACCATGCCAATAATACAACCTATAATAGCAACAACCAACCAAGGCATAGTCTCCAACCCAATGGGACACACCCCTTTTCTTTTTGCACCCTAGTGTATGATTCTTATCCTTATGTTTCTCCAACACAACCTCATAAAGCTATGTCATATGCTCCCCCTGCTTCCTATTAGGTTCCCTATAATTTAGGAGGTATCCCCCAAACTAATCCCCCTCTAGACCTCATTAAGATGTTGATGGAAAAGATGTCTAATCTAGAGACATCTATTTCTAGTTCAAAGAATGTGTTATCTTATGATCAGATATGGAATGAACCAATACATCCTTATGTGCCTATTCTCCCTTATCCAAGCCAATATGAACTCCCTAAATTACTTGTTTCTAGAGTAAAGAGGACCCACAACAACACTTACAAGAATTTAGACATGCTTATTATTTAATAGTGCATCATGATGTGTTACTACTTCACACTTTCCCTATGTCTCTTTTAGGTACTACCTTGGATTGGTATAGCTCTATACCTTATCACTCCCTTTTCTCATTTACCCAACTCGCACAAATATTCCTAGACCATTTCTCTATTAACATCTATAAGAAGGTCTCTATAATAGACTTTTATTCTATCAAATAATTTGATGACAAGTATATTGAATATTTTGTCACTCATTAGAGAAACTTGATTAATTAACTCTCCTTCTCTTTACCCCAACCTGAGCTTACTGAGCTCTTCTCAAGGGCATGTGTTAAGCACATCTCATCCACACTCTGGGTACAAAATTTTTGCACATTTGATGAGGCATTTACAATGGCACAAAAACTCAAGGTTCATGTTATAGATGAATGCAAAGCCAAGTTATGTAGTAAGAATCCCAATTCCAAATCAAATGACTCCTCCTCCTCTAAAAATTCTTCCTCTAACCAAAAAGCTAAAGGCTCTACCAATGCGGTGGTCATTAAGTTAGCTTCTTCCACAACCACAAACCAATCAAATTCCTCAACTTCCCAAAATTTGACCAAGTAATTTCAACAATGGTATGAACAAAGACAATACACTCCCATTAGGGAGTCATATACATCTGTCTTGGAGAAACTATTGCAATAAGGTATCATAACCCTTCCTCAGATCAAACCTCATATATAGTTCGACCCCACCTATCCTATTCCAACTTGGTATAAGGAAGATGAGTTTTGAAGTTACCATTGAGTTAAAGGCCATAATTTTAATAACTATAAGACACTCAAGAACATTGTTCAAGACATACTTGATAGAGGTGATCTCATTTTGGATAATCCTAATGCACCCCCTAATCAAAGTATGGATGTGTTCAAACACCCTTTTCCTAACCATTTACCAAATCAAAATATTGTTCACACCACAACTAACTTAGGTGATCATAATAGCCATATAGTTAATATGTTCTTTCCTTTACCTTTAGTTCAACCTTACCCTCAACAGGAGACATATATTTCATTGACTCCTCCCCCACATTCAGTGGCATCTATATTTTCCATTCTTCCTCCTCAAGTAGAAGAACCTATTTCACCCATTCCATTCCCTCATGAGGAAGAGCTTCCTTTACCACTTCTTTTTCCACCTAAGGATCTTGTAATGCCAATTCCTTTTGCACCAATATTACCTATCCTCTTACCACCTGAAGACCACACCCTACCCATTACTCAACCACATGTTGAAGGGAACATCATTCCTACATTATACCCTATTAAGGAACCTTCTTCACTTACCTTTCCTCCACCTATATAGAGTAGTACCCCACCCAATCCACCTTTAGACTTAGAGGAGTTAGTATTATCTACTCTCAAAATAGATGAGAGACCTATTGTGCCTACTCCAATTGTACCACTCTTACCCCTTCTTTTACCTATGAAAGATCTTACTTTACCCATGCCTCACCCACATGTTGAGGGAGCCATAATACCTATGATTTACCCTCTTGAGGAACCTTCTTCACCTAACTCTCCCCCATCCATGGCAAACCATGTCTCTTCTCCCATTTCTGTCAAAGAGGACCCAATTGTAGTTCTTTCTTGTCTTTGGCCTGAAGTAGCAAAACCAACAATTTCCCTCTTTCCCAAACACCATAGCCTTCTAAATACAACCATAAGGCCTATGTCAACTTCATCTAAACCCTTCTCACATTTGGTGAAAAGTTTAGAATTTATTGACTCCACTAAGCTATATCATGTAGTATTTTGGGACTAGCTTAAAACTCTTTATCCAACACAATGAATGTCAACCTTTATCGTCAACCCTCTCACTACCCTTTACCCCAAGGTCTTTGACAAAGATAGAGATTCTTCACCAAAATCAATTGAAGTTCAACCATCTATTTCAAAACCTTCACCCTCATAGGAATATTCCACTTTAAAATAGATCAGGCCCTTAGGTGAATGCCCCATTTCTAATTTAATTCATCTACAGGTAAAATTAGATTTAACTCCTCAACCACAAGTTGGATTTTCATGGCTTGAATTACAGAGAAATGTTAAGCTCCCTAGATCTCATTTATCCCTTCTTTAAACCTTAACTTTACCATCCATTTTGGGACCACACCCCTCTACTTTAGTTGGAATATTGCCTAACCAAGTAAAACAAAAGGTTAAGTTATCTCCACTCCTACCTTTACCATCTAGTAGGCCTCTCACATCCGACACTAAGAAAGTGACAAAAAAATGTAACTCCACCATCACCAAATAAATCACCATGTAAAATTACCTTTTTAACATCAAAATATAAGAAAATGTCCACTCCTATTAGCACAACAAGTGTGAGCCCACTTGTATCCTCTCAAAGCTTTTTCCTATGCTAGTTTTTTCAATCTTCCATAATAACTCTTCCTCCCATGAAGCCTTATAGTCCTCTTGAAATGAGGCCATTATGGTTTAATGATACACAAGTGTGTTTATATCATCATTCACTTGGACATGATACTGAGAGTTGTAAAGCCCTCACAACAATTAATTGACAACACTTCAATATCGACACTCTCTTCAATGATACTCTTATTAACCTTCATATTGTTCCACCTTTGGCATCCACAGTGCCTCCTACCATTCCACATAAATTCAAACCCAAATATGTGGTATTAACCCCTTTACCACCTCTTTCATTGACATTTCAGATCAACACAGTTAATGTGGGCACACGGACATAAAACCAAAAAGATAAAGCCAAGGTAAAGCTCACTGCTCCTTGGGCCCATCCCTTCACCAAATACACTCCTCTTCCTAATCTTAATATTTCCATCTTAGGTGTTCTTAAAGCAACATCTTTGGATTTTATTTAAAGCTTAATGGTGAAACAACTTCACCAAACTCCTACAAAAATGCCTTTGTATGAGTTAATTCAAAACTCATCTCAACACTATCAAGCTTTGATTAGTGCCTTGCAAGAAATTGAGGTACAATTAGATAATCCCCAACGTCTTGTAGTTTTGGTCATCTCCCTTAATTCCATCTCCCTAATTTCTTTCAATGATTCAAAAATTCCACTACAACACCTTGAAGATCAAGATTCTGCCCTTTTTATTACTGCATATATTGATCAAACTCATGTCAAGAGAGTCATGATCAATAGGGGAGCTAGTATTAATATTATTTCCAACCATGCCTACAAATATCTATCCCTTCCTGATAATTACATGTCTCAAACTGATGTGGTACTCCACTCCTTTAATGATACTATAGCTACTATGGTGGGCATTATTGTCTTACATATCTCAGTAGGTCCTCACATTATTACTAATATTTTCTATGTTGTGGAAGGAGAGTTACAATATAACATACTATTTGGTTAACTTTGGATACATTCTACGGCATGCGTATCCTCAAGTTTTCACCATTATGTCAAGTTTGAACATGATGGACAAGTACATATCACACCTACTGACCCACCTCCATTTAAAACATGCAACATGACTTATAGTCCCAATGATGTTCTCATTCCATTGAAAACACCATCTTCTTCACATGATAGTTTTGAATCTTCCACAAGATCCACTCTCCCAGTTACATAGATACTGGTAACATAAATTCCTAACAAGGATCCCATGGAAGAGACCTTTCAACATTTGTCACTTGGTGAATATTGTTTGTTGATGCTCGACATGTTCTATACTCCATAAGAGTATGAAAGGATTCGCATGCACCTAAATTATGATCCTCTTATTGGGATGGTCATCCCTTATGGACCCCCTAACCTTCAAACCAATTTCACATATGGGGGAATTGATCAAGCTCTCACTATCAATAATCCATCTTCTTCACCATAACCATTTACCTGTGACTTTTATTTCCTAAGTAACCCTAGATTTGATCAAACTTATCTTTATAGGTGTGCCTAGAAAGGATTTGGTTTAGGTCATTACAAACAAGGTGTCCATACACCTATTTAATATCCTACTAAAAACACCATTAAAAATGCTAAAAAGAGGTAATATTGGGATATAACAAACCAACTAAACTCTTTAAGACTTCCCATGTACCAATTATAAAAGAACCAATCTCTCCTTCTCCACCTTCTCCACCATCACCTATCAAATTGAAGGTATCTATACCTCCCAATTTTTTTTCAATAAATGCCATCCATTTTGTGCCTCACTTATCATCAGGGTAAGGAAACAAGGTCCCTTCTTCTCATTCATCCTAAAATAATTGATGAATACTCTCCTACTATAAACACTGTCCAATGTCAAGATGATGATGAAATTTTAACCTACATGGGTGTGGATGATTCCTATATCCAATGATCATTCCCATCCGAAACATAAGCTATGTTAAATGAATCAACCATTGACATCAACATGCCCTCTCATGATAACCCTTGTATCTTCAAGATTAACCAATCCTTAGATTATTTTGAGAAAGTTTAACTCACATGGATAAGCAAGGTTTAAATCACCATAGTCAGTGCAAATGTATATTCTCTTGATCACTTTTGTGATAGGAACAATATTGTAAATCTATTATGGGTAGTCGATGGGTAGGATAAAGTTAACAGAAAGGAGGTGTTGGAGCTCTTCTTTGACAAGGAGAGTAATACAAGGATGCATCTTGTGAATATTTTACTTAATAGTTTTAGCATCTTAATTGGTGAAAATGTTATGGGTGATGATAAAGGGGTCCATACCAAGCATGTCATTGTAAGACCAAGCAAATGTTTTGCTATGATCATTAAGAAAATTACATCACACACATGTGTGTAACTCCCTATGTCAAAACCCCTTTTTAACCCATTTTTTAATAATAACAATTAGCCTCCCTAACCCATGATTTTACCCCTCACACATTTAATTAATTTAAAATAATTAATTTAATTAAAAACCCTTGTTTCCACCTTATCTAGCCACCTCACCTTATGACTAATTCTCACCTGATGAGTCAACTCAAGACCTAGTCCCCTCATTTTAACTACCCAAGACTTATTCCCACTTGTAAAATAAATTTCTAATCAACTACCTCCTTCTTAACCTCTTATTTTTACCATTTTGTAATGGGTACCACACTTGGCACAAAGAACAATATAAAATAGGACAAAAATAGCAAGGTTTACCTATTCTAGGGCCATCAACATCAATTAACCCATGGCTAACATCAGTGGGATTGCCAACATTGTAAATATAAACCAAACTCCAACCTAAAGTTAAGGTTAGCAAAAATCAAGAAAATTCATTCTTACTTGCATTCAATCTTTTGGAATTCTATTTTTGACATCCTTGCTTACTGTCATCTTGTGTAAGTCAATCATGATCAAGAACTAAGTTCTTGAGGACAAACAACACCTACTTATTCTCTTTATTTATGAATTCAAGTTTAGACTCCCTGATAGGGACCATCAATCTGGCACTTATCATTTAGTAACCATAGCTAAGTACATCACTTATTTTATAGGTATTTTAAACATTTATGTTGCTAATCACTTTATATCTACTATGCATTACTTTACACACTTCTAACCAAACCCCCGTGAGGGAGTTACAAAGCTTCCTCGCTTGTTTCCCCTTAGCCTAACACACCAAACCTCTAACCAGATCTACCCAAACCATACTCTCTCTCTTATAACTCTTCCTAACCTCCCAGATCTAATCAAAACCATTTTCTAAACCCAAAAAATCTTTTGTAAGCTCCTAGACAATTATTACCCCTACCGACCTCAGTAGCCTAACTGACATCGATCACTTTCACCATTGACCTCAGTAGTATAACTGATATCGGTCACTCCCCTATCAACATTGGTGACTATGGATTCCCTAACCTTTTCAAAACCTACCCAACTAACTTATAAAATTCAAACAAAATACATCACCTATACCCTGTCACTCTCTGCTGCATACAAGTTGTTAATAATGGTAATATTATCTCTTTATTACTCTTTCTTTACCTCTCTTTTAGTTATTCATTACTCTTTTATCTCTCAAAAGTGGACTATCATCTCTAAGGAAGTTTCACACTTCCTATAACAAGCACATAGCTTGGCAGCCCAATCATTTAAATACTAACAAACATCTTGTGGTAGTGCTTTCTTACTTACAGGTAGTCCTCCCCATCCAAATAGGAGTGCTCACAATGTCTGGATATGATGCCCAAACCAATCTAGGTTCATTCTAATCACTTATCCCCATCATTCTTTTTTATTTTCCTTTAGACTTGAAATAGACAAAATTTAGCAAAATAGGTACCACTATATGTGATAGCTTTATTCCAGTATATATTAGATCAGGGAGTAATCTATGATTTTAGATTTTTTATCTAGGTCCATCTCATGCATGATATGTATGGGATGATTTCTATAGGGCATAAGACCATGGGGTTTGTGTTTTTATTGAGCACATGGATATACGAGAGGTTTACCATGTATTGGCCAACTAGATTACCCTATGTGATCGATGATAGGTTGCCTCGAGTGTTGAGGTGGAGAAAATACCATGTAACATGGGTTGTACCTCATGTGCTTATATTAAATACAATCACATGAGGGGAGATTATGTGGTAACCATATATACATATAGATACTATATGGCCTAGTTGGTTGACAATTATGATAAGGTTGGCACAGGTGTAGATCATAAACTAATACACATCATGGGTAGAGCCACATCTAATGGCACACTTACATAGATAGTTTAGATTACCCCATCTAATGACCCCTCTAATAGTGCCTAATTATTGGGTATGACATGCTAGAGAGGTGAGAGGGAGGGAAGGTAGAGGGGTACTTGTAGAGGTACCAGTGATCAAGCCTTGACATGATAGACCATGGATTAATCAAGCATAATAATAGGCAGTAGTGGATCCAATAGAAGGAGAGGATATGTATGTGGATGTAGGGGCATATAAGGCACAAAAATAGAGGCAATAATGACCACCAAATCCTCATTGAAGATGGAGGCACTATCAATGTGAGGAGGCATAAGCATGAGCTAATTCACAAAGGGACCCAACAACCCCTTTAGGACATAGTTGGTCTATAGAGGCACCCCTGAGGATAGGAACATGACATGCTCAGGTGGTGAAATTTGGTTTTGTACTAGTATAATAGGTGATCGATAGGTGAGTGGATGAAAAGACCATGATCAATGACATCAACATTGGTGAGAAATATTTTAATATTGATTTAAGTATTTGATATAGGACACTAGTTACATTTTGATTATGGTATATATGATTTTTAGAGATATGTGTGTGATATGATGCCTATCTAGTTTTAGTTTTTGAGATCTTACAACATAGGAGATTAGATGGGGATCCCTAGTTATGACTACCCACCATGACATTTTAGATAGGGTACTAGAAATGTATGACCCCACCACATTAGATGATCCTATGGTTCTGTCTGTTATCAACATACCGCCATTTCTAAAAATGGGGACCCTTATTTCAAAATTTTGAAAATTTTTGCTTTTAATTGAAAATACCACTTGATTAAAATTCTTTATTTGAAGATAATCCACCCCTTCATTTATCTTAACTTACATGTCTCCATTTTATCCTTTTCTTATTTTGCCTAATGTTTCTAATGGTTACTTTTGTGTTTATAGGTTGTAAGTTTAATGGAATCTCAACATTGTGAACAATATCTAGGGTTTTGGGGCTTTGATGATAAATTGACCCTTTGATTAGTTATTGGTCTTTAATTGGTTAATTGGATTCATGTTTGAGCATCTAAAAACCCTTAGACTAATTTTTTTAGCCTAAGTCTATCTAATTTGAATTCAAATGTATGTGGGTTATTTTAATTTGAAATTACATAAGAATTATTTATTTTTATTTAAAACTTAGCTTATACTTTATCCTAAGGTTTTAATCATGTTTATTAACATGAATAAAACCTTGGCATAAACCTTCATGCCAAGTTATTTATGTCTCAAGACCCCCTAGTTCATTATATTATTCGCTTAGACTAATTAAATACAAGGTCCTTTTTATCATAATTTACACTTAGTCTAAAATCTTACCCTAATGTTCTAAATCATGTTTATTCATGCAATAAAAACCTTAGGTTAAATATTTTATCCTAAGTTATACATGTTCCTTAACCCTTACTTGTTTATTACATTGTCTGTAGGAACCAATCACGTTTGATTACATAGATTGAGATCCAATAGAGTGCATCAGAGTGGGCATCTAAGATCTAATAGTGCAAGAGAGAAGTTGAAAAGTTAAAATCCCTATGAGTAAGCATTGAGATGACAAGTGTCATTTCCATGTATCATAGATTAAAGTTTTAACACTATCCCAAATATCGATGGTATACAGTTGAGAGTACACATTTCAATCAACATAGGGCATTAAGTCAAAACTTCAATGAAGCCCTAAGAAGAGTGAGAAGGTGACAAGTGTCACCATCACATAAATTGAGTCAAAAGATTAATAAATTAAAGGAAATAACCTAAAGGATCAAGATTGATAGTACACATTGATCCATGTATCTAAGATCTAATGGTGCAAAATGAAAGATGAAAAGTCAAAATTCCCATGAATGAATGCGGTAGTGACACATGTTGCAATCGTGATGAATGGAACAAAGATTGACCAATATCACTCTACCTCTTAGATTTAAATCAATGGTGTAAGGTGAGGGAAAATTTTCAATAGACCTAGGCCTAATGAGATGTTGAAACATGTATTAAATGACAAATGATCACTTTTTAAATATTAATGAGCTATGTGACATGGTAGAGCCACATAAACACTAAGTCAGATTATGACATCTTATAGACCCACAAAGTCAAAGGTATAAATAAAAAATCTAAACGTAATCTAAGTCACAAAGCTCACATAATTTGAATAGCTTACTTCTATTAAATCTCTATGCAAACATTCAAAAAACCCTAGCACATATGAAATCCCTAATTCAACTTTGTGTTCCTTGTAATCAATCTAAGGTAAATCAAATTGACATCTTTGTAAGGATAATTCACTCTACAGTTGAATTATAGACCATTAGTAATCAATTCCATTAAAATTACAACCATGGTTTCTTATAAGGGTGTCTCAAAAGAGGATGTGGAGCTGTATTTGACCTTAGATGTGTAAGGGAGAGTTTTTAGAGACATAGAATTTGTTGCCAATGATTTGAACACTGGAGACAACAATTACTCAAACTTATTTTGGACCATTGATTAAAAGCAAGCCATCACCCAAGAGGAGGAGAAGAACATGTCTGCTAAGAGGTTGTACTATGACATAGTCACAATTCAAATGACTTGTTTCCACTATGTGGTAGCAAAATCTGAGGTACTCCATTGTATCGATATCCTTGTTCTAGTTTTTAAGTATGTTAAAATAGATAAAGGATGGATAATTAATGAGCACACTCACAAAAATGTGGCATATATCTCTATTATATCTTTTGAAAACTATTATAAACTACCCAATAAATAAATTGACCTACCTTCTATCAATACCTGGGCCAAAGAGAATGATTTAAAGGACATCTTTGCCCTATGGCTATATTCTAGGAACCAAGTATTTTTAGACTTTAGCAAGAACATCCTAATTAGCCAATTTAGACTAGGGACAAGGATGATTATGACAATATTGAACAAACTATGTGTAAATGCCACCACAAACTATGTTGATCCTATCTAGGTGCCAATTGTATATTTCATGGTTGAAAAGGAGATTACCCTTCCACTAGGTGAAATAATTAGCATTTATTTGAGTAGGCAAATTTATGACATCAAGCAGAAGAAGAAAACACATTTTTACATGATGTCATACCTCTTAGATGCTCTTTGTGCTAATACCAAGATCCCAAATCAAAGGGAATGGTCACCCAGTGGAACATAAATAGTTTCATAATACTATTCTAAGCTACACATATTCAAGTATAGGGATCAAATTCAATTTATCTATGATTTTATATATCCATCCCTTAGTGTAACCATAACTAGTCATCCCATGGAAAGAGTCATCCCACTAATCATGAAGTATGTTTAAGCTATGGGTGATATATGATTATACCCAAATTATATAGTTATTAGAATTAAAGGAACCCAGTGCACTCCTCTCAGGCTACCCATCCATGTCCCTAACAAGCTAGTAGAGCAAGAGGTGGCATATCAACTATTTCATGTTATAGATGGTCTTTATAAGACCAAGAGAAAAAGGATCCTTCATAACTTCCCTATACCTATTGGGAAAACCATTTTCAAGAAATGGGATAACATTGAGGCAACCTCTAAACACAAGAATTCTTTCAATTTGTAAATAGATGAGATAAAATGGTAGGACCCTGATGGGAAGGTCAAGGATCATTTAAAAGTCAAAAATATTCTAAGTGTGCCCTATGATCATCAGCCTTGTTCTTATGATCCCATTTATACCAAAGCATCTAACTACTTTGAGGTCACAAGAAGGTTGAAGGAATATAACCTTAGACCTGAGCCCAAACTAGAGAGGAACTAGAAAGGAGATGATAGATGGAAACTAGGGCCCAGGTAGTTCCATTTGTTGAATATTACACCTATTAGACCTCCATCAGCACAACCACAAGTAGAGCAAAAACTTGAGGCAAAATTTGAGAAAAGACCATAGGAAAGAAGACCTAATGAGATAGATTCTTCTTCATCAATCCTTGAGTCATCAAAGGTAGAAGAGTAAGAATTACCTTAGGAGGAGTTACACATGATAGCATTGGATCCTAATGAGACTGTAGAAGATGTACGCAAAATGCTATCAATGGCTTATGAATCAAATGATGAAGATGCTTAAATTGAAAAAGCCAAGGAAGAAAAGGGGAAGGTATTATTGGACCTAGTTCCTATTGACACCCCCAAAAGGAAGGGTGAGTTGGCCATTTTTTATAGAGCCAAGAAACCTAAAGTGACTTTCACTCATCCTTTGAGTGAAGTCAACCTATTCGGTGAATAAAAATTGATATATGATCTAATTATTCCAGAGTGATTTGTTTATGAACCTAGATTATAGAAAGTCCCTACTAGGCATCATCATTGGGATATGATGTAAGTCATCAAAATCCCTATACATGAAGAGTTCAAGTATGGATTGTGGCTCTACAACAGTAAGATGAAATAATATTGGTTGTCATAGGTAAACCAGGTGGAGCGCAAGTAGATATCCTAGCTCCCCAAGTGACTCAATCCAAAGTTGGGGTCAAGTTTGACCCAAAGACTATTAGCTTGATGAGGGTGATTGAGAAAAAGGTCATCCAAGGTGGTGAAGAAATGAATTATCAAAAGGTGAAGCCTTTGCCTGGGTTGACCCAAGTAGGAACACCAAAGCTTGGAAAAAATCCTATATTTGAAGAGGATCCATTAGAATTAGCCCAAGCTCAAACTAAATAATTACAAAATATCATCAAAGGTATGTAGTAGAAAAATAAGAACTTGGAGGAATAAGCCATTTTGTTAGTTCCAAATGCAATGGTCAAAATGTTTGAAGATACTTTATTTGACATGTTTAATTCTTTGAAGTCACTAAAGTCTAGAGTGTATTAAGCCAATAGGGTACTACAACCATGAACCTAGTTCACCAATGGTAGAACTCAAGAGGCAAAGTAAAGTATTTGATAAACATCCTAATAGAGGATCAAATGCCTAAGTTTAAAATAATCACCTTGGCACATCTGAACACAGCCATGGGGTTATTGATAGATAAAATCAAGAGTCTGAGAAAATGGTCCAAGGACCTAGAGAAGCTTTATGAGGATGATAAGTAGTTTTAGAATAGGATGTAACATATATTTGGGAAAATAGTCAAGGATCTCACTATAATCAACACACTTGGTCTGATAACTAATGATGAATTCAAGCATAGATCCACCCAATTCATGCATGACGTGAAAAGTTAGAGCTAAGGGAAGATAGGAGTTGATAACACAAAGATCATGGACATGATCTTTACTACAAAGGATAAGATTGTAGAGGTTAGGAGCATAAAAGAAGCATTAGAAAGGGATGATAAGGACCTTAATAACATGGCATAACAAGAGGATGAATTCTTCATGTAGCCCATTGTCAATATGAAGCTCATTGCTGATTAGCATGCCAAAGCAATGAAGATCCTTCAGAAAAAATAGGGGCCTGCAATAGTAGGAGGGCCTCAAAGTTGAATATGTTGATTAAATCATATTATTTTTGTAACTAAACATGTATGTATATTAAAAGTGGAATATTCTTTTGTAAAATCTTGTGAAACTTTGTAAATCACATTGCTTATAGGTAATTTTGTTTAGGAAATGTGATAATTATAGAAGATTGTTTAAGGGACAGATATCCCTAACACTTGTACATTTTTAATTTGGCATGACCAAACAACATACCTCCTGAACATTCTATAAAATGGGTATTGTCAATTTTAAAAAGGAGGGAGTTTTGATCAAGAAAAATTGTGCTAATTTTGGAGAAATTAATGCAAAGAGGGAATTCTAAAAAGTTTGTCTCATTTGTTTGTGTGATTTATATCATGGCTTCTCTCTCAATTATTTGATCTGAATTCATATTTGAATGATTATTATGAATTCTTGATGTGCACTTTTAAAATGGAAAGTTGTTAATTTGTGCTAATGTTAGATTGACTAAAATCTTTTAGGTTCATTTTGTTTTCCATGCTCTTCTTTTTTCTTGTAGGTGTAAATCTTTAAGTGAATATTATTCTTATTTACATTCTTTCACTTCCTTATATGCTTGCCTAATGTGTGGTAGGATTTGAGCTTATTCTATTTCATGTTATACATTGGTTTTAGGTGCATATCTAAATGATATTTTAACTTTGTCATAGTATCTGGGTTAAATATCAACAACATCAATATGTTCCTTTTCTACCTTAACCTTCCCTATGCTCTTTATTTGATAAATTTAATTTAGATTAATTTCCATTGTGAATATTAATCTTACAATTAGATTTTATCTTAAGCTTTTATCATAATTCATTTAGTTAGTTAAGATCACTATCATTTAAAAATGTTAACTATTAGGCCATGATTGCTACCAACAACCAAACTTTATAAATTTTGTGCAATAATTCACTTGTTATACCATTATTCCACCATAAATATCTTGAATATCACAACCTATAACTCATGCATTGAATTACCTGAATTAATAAATGATTAGGGTTTCTTAAACACTCTGGACCACCATGTGATACACTTGTAGGCATCAACAGGAGGATGCATTCCACTAGTGCTAGGAGGGCCTAAAATTTGAATTTGTTGATTAAAGCATATTCTTTTTGTAACTAAACATGTATGTATTTTTAAAGTGGAGTATTATTTTGTAAAAGCATGTGTAACCTTGTAAATCACATTGCTTATAGGTTAGTCCATTTAGGAAATGTTAAAATTCTAGAACATTATAGAAGGGATAGTTGTCCCTAACACTTGTACATTTGTAATTTGGCATGATTGATTGACATACCTCAGCATTCTACAAAATGGGTATTGTCAATTGTAAAAAGGAGGGAGTTTTGAGCAAGAAAACTTGTGCTAATTTTGGATCAATTAATGCAAATAGGAAATTTTAAAAAGTTTGTCTCATTTGTTTGTGTGAATTATATCATGGCTTGTCTCTCAATTATTTGATCTGAATTCAGATTTGAATGGTTCTTATGAATTCCTAATGTGCACTTTTCAAATGTAGAGTTGTTAATTTGTGTTAATCCTAGATTGATTGAAAGTTCTTAGGTTCATTTTTTTCCATGCTCTTCTTTTAGATGTTCTTATGCTATTTGTTTGCAAGGGTAAATCCTTAAGTGAATATTTTTCTTATTTGCATTCTTTCACTTCCTTAGATGCTTGTATGATGTGTGGTAGGATTTGAGCTTATGTTATTTCATGATATACATTGGTTTTAAGTGCATATCTAGATGATATTTGAACTTTGTCATAGTATCTGGGTTAAACATTTGCAACATCAATACGTTCCTTCTCTGCCCTACACTTCTTTTTTATATTTCTTTGATCAATTCACTTTGGATTAGTATCCATTATGAATATTCCTCTTAGCATTATATTTTAGCTTAAGATTTGAGCATAATTCACTTTACTTAGTTAAGATCACTCTCATTTACAAAGGTTAACTATTAGGCCACAGTTGCTCCCAACAACCAAACTTTATAAATTATGTGAAATCATTCACTTATTCTACCTTTTTTCCACCACAGATATATTGAATATTGTTAGGATTGTGGAGCTAAAAGCTTCACTGATGCAAACAGGAGAGGAGGTTGCTGAAGATTGCAGAGAAGTTGGGGTCGGTCTGATCAGCCGACGTCGACAGGATAGCAAAGGGAAGCAACCGATGTCGGTCATATATTGGCCGACGTCGGTCACCTCCAGGCAGACAGGGACCGGTGTCGGTCGCCTGTGTGGTTCGACTACGAGCTATTTACGGGTAGTTAGCTAACGAACCAAGTGTTTGCATGAAGAGATCTAATTTTAGACTGAGAGCTGCGGATCTAATTATTGTAATTAGATGTCTAATTATTGTTTGGATGAGATCTATATAATAGACTCATGGTTGTATTGGAAAAGTGTGCTAGGGAGTAAGAGAGCATAATTATAAGCTCCTTCTGTGTGTGAGGTAGAGCAATGGTGCGTTCCTCCTAGTGCCACAGTACCAGGTGTGTTGGTGCTGGATTGGAGAGCCAGCTGGGTTCTTCAAGAGTGTAGGATCTTGGTCACAGTTGCATGGCCTATATAGGAGATCTACATGGTAAGTAAGATCGTTGATCTGCAGGTGTATGTGTATGCAAGGTCGAGGTTCACAGGTGAGCAGAACCATTGTTTGATTTGCAGGAGTGCAAGGTCATACAGACAGCAACACAACAGGGAGCAGTATCAGGCAGGATCTACTTGGAGTACAGGGGTGTACTCGGATAGAGCAAGAGGAAGGCAAGGAAGTTCCTTCCATAAGTATGGTCTGTTGAATTGCAGGTTGTTGCAGATTCATGGGAGATCTACTTGAAGTACCTTGAGTACTTGTGGAGCACGTGGAATGCTTGTGGAGTGCGTGGAACACTTGTGTTATGCGTGGAGCATGGGAGGTGAACACCAACTCTGTATTTGAGTTGGGTGTTGTGACCTGTGAGAGGGAGAGCTTTGGGGAGAAGAAGTACTGTTCACTTGAGGTGTGGGAAACCTCTGTAAGGTGGTGGAGAAGAAGTGGCATCTTCTTTATTGTATTCTTTTCTGTATAAAGTGTTAATACAAGTTGTGTATTATCTCTCATATGCTGTGTTATTCTGAATTCTAGTTACTTGGTGAATCTGGTTTATTTCCGCATATTAAGTTGCTTGAAGTTTTGGTAATCAATTGTATGTTTCCGGTTTCGCATCCTGACTAGTGGGATCAGAGCATGTTTGTTGTTCTAGATTCCTGACAAGTGGTATCGGAGCCTTGGTTGTAGGTTCTTGAGCTTGATACCAACAAGTGGTATCAGAGCTAAGGTTGCAGGAAGCAGGTTGTGTTTTGATTACAGGGCACTCTCAGGGGTTTCTGATTGAGTGGGAGTAGAGCAACGGCAGATCAAAGTAAGCTAAGAATGGAGGAGTTGAAAAGCACAAACGGTTACTCACGGTCCGATGAAAAGAAAGAGCAGGTAAAAGAACATTGTTGGTTGGTAACAGATCAGCATGAAGAAATTGAAGATACAGATGTAGCAGGTGTTGTTGCATAGGATGTGTTTGCAGGTTTCTTGGATAAAGTTGAATTTTGGATAAAAGATTCGGTTGCCTCTTTCCATGTAGCCCCAGGTAGAGGAGTTGGTAAGCCTTGCCAAAGAATTGGCAAAGGAAAAGTGAAGCTGAAATTGCAGGCGGCCAACACACAGGGGTTGATGAAGGTCATGCAGGTCCCAAGTTTGGAGATATGGCTAATTTATTCAGAAAGATTGGGTGATGAGAGATGCACAAGAACTCTCACAGCGGTAGCACTTGAATTAGCTGGTGGTAAGAAAACAGGTATACTTTATCTACTTGTTTATATTACTGATTCTTCTTCTGTTGCGGAGACGTGGCTTCGTAGGCTTGGTCACATGAGTAGGAAGGAGATGCATGTTCTTAAGCGGAAGACAGATATATTTGACAGGCTTAAGAACTGGAAAGCCTTGGTGTTCTTGGAGGAGATGGCGGACAGAGTTCAGTGGATGAGGCTGGATACATCTAAGCAGAGCAGTTTGGACATGGATTTTGATTCAAAGAAGCTCGCGGGTAAAAAGTCATCACTCACAGGCGAACATAGGTACCGGCGTCGATCATGAGGAACCGGCGTCGAACAGATAGGTGCCGATGTCGGTCATGTGCAGACCGAAGCCGGCAGTGTCGGGCAGGGTAAGACCGGCGTCGGTCATGGGACTGACGTCGGCAGTATTTAAGACCGATGTCGGTCAGGAGGACCGACATCGGCAGCAGGGACACCAGCGCTGGTAGGTTGGTAGTCAGGTACAGACGCATGGAACCGACGTCAGTCGGATGCAGACTGTGGAGTGACCGAGGTCGGTCACTGTAACGAATTTTGGGTGGACAGCATGTTGTCAAGGAGTCTCAAACACCCATATGGAGGACTGAAGGCGTAAGTAGGCCCTCAAATTTGTGTTCCTCTTCTTCATACTTGTTGCTGATTGTATAGCAGGAAGGATCCAGGAAATAGGTGTGAGCTTGGCATGAATGAGGATGTGATTCCTTGGAGCAGAACCAGACGGGAGTCTTGGTAGGTTTGCCAGCTGGATGAAAGCATAGAGACGAATGGATTCCTTAGTAGAAGAATAGAGAGAACGGATACGTGAGACGGAAGACCAGGTATATGGTCTTGAGGTAGCTGCAGGACAGTGGTACAGGTTTTGACAGGTGGAGGACGAAGCATGGCTTCAGTCAGTGTCAGGTAACTACTGTGGTTTGACTTACCAGGTGAATGATGATTGCAACATCACTCTGTTGCTGTATGTGGATAGTATGCTAGCTAGCAGGGGTGTACATACAGGGTTTTGCTGAGCTAAGGGTAAGATTAGTTCAGTGGCATGTCATGAGGAGTTTGGAGCAGCGGAACTCTTTGACATGGGAGGCATGGAGATCACAGGTTGATTTTGTCTCGAGTGGGAGCTGATGTGAATTAGGTGTTGGTGAGGTTCGAGATGCAGAACCAGAGCACACTAAGGGCTGGACAGGTACAGTGTCTGAAATCACATGAGGTCTGGTATAGACCTGAGTATTCCCATGCAGTGGGAGCTGTCAGAGTTAGGAGCCAATTCGGGGAAGTGGGTTCTCAAGTTTTCTGAGAGGGACCGGCAGCAGGTGTTGCTATGCAGGGTCAGGACTTCACTACAGGTGTTGTAGGTTCAGATTTGGTAGGGTACTCGGATGACAGGCGGTACATCACAGGTTGTGTGGTGGGTTGTCTTCAGGTTGGAGCTTGAAGAGGGATACAAACCAGGAAACAGATTAGACAGAGTACAGGTACAGGTATAGTATAGCTGTTTATCTCCAAGTGGGAGATTGTTAGGATTGTGGAGCTAAAAGCTTCACTGATGCAAACAGGAGAGGAGGTTGCTGAAGATTGCAGAGAAGTTGGGGTCGGTCTGATCAGCCGACGTCGGCAGGATAGCAAAGGGAAGCAACTGACGTCGGTCATATATCGGCCGACGTCGGTCACCTCCAGGTAGACAGGGACCGGCGTCGGTCGCCTGTGTGGTTCGACTGCGAGCTATTTACGGGCAGTTAGCTAACGAACCAAGTGTTTGCATGAAGAGATCTAATTTTAGACTGAGAGCTGCAGATCTAATTATTGTAATTAGATGTCTAATTATTGTTTGGATGAGATCTATATAATAGACTCATGGTTGTATTGGAAAAGTGTGCTAGGGAGTAAGAGAGCATAATTATAAGCTCCTTCTGTGTGTGAGGTAGAGCAATGGTGCGTTCCTCCTAGTGCCACAGTACCAGGTGTGTTGGTGCTGGATTGGAGAGCCAGCTGGGTTCTTCAAGAGTGTAGGATCTTGGTCACAGTTGCATGGCCTATATAGGAGATCTACATGGTAAGTAAGATCGTTGATCTGCAGGTGTATGTGTATGCAAGGTCGAGGTTCACAGGTGAGCAGAACCATTGTTTGATTTGCAGGAGTGCAAGGTCATACAGACAGCAACACAACAGGGAGCAGTATCAGGCAGGATCTACTTGGAGTACAGGGGTGTACTCGGATAGAGCAAGAGGAAGGCAAGGAAGTTCCTTCCATAAGTATGGTCTGTTGAATTGCAGGTTGTTGCAGATTCATGGGAGATCTACTTGAAGTACCTTGAGTACTTGTGGAGCACGTGGAATGCTTGTGGAGTGCGTGGAACACTTGTGTTATGCGTGGAGCATGGGAGGTGAACACCAACTCTGTATTTGAGTTGGGTGTTGTGACCTGTGAGAGGGAGAGCTTTGGGGAGAAGAAGTACTGTTCACTTGAGGTGTGGGAAACCTCTGTAAGGTGGTGGAGAAGAAGTGGCATCTTCTTTATTGTATTCTTTTCTGTATAAAGTGTTAATACAAGTTGTGTATTATCTCTCATATGCTGTGTTATTCTGAATTCTAGTTACTTGGTGAATCTGGTTTATTTCCGCATATTAAGTTGCTTGAAGTTTTGGTAATCAATTGTATGTTTCCGGTTTCGCATCCTGACTAGTGGGATCAGAGCATGTTTGTTGTTCTAGATTCCTGACAAGTGGTATCGGAGCCTTGGTTGTAGGTTCTTGAGCTTGATACCAACAAGTGGTATCAGAGCTAAGGTTGCAGGAAGCAGGTTGTGTTTTGATTACAGGGCACTCTCAGGGGTTTCTGATTGAGTGGGAGTAGAGCAACGGCAGATCAAAGTAAGCTAAGAATGGAGGAGTTGAAAAGCACAAACGGTTACTCACGGTCCGATGGAAAGAAAGAGTAGGTAAAAGAACATTGTTGGTTGGTAACAGATCAGCATGAAGAAACTGAAGATACAGATGTAGCAGGTGTTGTTGCATAGGATGTGTTTGCAGGTTTCTTGGATAAAGTTGAATTTTGGATAAAAGATTCGGTTGCCTCTTTCCATGCAGCCCCAGGTAGAGGAGTTGGTAAGCCTTGCCAAAGAATTGGCAAAGGAAAAGTGAAGCTGAAATTGCAGGCGGCCAACACACAGGGGTTGATGAAGGTCATGCAGGTCCCAAGTTTGGAGATATGGCTAATTTCTTCAGAAAGATTGGGTGATGAGAGATGCACAAGAACTCTCACAGCGGTAGCACTTGAATTAGCTGGTGGTAAGAAAACAGGTATACTTTATCTACTTGTTTATATTACTGATTCTTCTTCTGTTGCGGAGACGTGGCTTCGTAGGCTTGGTCACATGAGTAGGAAGGAGATGCATGTTCTTAAGCGGAAGACAAATATATTTGACAGGCTTAAGAACTGGAAAGCCTTGGTGTTCTTGGAGGAGATGGCGGACAGAGTTCAGTGGATGAGGCTGGATACATCTAAGCAGAGCAGTTTGGACATGGATTTTGATTCAAAGAAGCTCGCGGGTAAAAAGTCATCACTCACAGGTGAACACAGGTACCGACGTCGATCAGGAGGAACCGGCGTCGAACAGATAGGTGCCGATGTCGGTCATGTGCAGACCGAAGCCGGCAGTGTCGGGCAGGGTAAGACCGGCATCGGTCATGGGACTGACGTCGGCAGTATTTAAGACCGATGTCGGTCAGGAGGACCGACATCGGCAGCAGGGACACCAGCGCTGGTAGGTTGGTAGTCAGGTACAGACGCATGGAACCGACGTCAGTCGGATGCAGACTGTGGAGTGACTGAGGTCGGTCACTGTAACGAATTTTGGGTGGACAGCATGTTGTCAAGGAGTCTCAAACACCCATATGGAGGACTGAAGGCGTAAGTAGGCCCTCAAATTTGTGTTCCTCTTCTTCATACTTGTTGCTGATTGTATAGCAGGAAGGATCCAGGAAACAGGTGTGAGCTTGGCATGAATGAGGATGTGATTCCTTGGAGCAGAACCAGACGGGAGTCTTGGTAGGTTTGCCAGCTGGATGAAAGCATAGAGACGAATGGATTCCTTAGTAGAAGAATAGAGAGAACGGATACGTGAGACGGAAGACCAGGTATATGGTCTTGAGGTAGCTGCAGGACAGTGGTACAGGTTTTGACAGGTGGAGGACGAAGCATGGCTTCAGTCAGTGTCAGGTAACTACTGTGGTTTGACTTACCAGGTGAATGATGATTGCAACATCACTCTGTTGTTGTATGTGGATAGTATGCTAGCTAGCAGGGGTGTACATACAGGGTTTTGCTGAGCTAAGGGTAAGATTAGTTCAGTGGCATGTCATGAGGAGTTTGGAGCAGCGGAACTCTTTGACATGGGAGGCATGGAGATCACAGGTTGATTTTGTCTCGAGTGGGAGCTGATGTGAATCAGGTGTTGGTGAGGTTCGAGATGCAGACCCAGAGCACACTAAGGGCTGGACAGGTACAGTGTCCGAAATCACATGAGGTCTGGTATAGACCTGAGTATTCCCATGCAGTGGGAGCTGTCAGAGTTAGGAGCCAATTCGGGGAAGTGGGTTCTCAAGTTTTCTGAGAGGGACCGGCAGCAGGTGTTGCTATGCAGGGTCAGGACTTCACTACAGGTGTTGTAGGTTCAGATTTGGCAGGGTACTCGGATGACAGGCGGTACATCACAGGTTGTGTGGTGGGTTGTCTTCAGGTTGGAGCTTGAAGAGGGATACAAACCAGGAAACAGATTAGACAGAGTACAGGTACAGGTACAGTACAGCTGTTTATCTCCAAGTGGGAGATTGTTAGGATTGTGGAGCTAAAAGCTTCACTGATGCAAACAGGAGAGGAGGTTGCTGAAGATTGCAGAGAAGTTGGGGTCGGTCTGATCAGCCGACGTCGGCAGGATAGCAAAGGGAAGCAACTGACGTCGGTCATATATCGGCCGACGTCGGTCACCTCCAGGCAGACAGGGACCGGCGTCGGTCGCCTGTGTGGTTCGACTGCGAGCTATTTACGGGCAGTTAGCTAACGAACCAAGTGTTTGCATGAAGAGATCTAATTTTAGACTGAGAGCTGCAAATCTAATTATTGTAATTAGATGTCTAATTATTGTTTGGATGAGATCTATATAATAGACTCATGGTTGTATTGGAAAAGTGTGCTAGGGAGTAAGAGAGCATAATTATAAGCTCCTTCTGTGTGTGAGGTAGAGCAATGGTGCGTTCCTCCTAGTGCCACAGTACCAGGTGTGTTGGTGCTGGATTGGAGAGCCAGCTGGGTTCTTCAAGAGTGTAGGATCTTGGTCACAGTTGCATGGCCTATATAGGAGATCTACATGGTAAGTAAGATCGTTGATCTGCAGGTGTATGTGTATGCAAGGTCGAGGTTCACAGGTGAGCAGAACCATTGTTTGATTTGCAGGAGTGCAAGGTCATACAGACAGCAACACAACAGGGAGCAGTATCAGGCAGGATCTACTTGGAGTACAGGGGTGTACTCGGATAGAGCAAGAGGAAGGCAAGGAAGTTCCTTCCATAAGTATGGTCTGTTGAATTGCAGGTTGTTGCAGATTCATGGGAGATCTACTTGAAGTACCTTGAGTACTTGTGGAGCACGTGGAATGCTTGTGGAGTGCGTGGAACACTTGTGTTATGCGTGGAGCATGGGAGGTGAACACCAACTCTGTATTTGAGTTGGGTGTTGTGACCTGTGAGAGGGAGAGCTTTGGGGAGAAGAAGTACTGTTCACTTGAGGTGTGGGAAACCTCTGTAAGGTGGTGGAGAAGAAGTGGCATCTTCTTTATTGTATTCTTTTCTGTATAAAGTGTTAATACAAGTTGTGTATTATCTCTCATATGCTGTGTTATTCTGAATTCTAGTTACTTGGTGAATCTGGTTTATTTCCGCATATTAAGTTGCTTGAAGTTTTGGTAATCAATTGTATGTTTCCGGTTTCGCATCCTGACTAGTGGGATCAGAGCATGTTTGTTGTTCTAGATTCCTGACAAGTGGTATCGGAGCCTTGGTTGTAGGTTCTTGAGCTTGATACCAACAAGTGGTATCAGAGCTAAGGTTGCAGGAAGCAGGTTGTGTTTTGATTACAGGGCACTCTCAGGGGTTTCTGATTGAGTGGGAGTAGAGCAACGGCAGATCAAAGTAAGCTAAGAATGGAGGAGTTGAAAAGCACAAACGGTTACTCACGGTCCGATGGAAAGAAAGAGCAGGTAAAAGAACATTGTTGGTTGGTAACAGATCAGCATGAAGAAACTGAAGATACAGATGTAGCAGGTGTTGTTGCATAGGATGTGTTTGCAGGTTTCTTGGATAAAGTTGAATTTTGGATAAAAGATTCGGTTGCCTCTTTCCATGCAGCCCCAGGTAGAGGAGTTGGTAAGCCTTGCCAAAGAATTGGCAAAGGAAAAGTGAAGCTGAAATTGCAGGCGGCCAACACACAGGGGTTGATGAAGGTCATGCAGGTCCCAAGTTTGGAGATATGGCTAATTTCTTCAGAAAGATTGGGTGATGAGAGATGCACAAGAACTCTCACAGCGGTAGCACTTGAATTAGCTGGTGGTAAGAAAACAGGTATACTTTATCTACTTGTTTATATTACTGATTCTTCTTCTGTTGCAGAGACGTGGCTTCGTAGGCTTGGTCACATGAGTAGGAAGGAGATGCATGTTCTTAAGCGGAAGACAGATATATTTGACAGGCTTAAGAACTGGAAAGCCTTGGTGTTCTTGGAGGAGATGGTGGACAGAGTTCAGTGGATGAGGCTGGATACATCTAAGCAGAGCAGTTTGGACATGGATTTTGATTCAAAGAAGCTCGCGGGTAAAAAGTCATCACTCACAGGCGAACATAGGTACCGACGTTGATCAGGAGGAACCGGCGTCGAACAGATAGGTGCCGATGTCGGTCATGTGCAGACCGAAGCCGGCAGTGTCGGGCAGGGTAAGACCGGCGTCGGTCATGGGACTGATGTCGGCAGTATTTAAGACCGATGTCGGTCAGGAGGACCGACATCGGCAGCAGGGACACCAGCGCTGGTAGGTTGGTAGTCAGGTACAGACGCATGGAACCGACGTCAGTCGGATGCAGACTGTGGAGTGACCGAGGTCGGTCACTGTAACGAATTTTGGGTGGACAGCATGTTGTCAAGGAGTCTCAAACACCCATATGGAGGACTGAAGGCGTAATTAGGCCCTCAAATTTGTGTTCCTCTTCTTCATACTTGTTGCTGATTGTATAGCAGGAAGGATCCAGGAAACAGGTGTGAGCTTGGCATGAATGAGGATGTGATTCCTTGGAGCAGAACCAGACGGGAGTCTTGGTAGGTTTGCCAGCTGGATGAAAGCATAGAGACGAATGGATTCCTTAGTAGAAGAATAGAGAGAACGGATACGTGAGACGGAAGACCAGGTATATGGTCTTGAGGTAGCTGCAGGACAGTGGTACAGGTTTTGACAGGTGGAGGACGAAGCATGGCTTCAGTCAGTGTCAGGTAACTACTGTGGTTTGACTTACCAGGTGAATGATGATTGCAACATCACTCTGTTGCTGTATGTGGATAGTATGCTAGCTAGCAGGGGTGTACATACAGGGTTTTGCTGAGCTAAGGGTAAGATTAGTTCAGTGGCATGTCATGAGGAGTTTGGAGCAGCGAAACTCTTTGACATGGGAGGCATGGAGATCACAGGTTGATTTTGTCTCCAGTGGGAGCTGATGTGAATTAGGTGTTAGTGAGGTTCGGGATGCAGAACCAGAGCACACTAAGGGCTGGACAGGTACAGTGTCCGAAATCACATGAGGTCTGGTATAGACCTGAGTATTCCCATGCAGTGGGAGCTGTCAGAGTTAAGAGCTAATTCAGGGAAGTGGGTTCTCAGGTTTTCTGAGAGGGACCGGCAGCAGGTGTTGCTATGCAGGGTCAGGACTTCACTACAGGTGTTGTAGGTTCGGATGTGGCAGGGTACTCGGATGATAGGCGGTACATCACAGGTTGTGTGGTGGGTTGTCTTCAGGTTGGAGCTTGAAGAGGGATACAAACCAGGAAACAGATTAGACAGAGTACAGGTACAGGTATAGTGCAGCTATTTATCTCCAAGTGGGAGATTGTTAGGATTGTGGAGCTAAAAGCTTCACTGATGCAAACAAGAGAGGAGGTTGCTGAAGATTGCAGAGAAGTTGGGGTCGGTCTGATCAGCCGACGTCGGCAGGATAGCAAAGGGAAGCAACCGACGTCGGTCATATATCGGCCGACGTCGGTCACCTCCAGGCAGACAGGGACCGGCGTCGGTCGCCTGTGTGGTTTGACTGCGAGCTATTTACGGGCAGTTAGCTAACGAACCAAGTGTTTGCATGAAGAGATCTAATTTTAGATTGAGAGCTGCAGATCTAATTATTGTAATTAGATGTCTAATTATTGTTTGGATGAGATCTATATAATAGACTCATGGTTGTATTGGAAAAGTGTGCTAGGGAGTAAGAGAGCATAATTATAAGCTCCTTCTGTGTGTGAGGTAGAGCAATGGTGCGTTCCTCCTAGTGCCACAGTACCAGGTGTGTTGGTGCTGGATTGGAGAGCCAGCTGGGTTCTTCAAGAGTGTAGGATCTTGGTCACAGTTGCATGGCCTATATAGGAGATCTACATGGTAAGTAAGATCGTTGATCTACAGGTGTATGTGTATGCAAGGTCGAGGTTCACAGGTGAGCAGAACCATTGTTTGATTTGCAGGAGTGCAAGGTCATACAGACAGCAACACAACAGGGAGCAGTATCAGGTAGGATCTACTTGGAGTACAGGGGTGTACTCGGAT
The DNA here is from genome assembly GCA_037957365.1 of Torreya grandis. Lineage (NCBI taxonomy): Eukaryota > Viridiplantae > Streptophyta > Pinopsida > Cupressales > Taxaceae > Torreya > Torreya grandis. The sequence continues at coordinate 5,503,174 of JARHVA010000413.1, forward strand.
AGAGCAAGAGGAAGGAAAGGAAGTTCCTTCCATAAGTATGGTCTGTTGAATTGCAGGTTGTTGCAGATTCATGGGAGATCTACTTGAAGTACCTTGAGTACTTGTGGAGCACGTGGAGTGCTTGTGGAGTGCGTGGAGCACTTGTGTTATGCGTGGAGCATGGGAGGTGAACACCAACTCTGTATTTGAGTTGAGTGTTGTGACCTGTGAGAGGGAGAGCTTTGGGGAGAAGAAGTACTATTCACTTGAGGTGTGGGAAACCTCTGTAAGGTGGTGGAGAAGAAGTGGCATCTTCTTTATTGTATTCTTTTCTGTATAAAGTGTTAATACAAGTTGTGTATTGTCTCTCATATGCTGTGTTATTCTGAATTCTAGTTACTTGGTGAATCTGGTTTATTTCCGCATATTAAGTTGCTTGAAGTTTTGGTAATCAATTGTATGTTTCCGATTTCGCATCCTGACTAGTGGGATCAGAGCATGTTTGTTGTTCTAGATTCCTGACAAATATCATAACCTGTAACTCATGCATTGAATTCCTTAAATTTAGAAATGAGTAGTGTTTCTTAAACATTATAGACCACCCTATGATACACTATAGGCATCAATAGGAGGATGCATTCATAGAGGATCTAAATTATAAAATTTGATAATGTTCCCCTAGAAGTCACCATTTATTGAGGTTAATAGACCCCATTTTTGAAAATGCAGACCCTTGTTTCAAAAAAATTCAAATTTGTGATTTAAATTGAAAATGCAGACCCTTGATTATAATTATTTATTTGAAGATAATCCAAACCTAGTTCTCATTTAACTTACTGACATGTATCCATTTGATCCTTGTCTTATTTTTCCTAATGCTGCTAATGGTTGCTTTTATGTTTCCAGGTTTCAGGTTTGATGGAGTCTCAACATTGTGAACAATGTCTAAGATTTTAGGGATTTAATGATAAATTGACCCTTTGATTAGTCATTGGTCTTTAATTGCATAATTGGATTCATTTTTGAGCATATAAAAACCCTTAGACTAATTATTTTAGCCTAAGTTTGTTTAATTTGAATTCAAATGTACACAGGTTCTTTTTATTTGAAATTACATGGGAACACTTTATATTTGTTTGAAACTTAGCTTATACTTTATCCTAAGGTCTTAATTGTGTTTATTAATATGAATAAAACCTTATTCTCAACCTTTATGCTAAGTTATTTATGTCTTGAGACCCCTTAGTTTAATATATTATTTGCTTAGACTAATTAAATACAAGGTCCTTTTTATCATATTTTACACTTAGTCTAAAATCTTACCCTAAGGTTCTCATTCACATTTATTAATGTGATAAAAAACTTAAGTTAAAGATTTTATCCTAATTTATACATGTTCCCTGACCCTTTACTTGTTTATTATATTGTCTGGAGGAACCAATCATGTTTGATTACATGTATCAATATCTAATAGAGCATGTTAAGGAGGGCATCTAAGATCTAATGGCGTGAGAGAGAAGTTGAAAAGTTGAAAGCCATATGAGTAAGCATGAAAATGAAAAGTGTCATGCCCATGTCTCACAGATGAAATTTTTAGCACTATCTCAAATATCAATGGTGCATAATTGAGCGTACACATTCTAATCAATGGAAAACATTAATTCAAAACTTTAACGAAGCCCTGAGAAGAGCAAAAAGGTGATATGTGTCACCATCAAGGAGATTGAGTCATAATATCAGTAGCTCAAGGATCAAAGGACAAAACCTAGAGGATCAAGATCAATAGTGCACATTGATCTGTGCATTTAAGATCCAATGGTATGAAATGAAAGTTGAAAATTCAAAAGTCGTATGAATGAATGTGGTAGTGACATGTTTCATGACCATGATGAATGGAATACAAATAAAATAATAGTGCTCAACCTCTCAAATCCAAATCAATGGTGTGAGGTGAGGGAGAATTTTCAATGGACCCAGGCCCAATGAGATGTTGAAACATGTCTTAAAGAACAAATGGTCACTTTTTAAATATTAATGAGCTATGTGACATGATAGAACCACATAAGTGCCAAGTCAGATTATGAGATATCATGGACTCAAAAAGGAAAAGGTATAAATACAAAATCTAAAATAAATTTAAGTCATAAATGTCACATAGCTTGAATAACTTACCACTATTAAAGCTTTATGCGAACCTCTAGAGAACCCTAACATGTAGAAAATACCTAATTCAACACTTTGTTCATTGTAATCAATCTAGGGAGAATCAAATTGATGTTTGTGTAAGGATAATTTAGTATAGAGTTGAATTATAGACCATTAGTGAGCAATTAGATCAAAATTACAGGCATGACAACTCGAAAGGGTGTCTCAAAAGAGGATGTGGAGCTATATTTAACATCAGACATGGAAGGGAGAGTTTTTAGAGACATAGAGTTCATTGAAAATGTTTTGAATACTGGAGACAATAATTTATCACACTTGTTTTGGACCATAGAGAATTAGTAGGCCATCACCCAAGAGGAGGAAAATAATGTGTCTACCAAGAAGATATACTATGTCATTTCATAATTCAAATGACTGGTCTCCACTATGCAATATTAAAACCTGAGGTAATCCATTGTAATGATAGCCTTGATATAATTTATAAGGATCCTAAAATAGATAAAGGATGGATAATTAATGATCACACTCACAAAAATGTGGCATATATCTCTATTATAGCTTTGGAAAACTATTGTAAATTACCCAAGCCACAAATTGACCTACCTTCTATCAATGCTTGGGCCTAAGAGAATGGTTTAAAGGACATATTTTCCCTATGGATATATTCTAGGAACCAAGTATTTTTATACTTTAGCAAGAACATCTTAATTATCTAATTTAAACCAAGGATAAGGATGATTATGATAATGTCAAACAAACTATGTGGAAATTCCACCACAACCTATGTTGGTCTTGTCTAGGTGCCAATTTTCTATTTCATGGTTGAAAAGAAAATTACCCCTCCCCTAGGTGAAATAATTAACATTTATTTGAGTAGGTAAATTTATGCCATCAAGAAAAATAAGAAAACACATTTTTACATGATGGTATAGCTCTTGGATGCTCTTTGTGCTACTACTAAGATCCCAAATAAAAGGGAGTGGTCACCCAGTGGAACACAAACATTTTCATAATACTATTCCAAGCTACACATATTCAAGTATAAGGATCACATCAAATTCATCTATGATTATATATATCCAACCCTTAGTAAAGCCATAATGAGTCATCCCATGGAAATAATCAACCCACTAATCAAGAAGTTTGTTTAAGCTATGGGTGATATCTACTTATACCTAGATTATATAGTTATCAGAATTGAAGAAACCTAGTGCACTCCTCTCAAGCTACCCATCCATGTCCTTAACAAGCTAGAAAATCAAGAGGTGGCATATAAGCTATTTCATGGTATAGATGGTCTCTATAAGACCAAGAGAAATAGGCTCCTTCATAACTACCCAATAACTATTGGGAATACCATTTTCAAGCAATGGGACAACATTGAGGTAGCCTCCAAACACAAAACCTTTTTCAATCTACAAAATGATGATCTAAAATAGTAGGACCCTTATGGGAAGGTTAAGGAGCATTTAAAGGTCAAAAAGATTCTAAGTGTGCCCTATTATCATTAGCTTGGTGATTATGATCCCATTTATACTAAATCATCTAGCTACTTTGAGGTCACAAGAAGGTTGAAGGAGCATAAACTTAGACCTGAAACCATACTAGAGAGGAACCAAAAAGGAGATGATAGATGGAAACTAGGGCCTAAGAAGTACTATTTATTGAGTAGTGCACCTACTAGACCTCCATCTTCACAACCACAATCAAAGCACAAATTTGAGGCATAAATTGAGAAAAGACCATAGGAAGGAAGACCTAATGATTTAACTTCTTCTTCATCAGTCCTTTAGTCATAAAAGGAAGAAGAGCAAGAATTACCTTAGGAGGAGGTACACATGATAAAATTTGATCCTAATGAGACTATAGAAGATCCACTTAAAATGCTATCAATGTCTTATGAATTAGATGATGAATAAGCTCAAACTAAGGAAACCAAAGAATAAAAGGGGGAGGTAGTATTCAACTTAGTTCCTATTGACACCCCCAAAAGGAAGTTGAGTTGGCCATTGTTCCTAGAGCCAAGAAGCCCAAAGTGACTTTCACTCATCCTTTAAGTGAATTCAATCTATTTAGTGAATAAAAATTGATATATAGTCTAGCTATTCCAAAGTGGTTTTTTTATGGACCTAGATTAAATAAAGTCCCTACTAGGCATCATCCTTGGGCTATGATGCAAGCTATCAAAATCCCTCTACATGAAGAGTTCAAGCCATGGATTGTGGATCTACAAAAGGAAAATGAAAGAAGGTTAGCTATCCCAGGTCAATTAAGTGGAGCAAAAGTAGATATCCTAACTCCCTAAATGACTCAATCCAAATTTGAGGTCAAGTTTTACCCAAATATTATTGGCTTGGTAAGGATGACTAAGAAACAGGTCATCTAAGGTGGTGAAGAAATGACTTATCAAAAGGTGAAGCCTTTGGTTGGGTTGACCCAAGTAGGAACACCAAATCCTAGATAAAATCCTATATTTAAAGAGGATCCATTAGAATTAGCCCAAGCTCAAACTAAATAATTACAAGATATCATCAAAGGTGTGTAACAATAAAAGAAGAACTTGAAGCAACAAGCCATCTTGTCAATTCTAGATGTAATGGTCAAAATTTTTGAAGATGCTTTATTTGACATGTTTAATTCTTTGAAGTCAATAAATTCTAGGTAAAGTGTATTAAGGTAGTAGGGTACTAAAGCCATCAACCTATTTCTCTAATTTTATAAATCAAGAGGCAAAGTAAAGGATTTCATCAACATCCTAATAAAGGATCAAATCCCTAATTTTGAAACATTTAGTTTGGCACATCTGAACATGGCCATGGGGTTATTGATAGATAAAATTAAGAGTCTGAATATATAATCCAAGGACCTAGAGAACTTTTATGAGTATGACAAGTAGTTATAGAATAGGATGGATCATTTATTAGGGAGCATAATCAAGGATCCTACTACACTCAACTCACTTGATCTAATAATTGATTATGAATTAGAGAATAAAGCGACTAAAGTCATGTGGGAAGTGAAAAAATAGAGACAAGGGAAGACATGAGATGATAACACAAAGATCATGGACATGATATTTATTGTAGAAGAGATGATTTTAGAGGAAAATAACATAAAATAAGTATTAGAAAGGGATGATAAGGACCTCAAAAACATGGAAAATCAAGAGGATGAAATCTTCATTGATCCCTTTATCAACCAAAATCTCATTGATGATCAACATGGCAAAGCAATGAAGATCCTTTAGAAAAAATAGGGGACTATAGTAGCAAGAGGGCCTCAAAGTTGAATTTATTGATTAAAGTATATTCTTTTTGTAATTGAACATGTATTTTTTTTGAAAGTGGAATATTATTTTGAAAAATCATGTGAAACTTTGTAAAGCACATTACTTATAGGTCAATACATTTAGGAAATGTGATAATTTTAGAACATTGTAGAAGTGACAGTTATCCTTGACACTTATACATCTATAAATTGGCATGATTGACCAACATACCTCAGCATTCTATAAAAATGGTATTGTTAATTGTAAAAAGGAGGGAATTTTGAGCAAGAAAACTTGTCATAATTTTGGAGTAATTAATGCAAATAGGGAATTCTAAAATGTATATCTCATTTGTTTGTGTGAATTGTGTCATGGCTTCTCTCTCAATTGTTTGATTTGAATTCAAATGTTAATGGTTCTTATGAATTTTTGATGTGCACTTTTCGAATGCAGAGTTGTTAATTTGTGTTAATGCTAGATTGAATGAAAGTTCTTAGGTTCATTTTTTTCCATGCTCTTCTTGTAGATGTGCTTATGTTATTTTCTTATAGGGGTAAAAATTTAAGTGAATATTGTTCTTATATGCATTCTTTCACTTAGATGCTTTCCTAATGTGTGGTAGGATTTGAGATTATGTTATTTCATGTTATACATTGGTTTTAAGTGCATATCCAAATTATATTTAAAATTTGTCATAGTATCTAGGTTAAATATCACCAACATCAATATGTTCCTTCTCTTCCCTACCATTCCCTTTGTTTTTTCTTTGATCAATTAACTTTATATTAGTTTACATTATGAATATTAATCTTAGAATTATAATTTAGATTAATATTTGAGCATAATTCACTTTACTTATTTAAGATCACTCTCATTTACAAAGGTTAACTATCAGGCCACAGTTACTCCCAACAACCAAAATTTATAAATTTTATGAAATAGTTCACTTATTCTACCATTATTCCACCATATCTATCTTGAATATCATAACTTTAAATTCATGCATTGAATTTCTTGAATTCATAAATGATTAGTGTTTCTTAAACACTCTAGACCACCCTATGATACACTTGTATGCATCAACACCATATTATCCATCCCAAATGGGCTGATTTAGACTGGTGAGAGAGGTTCAAGGAGTATTTAGGCACATGGTGATGAGTTATAGACATTGATAGGGGTTGGAGAGGGAGAGTCAATCTTGGTAGACCTTGGCATAGGAGAGTGGCACATGTGGTGACCACTATCCAACTCAAATATGTGTAGGCTTAGGTGGCCAATCTATAGGGATAGGTTATTGGTTTGAGATCTTAGATTTCCTCATTATAATGTACTATTTAGAGGGTAAAATCATAGGCATATATTGGTAGTGTGGCTCGGACACAATATAGACATGATGGAGCCTAGCCTTAGAGCTAGAGATATTATATTTTTATAAAACACATGATGATATCTATATATATATATTGATGTTGAAATTTGTATTGATCTCATGAGTTGTACTTGGATGTAGATGTTGATGCATAGATATATTTTTTATAGCACATGTATTTTTCTTTTGTTTTATATGGTATGGGAAATATATGATGAGTGTTTTCTTTTTTAGCATTATGTGATACACATGCATGGTTAAAAAGAAAAAGGAAAAAATGGCTTGGAAAAGCATAAGTAATCAAAAACAAATGTACTACACACTATATCACAATGGAAAAAGTTTATTAATAAAATATGACTAAATATAATAAACCAAAGATGGTAAAAAGTGTAAAAAAATATTTTTAAACCATGTAAAATATTTTCACCAAGTTAAAACAAATAAAAATTGCATATATCACATTGGGAAGTATGAAAATATTATAATAAAATGGAAGGCACATGAAAAATCAATGGTATAAAAATAAAACAATTAAGTCAATCAATCATACTACATCATGTTGGGAAGTATAAAAAGAAAGACAAAATTGTAAAATGAAATTAAATTGTTCACACTAATTCTAGCTAGAAAGTATGAAAAATTAAAAAAAATAGTTTTAAGCATACATGCAATTAGAAAATAAGAATATAAAAGTGAAATATTAATGAATTAAACATATCACATATTAAATCAATATTGGAATCATGTCAATGACGTGTAACACATAATCGAACACCAACAATCTTAAATTTAGCACATGTAATTTTATTATGATTGGGGTATTGGAATATTTTATGAGGAGGACCTGGTCTCATCCATGGTCTTACACTAAAACTTACAAAGGGAACACCAATGATGTGGAAATAACTATGGGAATGATTTTAAAAGGATGTTTGTAATGTGGTAATGTTTGAGGAAGTATTGGTCTTATCCATGGTCTTACACTAAAACTCACAAAAGGAAACCCTAAGGGGAATGATCAGTTAACAAAATAATATTTCTCAAGGGGAAATATTAGGGATATTGTAAATAAAATAAGGAATGTAAAAGTCATGATGTAGGCATCTATGATAAGACCTTAAGAAACATGAGGCATCCTAGGTACATAGGAAAGCCACTAAGAGTCTAGTAACCATAAAAATATAAAGGATACCCATTCATAATAAGCATAAAGCTATATTGGAAAATAAGTGAGATACTAAGATTGACTCATGATGTTTATATGAAAAATAAATGTAAAATGGACCTACATTCCCCTAACATGTTCCTCATTCTACGGGACCTCTTACAGAGTCGTCAGTCTAATGTGAAGATTAGGTACTTGTGTGAAAAAGTAGGTAGCACTAAAAGATTTTTTATTTTGATTTCCCGATCTACTAGTTTACCACACCCCAATAGACTTCAAATCTATTATGAGGCCAACTGTGGAGTTTTTCTTTGATTAGAAAATGGAGATGTTTATGAATTACATATTTTAGTGTGATTTGAATTTTGAAATTTGTATGTTACATTTTGTATCATTATTTGTTGTTTAAATGATTTGGATTTTAAATTTTATGGATTTTATTATTCCTCATCTATATGGATTTAGAATAACCAACATGAGAGATATAAGTGATACACATGAATGAGATTTAGACTTTGGGTACAGAATTCTAAGTATCTAATGATATGATTGACTAAACACTTAGGCTTGCCTATAAACTAGTATGTTATCTAAAGTTTCAACTGTATGTATGCTTAGTGTGAAAAATGAGATAAAATAATAAAATGAGATCCAAAGTATATCAGTAAGATGGGATTATAATGAGATGACTTGTTTGCTAACTGATCATTGGGTAAAGAATGGTTGCTAAGGGGAGCAAGGTTTGAATAACCAAGTCACAATAATAATTATCCATGTTGTTGAGATAATGTAACAAACAAACATTAAGAAAGAGAAAGACATCCATGCAAATAAATTATCTCATAAATATAAGTGTGAAATCATGGAAAAAAATGAAAATAAACTATAAGAAAGGATGAAAAAGAAATGAAACTATAAATAATACATAATGCATAATATAAACATCCATGTGAAAATAGATAAATAAAGCATAATTTGACACATATTCAAATGATATAAGATATATAAAATTGGATCACAAGTCCAATTCAAAATCATAATGAAGACTAAATAAAAGGAACACCATGTTGTGTTCAAAAATACTGATAAATCTATCCATAAATATTATCTACGTAATCCTAAATATCTATATGAAGTTGGATCCTAACAGTAGCTAAAGTCTCATATATGCTCATGAAAAGATGTGAAAAGACCACTCACCAAATCTCCTCAACAAAAAATGTAGGCATAGCTGAAGAATCATGTGCGCGAGGGCTCTCATGTGTGGAATATCCAAGGAGGGGTGTAAATGCCAAAATAGGAATGGTATCTGTAGAACAAAAAGGTGGCACCACCAGTGGAGAAGGAGCCATATGTGGGGAAGAAGACATAAGGGAAGAAGGAACCATAGGGGAATAAGGAGAAGCAAATGGTAAAACAAATTTAATGTATGTAAATGGAAATACAACTAGTCTATTAATCAATCCTGGCTCAAAGAAGATAAATCCTAAATACACTTTTGATTGTTGATATATCAGATATTTGGGGTCATGACCAAGATGGATCCACTTGACCTAACCAAGGGATCTCTTACCATAATAAAATTACTAGAGAGGGTTCTAAAACCTCTAGTCAAGCAATACCATGTAATAACCCTATATAGTTCATATGTTTTCATATTCATAAATTATATGCAAATTAAATTAAATTCTAATCTGGTGCTCACCAATGCTTGTGGCACAAAGTGGGGGTAATAAACATAAAAAGTAAAAATGCACAAAATATATATACTCACATCAATATATAATAAATATTAATGCATGGGATAGAAGTACAAATGATAATCTATATATTTTTACTCAATCATCAATTCTTACTCTGGTAAATGGTAGAGAATGTATGAAAATAGAAATGTAATTAATCTATTAATCAATCCTAGCTCGGAGAAGATAAATCTTACTTACACTTTTGATTATTGATACATTACATATTTAGGTTCATGACCAAGATAGATTCACTAGACCTAACTAAGGGATCTCTTACCACAATAAAATCTCTAAGAGGGTTCTAAAGCCTCTAGTCAAGCAACACTATGAAATAACCTTAGCTAGGTCATATGTTTTCATATTAATAAAGTAAATGACAAGTAATTAGAGTATAATATAGTGTTCACTAAATCTTGTGGCATAAAGTGGGGGTATTAAACAAACAAATTAAACATGCATAGAAGATATATATTCATGTTAATGTAAAGGAGATACTATTGCATGGGATAGAATTATAAATGCTAATATATCTATTCTTACAATAGAGGGGAAAAGTTATGAATACTTACCTTTGAAGAAGAATCTACCAAGATATAATATCTCCCTTGTCCAAGGTGTTTCACAAGAGGTAGTTGTGGTATATAAGGATAACAAGGATAGTTCAGCTCTAAGATACACAACTTCTCTATGCATACAAAAGACTTATCCATAAGATAATATACATATCTCCAAAGAAAGTATTGCAACCCTAATTTATATTCTTCAAGTAGAATGGTGGATAAGAAGATGTGCAATATACTCTTATTCTTCTTCTCTTCCTCATAAATGATAAAATGAATATGTATATCGTTGAATCTAACCCTAAACCTTTTTAAAAAATTATCTAATAAGTTTGGCCCAATCGACTATGTATTATTATTGATAAAAACCAATTAGGTATTCATATAGGTAATCTAGGGAATGACCTAAACCCTTAATGTGTTTTACCAATTTAAATATAAGGTCGATGGGGCTAATGCTATAACATAAATCATCAAAAAGTGTTTATTGCTTAGGAGGGGGCCAATGAAGATGGTAAAATATTGGAGGAGTAGGCAATAAAGGATACAAGGATTATGAAAGTGTCTAGGATATGGTTGTGTAGATAACAAGTGGTGGTATAAGGGACAATAATCTTGAATTCCACCAATGGTATATTCACCCTTTCCTAGTGCACCTTGTAAGGCATGCACTCAAAGATTCAGAATCAATGGGTTATTAGAAAAGAGAAAACATCAATAATTGATAAAGTTTGAAAATATTATGTGTATACATATACCCCAATTTAAGCTCATCACATGTCACGTATGTGTAACAGGGGATGGTGCTTCGAGAAAATAACATAGAAACACACAATATTGAAACTAAATGAATTGCAATAAGTAAAAAATAAGATAAACTAAAGGACAAAATTGAAAAATACATACCTTTACTTATCTTAGTGATGTAGATAAATAATTAAGTCTAAGAAATGTGAAGGTGTCTAATGTAGGGAATATTAAGTGAATGTGTAAAAATTATCGAAAAAGAGTGAAAAAATATTTTTTTCGTAAAATGTACATTAATATGTTGAAAAACATCTATGATGTTAGGATTTTAGAACATCTTATGGTTCGAAAAAAGAGCTAATAGAAACAAAGATATTCTTAAAAAAATGGAATGTAGTGTTAAATATTTGATAGGTAAATAATTTTGAATAATAAATATAAATAGGGTAAAAACAATTCATTTGTTATTTTTACTATTTTGAGAAAATAGAGTTCTAAGAGACCTAGTTTGAGACTAGAGAGCCATCATGGTAAGGAGCTAACAACTAAGATGGGGAGGATGCCTGACAGCTATAACAAGGGCAATAAAAGTAAGCAATCATGAATTTCAATTTTTTTAAGTAATTTTATTTTAAGTTGAGCTGGATATATAAAATTGATGGGTGGGCAAAATATAGGCACTGAAACTAACCTTAGGAAATTTTTAGGTAGACTAGGGGTACAATGTAGTGTTGGGAAGGAAGAAGTTAAACCAATAAATGCCCAAGGTATTTATGGTAAATGGTCAAAAAATCATTGTATTGTAAGAAGAGAGTTGACTTAGTTAACTCAATTAGTAAGGTGTATATAATGTAGAGGCAACTATGTAGCAGTGGGCTAACATAGTATTGCTAAGGGTGGATGATTGCATAGTAGTAGGCCAATAGAGTTTGAAATGAAAATAAGGTTGGATACATACTAAATGGTTGATATATTTTGTAAAAGAGGTCCAACTGTATACCATAGGGCTGATGTAGTATGCTAAAGGAAAGACAAGGGCCGATTTAGTATTAAAATGTTTCAATGTTGTGAAATAAGATGGGTACATGGTTTATTTAGTATCAAATGGGCTGATTGTGTAGGAAAATTAAAAAAACATAGGAAACTAAATCAAACCAGTTGATGAAGTTTTTAATTTGTGAATTTTTAAGAATGTATTTTAAATATTTATGACATGGAGAATTGATACATCATTAGTTATTTGATATTTTGTAGAGACGCTACAAATATTAGTGCTTGATAGATGCATCATGGCTATTATATTTGTTAGATAATTTGAGTGACATGGATAGAGCTCGATGGGTCACCTTGGGCTTTAGTGACATCATGGAGATGAGATAGATCCATTTGAGTGTTGATCTCATTATCATGTTCCTAAGAGCATGGGAATGGTTAAACAACACTTTTTGATGGGAGGTGGATGGGGACACCATTAAGGTGGGTATCACTTTGGATTACATCCATGCATTGCTTTCACTTCTTATCAGTGAGACACTTATGATTATAGACACACCAGAGGATTTGGATGAGAAATGAGCATTAGCATGGCGGGCTACATGCTTAGATAGGATTTACCATGGGTTGAGGGTGAGCTTATTTAAAATTTATGTTTCATCTATTTTATACATCTATAAATTGGTGAGAGGACTTATGATAGAATGAGTTTTATGTCATAAGTTAATTGGTAAGGTGACACTGTATGTGATAGCCTTGTGTCAATCCATATTAGATTAGAGAGCACTCAATGATTTTGGGGATGTCATATGTGTCTATCTCATGCATGATATGTATGGGATGTTATCTAAAGGGAAAAATACCATGGAGCCTATGGTTTTATTTATTACATGGATATATAAGAGGTTTCCCATGTATTATCTAGTTGGTTTACCCTCTGTGGTTGATAATAGGTTGCCTTGGGTTTTGAGATGGAGACAATACCATGTAGCATGAGTCATGCCTAATGTGTCTACATCATAAATGATCACATGAAGGGAGATCAAGTGGTATCCCTATACACATATAATTGTTATATAGCCTAGTTGGTCGACCATTATGATAGGGTTAGAATGGGTGTGAATCATGGGCCACTACACATCATGGGTGGAGCCATTTCTAGTGGCATGCTTACATGGATAGTTTGGACTCCCCCTGTAGGCCCCTCTAGTAGTGCCTGCTTATTAAGCATGACATGATATAGAGATGAGAGGGAGGGGAGGTAGAGGGGTACTTATATAGATATCAGTGATGAGGCCTTGGTGTGCTAGACCATAGAGTGGTTGGGAACAATAGAAGGCAATAGTGGAAATAGTAGGGGGAGAGGCTATGGATGTGGATGTATGCATATAACAAGTGTCAAAGTAGAGGTGAAAATGACCACTACATCCTAATTAGAGATGGAGGCACCATCGATAATATGAGATGCAAATTCAAGATACTGCATAAGAGGACCCAATAACCACTCTAAGACATAGTTGGTTCATAGAAGTACCCTTAAGGATAGCATCGCAACATGATCTAGTGGTGATACTTAGGTTTTCACTAGTGTGGAGTCAGCCTACAAAGGGGGTGATTGACAGGCAAACATATGGAGATGCTATCATCGATGAGACTAGCACTGGTGAGTAGTGTGTTAATTTTGATTTAAGTCTTTGATATAGGACACTAGTTTCATTTTGATTATGGTAGATAGATAATTTTGAGATATATATGTGATTTGATACCTATCTATTTTTTATTTTTAATATCTTATATTAAAGGAGATCATATGGGTATTTTTGGTTATGGTGGGGCACCATGACATTTTAGATGGGGTGTTGGATCTATATAACCCCACCACATTAGAATATCTTATGGTTCCATCTACCCTAGCTTAGGTGGGTTGGTTTAGACTAGTGATATAGGTTGTGAGGTAGCTTCAAGCACACAGTGATGGGCTACATCCATTGGTAGGGGTTGGAGAAGAGAGACACAGACCGGGTAGTCCCTCATGAGGAGAGAGTGGTACACATGTTGATTACCATTTAAATTAAATAGGTACAATCTCAATTAGTCAATTTATAGATAAGGTTGTTGGTTTGAGATCCTAGACTGCCTTATTACAATGTACTATTCAGAGGGAAGAGTCACAAACATCTATGGGTAGTGTGGCTAGGTCACATAATAGACATGATGGAGCCCTACCTTATATTTAGAGTTATTATATTTTTTATTTTTTATAAAACACATGATTATATATATATATATATATATTGATGTTGATAGTTGTATTTATCTCATGAGTTGTACTTGGATGTGGATGTTGATCCATGGATATATTTATTATAACACATGTATTTTATTTTTATTATATATGCTATGGGAAATATATGATGAGTGTTTTATTTTCTAGCATTATGTGATACACATGCATGGTTAAAAATAAAAAGACAAAAATGACTTGGACAAGTATAATTAATAAAAAACAAATGTAATACACACTATATCATGATGGGAAATGTGTAATAACAAAATATGACTAAATATAATAAACCAAAGATGGTAAACAGGGTAACAAATGTTTTTAAACCATGTAAATAAAATACACCAAGTTAAAACAAAATAAAAATCACATTATATCACATTAGGAAGTATGAAAATTTATAATAAAATGAAAGGCTCAGGGAAAGCCAATGGTATAAAAAAAATTAAGTCAATCAATCATACTAAATCATGTTGGGAAGTAAGAAAGAAAGAAAAAATGTAAAATAAAATAAAATTAATCACACTAATTCAATATGGGAAGTATGAAAAATTTAAGACAATGGTTTTAAGCATAATGCAATTGTAAAATTAGAAGATAAATGTTAAATATTAAATAAGAAAGCATAAAATATGATAAATCAAGATGAGAAGCATGTCAATTATGTTTAACTCATAATCAAACACTATTTATCTCAAATTTGACACATGTAATTTTATTGTGACTTGGGTGTTGGAATATTTTATGTGGAGGACCTGCTCTTACACTGCAACTTATAAAGGGAACACCAATGAGGTGGAAATAATTATGGGAATGATTTTAAAAGAATGTTTGTAATGTGGTAATTTGTGAGGAAAGTCTAGTTCTATCCATGGTATTGCACTATAAATCATAAAGGGAAACCCTAGGGGGAATGATCAGTTTAATAAAAAATTCTCAAGGGGAAATATTAGGAATGTTTTAAATGAAAGAGGGAATGTAAAAATTATGACATATGCATCTATGAAAAGACCTTAGGAAACATTAGGCATCCTTGGTACACAGGAAAGACACTAAGATTTTATTAACCATCAAAATACAAAGGATACCCATTCACAATAAGCACAAAGTTATATAGGTAAATAAGTGAGATTCTAAGATCGAATCATGTTAGTTATATGAACAATAAAATTAAAATGGGCCTACCTTCCTAAAACATGTTCCCTATTCCTCAAGACCTCTCATAAAGTCATCGGTCTACTATGAATATTCAATACTTATATGACAAAGTAGGTAGAACTAAAAGGTTTTTTAATCCTCCTTTCCCAATATACTAGCCTACCACACTCCAATGGACCTCAACCCTATCATGAGGCCAACTATGGAGTTTTAGTTTTGATTATAAAAATGAGGTGTGTTATGAATCATGTCTTTTAGTATGATTTGACTTTTGAAATTTGTATTTTTCCTTTTATATCATTTCCTATTTTTTAAATGATTTGGATTTTAAATTTTATGTCTTTTATGATTCCTCGTCCATATGGATTTGGAATAACCAACATGAATGATAAAAATGATACACATAAATGAGCTTTAGAATTTGGTTAAATTGAGTTAAGTAGCCAAAGATATGATTGACTAAAAACTTAGGCTTACCTATGAACTAGTATGTTATCTCAAGTTTCAATTGTATGTATGCTTAGTATGAAAAAGGAGAATAGGTAATAAATGAAGATCCAAAGCAGATTGGTAAAATAGGATTACAATGAGATGTCTTGTTTCCTAACTGATCACAAGGTAAAGAAGCATTACTAAGGGGAGCAAGGTTTGTATAACCAAATCACAATAACAATTATCCATGTTTTTAAGATAAGGTAGCAAAAAATATGAGGAAAGAAAAAGACATCCATGAAAATAAATGAATTCAAAATATAAATGTGAAATAATGGAAAGAATGAAAAAGAATCCTTATTAAAATATGGGATAAAAATGAAACCATATAAAACATATAAATGCATAATATAAAGATCCATGTGAAATAGATAAGTGAAACCAAATTTGACACATAATCAAATGATATAAGATATATAAAAGTGGATCACGAGTCCAATCCAAAATCATAATGAAGAATAAAGTGAAATAACACCATGTTGTGTTCACAAATACTAGTAAATTTGTTTGAAAATATTCTCCATGATATCTAAAATATATCTATGAAGTTACATCATAGCATTAGCCAAAGTCTCATATATCCTCATGGAAATATATGAAAAATAGCTCTCACCAAATATCCTTAATATAAAATTTAGGTGTAGCTAAAGGATCATGCTTTTAAGGGATCGTTTGTGTGGAATATCTAAGGAGGGGATTAAATGCCATAATAGAAATGGTATCTATGGATCAATAAGGTGACAACACCAATAGAGAAGGAGCCACAGGTGTGGAAAAAGACACAATGGAAAAATTAACCATAGTGGAAGAAAGAGGAGCCTTATTACATGGGTGACCTATGGGAGGAGGAATAGTAGGCATAGGAATGGTCATAAGGTGATCATGAAGATGATTCTAGAGAATGTGATAATGATCAGTATGATGTGTGGAGATATAACTTTGTCTTTGGGCTAGGGAAGGGTAAGACATAACATATCAATATATTGTTGAAAATTTTGATAATGGGTAGAATAATGATTATCTATTCCATAAAATTAACATATATACTTCTTATTAGACTTTAGGGGTCTACTAAAAAAAGAGGTAGAATCAAAAGATGGGGAAGGTTGATATAACAAGTAGTCTCTGGTCCAATGAATGGTAAATTTGTGAATATCATAGTAAGGTTTATAGTTCTATTGTAAACATAATGACTGAGAGTAGTAAGGGGGTCAATCAGTCTTTACAACTTTTACTACAATTCCAATTAAGCATTCATGAACATTCATTCGAACATATAGATCAAAAAATGACTAAGTAACCATCTACATATGCATGAAATATAAGAAAACAAGATAACACATCATATATGTGGGAAATCCTCAAAGGGGAAGAAAACCCATTGATACATGTAAATGGAATACAATCCTATAATACAAAAGATCATAATTAAGTGAAGTACCAACTCCACATGGAGCACCAATCCCAAATAACTAAGCACCAACCCAACTAAGCTTTAACAAGCTCTAAATTTTAAGGGGACACCAACCCCATAGATGAATTAGTACCAACTCATCCACCTAAAACACTTGATCACCTTCATTGCACCTTATTACTCATATAATAGATGATGAACACCTTTTTTAGCTCTTCACACACTTTTATCCGTCTCAAAACTACCTGTAGGCTTCTTCGCTCGATTAGATCTCTTTAAGATAGATTAGGTCATATGACCTTGATATTCCTCTATAGTACCATTTTTATATCTTCATTACAATTTTTTCACACCTCTTTAATGGTCTAAAATAACTTCTTCAACTCTTCAATCTTCTATTTCATTTTATCATTCCCTCAATTTAAAATCACTCAATTAGACCTAATTAGTCTTTCTCTTATACACGTCACTTATTCTCACACACCTTGGTTGGCCATACAAACTTGCACACTCGGATTACCCTTAAAATAGGTCGTAGAACATGTTTCAAACATGAATCAAATAATACATTAGGTTCATGATAGGTTGTCATTATACCTCTCATTTAACCAATCAATGAATTGGTGTCATTTTCTACTAGGGTTAGTGTCTAAAGGCTATATGTAATGAGACCGTTGGATATTGGAGTTTTATAGTTCACTATTTGGGGGGTTTTACTTCTACTGTGATTTCTAAATCCTAAAAATAGTAAATTATATCCTAAATCTATTTTTCATAAAAGTAAATCTGAAAGGTTTGTTAATTGAAGATCTCCTATTGCATCCACAACATCAACATCTAAAACTTAAACATCTGGCATAAGACATATGATGTCTTCACCCAATTTTCCTAATTGGATAGGATAGTGTGATATTCTAGGATTTGAGAATGCTATCTATTATCACTTAAATGACTTTTAACAAATTATGAAGATGGAGATAGGTTAACAAACTTACTTTCTATGAAATTGAAAGACATGCTCTTTGCATAAATAAAACCTACTTGTATTGAATTGAAATAACACTGCATGTAAATGAAACACACTTACATTAAAGAAAATTCATATTTGCTTTTGAAAAGAAAATTCACACTTTGATTTGAAAGGAAACTCACACTTGATTTTAGAAAGGAAATCACACTTGCATTTAAAAGGAAATTACACTCTATAGCAAATGAAATATACCTGAATTAAAGAAATAATTCTAAAATATAAAATAAAAGTACCAATTTTTCTTGAACATCAAATAGAAGTGGGCCCTTGCTCCTTCCTCAGAATAAGAAATATTTTACTTAGTAATGAAAAGGAATATTGAACTATATTTCATTATTAAAGGAACATATATAGATATGAAAAACTACATTGGAATGCTTCTGATTTCTAACTTTAACAATTTTCTAATTCATCCATTGCTAAGTATCTGGAATGAGAAGGAGATATGTATTTAAGCACATCTCAACATATATTCATAGAATACAAAATCTAGTGGTCTAAATACCCAAATATACTTATTCAAAATATAGACAATCTAGGAATTAGATCCCACGCTTC
Source organism: Torreya grandis (assembly GCA_037957365.1). Taxonomy (NCBI): domain Eukaryota; kingdom Viridiplantae; phylum Streptophyta; class Pinopsida; order Cupressales; family Taxaceae; genus Torreya; species Torreya grandis. The sequence continues at coordinate 5,522,108 of JARHVA010000413.1, forward strand.
TAGGAAGGCATTGGAACTAACTCAACTAACACTAGATAAAAAATAATAAACATAGATCCCCAAAGATTTATCCAATTTTACAAAATAGAAGTATAAATATATCTAGATCATTCTATGCCATTATTATGAATATCAATGTCTAAAATAAGATATCTAAATATAAAAAGTCTATTTATATATAATAGATATCTTTAAAATCACTATTTTGATTAGTAGGATCCAACTAGATGTCTTTGGAGCATGCCAGGGCATTTTTAAAGCATTTTGTACAAGTCTTTTGAGCATTCTATATAGGTTTACAAATCATGCCTAGACATCTTTGAAGCATTTTATACAGGTCTTTAGAGTTTCTTCAAAGCATCTTTAGAGTACTTTTGTAGCATATTCAGAGCATTAGATCTTCAGACCTCATTTGTTGAATCCTCAAAATTTTAGCAAAAAAGAGTTGCCAAAATTATTTGATATCTTCTCAAAATTATCCCATCATTAGATGTGTTTCTTTACACAAATATTGTGATATTTCATCCAAGTTAGACATAATAACAAGGTAAAGAATCAATAATGTATTATATACAAACAAAAGATAAATTGCATTCATTTGCTACTTAGATAAGACATTAACTATTAAATGTAATGCAATATATAACCAAAGACAAAACTTTTAGATATTTTATATTAGATATAATGAGCTATATGGAATGCTCATCACTTCTCCCCCACACATTACCTTTTGTAATTCCTCTTGCAAACAAGTGGGATAATCATTCTTCAATCTAAAATTCCAAATTCTAGCCACTAACTAAGATCATAATTTTGAAAATCATGGCCCTAATCATAGTGACCTCTGAGCAAGAATCCAAAATCCTTTACTATTATGTGCAACCAAGCCTAAAATTTAACTTCTACCTGATTATGAAAACTCTACCATGGAGACAAAGGACAAACAATTATTGGAGGCTTGAATCTCATTCTAATCCATATGGTTGATCATCCTTCATCTAAGAACTGAGTGATAATCTATGCAATTTCCTAGGCTCTCTTAAGACTCCACCTGATGGTGGTGGGACTTAGGACTTTCCTGTGCTTTAAAGTGATAGGTAAAGTTTCCCACCTGGATATGATGGCATTGATAGCATTGGTTGAATGTCAGTTCTAAAATCATATTGGTTCTCAATAAATCATGGTATTTATTCTTTATATACATGTGGTACAATGGTTGAAAAGTAGCAAGAAACTTCCTGGCCTTTGGAAATTGGGGTCTCATACATAGTCTTATGGAGTTTTGCAATTCTAGGAATTTATTGTTGGATTTATACCATGCCATTTGATTTCTTAGAGTAATGAGAAAGGCATTTAATTGTGTTTTTCCTACAAATAAATTTACTAGAAAACTAGACTGATAATTTAACAACATATTAAAAATATATAATTCACAGATTTCATCTTGTCTTTCTATAGTAATTTTGAGAAAGATGTCCATAAATATGTGATCTTATTCAATAATGTAAGGAAAGATAACATAAATTATTTTTATTTTCCACTTGTAGAACTCATCATGAATAAAAAGAACATAAATAAAGGAAGGTTCCTTGCATGCTAACATTTTTTTAGAAATTGTACAAATATTATGAATAAAGGCTTGAGCTTTTTGCAATTCTTGTTAAGACTCTACCAATTTTTGATGAGACTCTACTTTAATATTATAATTTTCTTCCTTTAACTACTTAATTTTATATTGGATTCTATTTTAGAATAAAATCATTTCATGGAGTGGAATGGGGAAGGAGGGAATAACTCTTGTAGGTCCCTCAATCTAGACTATTATTTCTCTCATCTCTCTTTGCATTTATTGTAAAGAGGCTCATAACATAATAATTTGAATGGTGAGTTCTCATATTCTATCAGTGTCTTACATAATCAATGCATTTCTATCATAAATAGTATATCAAATTATTAATCTAAGTATTTTTATCAAAAATAGAATTTTTCAAATCAATAATTTAGGTATCCTTAATGGCAAGAGAAATCTATAAAGTACTCAATTACTAAGTTTGATAAAACATCAAATTATGTACTCTAGTCTTCTCAACATTCATTACTATAAGAATTACCTCTTATTCTCTAGCTTGAGTGATGGATTCTTCACATCTTTGTTCCAAATTGGAAATAATCTAGTTCTTACCTTGCATTGTTAAATGTAGAAAATTTAATTCTTCTTGTCATTACCAAATGGTCTCTTGATACTGAGAAAAATCCATGACTACAACTCTTATTATTCATTAGTAGGCTAGGGAAAAGATGGACCTTCTTCTATCAATGGCTCTTTACCCTTGTCAACTATAGAGGGTAAATGTTACTCTGCTTCTTGAGTCATAATTTCTTCTACAAGGGTTTGTTATTCAAATATAATTTATTATTCACTGGTTTCTTCTTCAACTATTTGTTCAACATCTATAATGTATATGGGATAATTTAAGCTTCCCAAAGTCTTAGTTTCCTATACATCCTCTTCTCCTTCCTCATGTAGAATGTGTTGATGACCACATCAAAGCTTGGTTGGAAGATTAGGGTTTTCTACAAAAAATCCCATTCATCTTTTTTATCTTTGGTAAAACATATTTAGAGATGAGGGAATTGGATATGGGTCTTATTTAATTTGTGATGTGGTAGAAGGAGGAGAGATAAGGCATGGTGCTTTCTTGATAGAAATTTAGGAGAATTTATAGATAAAAGAGGACTAGGCCTTTTCACCCCTAGGTGTTTATAGAAAATAATGATGACAAATAAGGGTAACCAACTCATGGTATCAGATAGACCCAGTACCACTTTTTAATTTTTGAGCAACATTAATAAGTGCATTGTGAAGAAAACATGGAAGATTTACCTGGTACTATTCTCTAGCAACTCCTTTCCTCAGGTGAAGAAGTCACATGGCATTTACACCAACCACTATAATTTGACCATCATAAGTAAGATATTTCATAACCAAAAATGTAACATTATATCATGGGGTGGAAGGTTGTCTCTCATAAATCCTATTACCACACCTTATGGGGATTTGGCCAATCTAGGATGGGATTCATTTTCTTCAATAAACATATAAATTAAGTCAACAAAACTTATCTTATTTGTAACAACTACACCCTCCTCAAGAATTCTAGAGAGTACATTAATCATAGAAGCATCCACAAGAATGTGTTTACCTCTAAAAATAGAATGGTCCCCATCAAATTTTTCAAATAATTTTTACACAATCTCTTCATGAAAACCCTAAAATATTTTCAAGAAATTTAACCACCTTGCTACGTCAAAGATATCTCTAGCTGATTCATCTTGAAGTAATTCATCTGAAGATTATGATTCACTTTTCTTCTTCTTTCCACCCATATTTGGAGCTATCACTATTTTCTTGAAAACCTAACTATGGTTTGAAATAATGGAGCTCGAAATTACATAGGGTATAAGGGAAGGTAAGAAACTAGGGATATGATGCAATAATGGATAGCGATAATAATGAAACAATGAATAACAAATCAAGGTATATTATGAAATTATGACAAGAATTATGGCATCAATTATGGAAATTACTTTGGAGCAAGTGATATTTAATGGGAAGTCACTTTATTCAGTCATTATCAATGATGTGGTGTAAAGGTCATAATTAGTAGCACTTGGAGTAATATCCATAATGATTTTTGCATCACATCAATTTTTTTTAAAAAAATTTCCATTAAAATGTAGTCTCATCAAATCTATTTGAAAAGGTCCTTTTATAACATCGTCACATCAAATCTTTGAATGCAGTGATGATGCTTCTAATTTCAACATATTCAGGTGACATCACCAAAACTTATCCATTGAAAAAGTGTTGATTGCCTAATAATTACACATGCATGACATGAAATAGAGAATACCTAATCTTTTGGGAAAATAAATACAAATGTACCTTCATCATATAAATCCATATTCTAGACATGCCTTGTGTCCTTCAAGGATAATTTTTTTTGAGAAGATAGGTTAGTTGACAACAATTTTTATTTTATTACATAAATTTTCTCTTGAAAAGTGCCACTGCTGGTTTTCACTTTTTTTTGTGTGTGTGTGTGTGTGTGTGTGTGTGTGTGTGTGTGTGTGTGTGTCTATATATATATATATATATATATATATATATATTACTTTTTATATTTTATATTTTTTCATTTTTTATATATATTTTTAAATTTTTGATGGGAGTAAAATCACCACTTGTTGGTTTTAAGCACTACTCTTTTATTGGATGTATATATATGTGTATATATATATATATTACTTTTTATATCTTTTCATTTTTTATATATATTTTTTAATATTTGAAGGGAGAAAAATCACCACTTGTTGGTTTTAAGCACTCTTCTTTTATTGGATGTTAACTACAAATATCATTTGGACTTAGTGGAAGCAGCAATTTCTTCCACAAGGTCAAATTGGTCTTGATTCTACGTAATAAACTCTTCCTTACTAAGATGTCTTATGTATACCTTAATCATATGACCATTAACCAAAAAATTCCTTTAGTCACCATCAATTGGTCGAAGCTGGGCAAAGCCATTGCTGAAAATGGTTTTGATTAGGTTTGGTCTCAACCATCTTGTCATTAGCTTACCCTTGAAATTTTGAAATTTAGAATCAAATATAAGTGCCCAATCTCCTTCTTAAAACTATCTTTCTATGATGTGAGTTTCATGCCACTACTTTCTATACTTTTGGATCATGTTGATTTGAGTGAGTGTATCCATTCTCAGTTCATCCAACCCATTTAGTTGCATTATTCTTTCTTTATGTGCCTTATCAATATCAATTCCCATATCAGATATTGTCTTCAATGTCTATAATTCAAATTCTATTGATAACAAAGGTTTATTTCCATATAGAAGTTCATATGGAGAGAATTTTGTAGTTGTCTTCCATGTTGTATTGTATGCCCAAAGTACTTTAAGTATTTTTTCTGTCCAATTTTTTTTTGATGTTGTTTACTATTTTAGTTAGGATGTTTTATAGTTCTATGTTGGTGACTTCCATTTTCCCATTAGTTTGGGAATAATATGGTGAAGATTTTTTATGATTGATTTTGTATAACTTTGTAAAAGCTTTGATCATGTTGAACATGAATTGGGGTCCTTGATCTAAAACAATAGATCTAGGAGCTTCAAATATCATAATGATATTATGGCATAGGCAATTAACAAACATTTCTTCCATAAAAAAGGTGAGTTCTTACACTTTAGCCCACTTAGTAACATAATTAGTGGATACTAATAAATATTCTTTTCCTTGAGATGGTGGGTTGATTGGTCCAATAAAATCCAAACCCCATTTTTCAAATAGTTCTAAACTTATTTGAGGATGGAGAGTCATTTCATAGGATAGAGTAGGTTTACCCATCATTTGGAAAGGATCACATTACCATACAAACCTTTTGACAGTCTTATAAAGAGATGGCCGATAATAACCTACACCAGGGATTTTATGAATGGTCCTTTTTAATGAAGAATTTCCTCCTCCTGGTTTACTATGGCATGCTCTTATGATGTCATACACTTCATCTTCTTTGACACACTTGTGAATTACATGATCAGGTATAATTTTAAACAACATGCCTTTAAACCATTTTAAATGAGAACTAGCTCTAAATAAACATTTTATTTCTTAAGAGGTAAAAGAATAAGGAAAATTTCCTATTGCAAAGTAATTTTCCATGTCTACAAACCATGGGGGGCATATAGATATTAAAAATAGTTATTCATCTAGAAAAAAATCTTTCATAGGTTCATCTTCACCTGTAGTGATCAATCTAGACAAAAAGTTAGCAACACCATTATACTTCCCTAGTTTGTCTATGATGGTAATGTCAAATACATGCAATAGTAGTAGCCATCTAATTATTCTCCCACCTACTACTGGTTTATTCATTATGTACTTAATTATTGAATGATATATATAGATGAATACCTAATAACTAATAATGTAATGCCTAAAATGTTTTATAGCATAGACACCAACAATAAATTCTTTTTTTGTGGTGGTGTAGTTCTTTTCTATGGGAGTAAGATTCTTTTTGATATAATAAATGGCACACATCTTTCCATCCTCATTTATTTGATATAAGACTACTCCTAATTTATTATTGAAAGCATCAACATATATATTTGAAAAGGATTTTCCTAATTAGGTCCTTTCAATACTGGAGTAGTCATGAGTTTGTTCTTTAATTTTTCAAAAGCTTCTTGACACTTTTTATTTCATATAAATGCACTATCTTTTGTTAACAAAGAAAATATAGGGGAAGCTATCTTAATAAAGACTTCAATGAATTTTTTGTAATATCCTGCATGATCAACAAAAATTTTAACATAATTCGTGTTTGTGGAATGGGGAGGTTAAAAATTACTTCAATCCATTTGGGATTTACTTTTATTCTGTGAGAAGAGATATGATGTCCTAAGACTATCTCTTCATTAGCCATTATGATGCATTTCGCATGACTCAAAGATGATATTCACATATAGTAAGTAATTTATTCAAAATTTTCAAATATTCATCAATGTAATACCATGGATAATGAAATCATCCATATACACTTCCACATAATCATTTTTAAGATTAGAGAAAATAGCTAACACTGCTCTCTGAAAGGTAGTAGGTGCATTGAACAATCCAAAAAGAAGGACTGTATATGTTCCCCAAGGGCATGTTAATGTAATCTTATCTTGATCTTCATGGGCTATTCTAGTTTGATTGTTTCCACTGAATCCACCTAAAAAAATAAAAATACTACTTTCCTACCAAATTGTCCAAAACTTGATTAATAAAAGGCAAGGGAAAGTAGTCTCTCATAGTGACTTTATTCAGTTCTCTATATTCTACACAAAATTTCCAATTTTTATTATTTCTAGGCATAATAAATAGATTTTAAACCCATTATATATCAGATATAGGAAAGATAAAACTAACTTCTAATAGTTTTTATATTTCCTTCTTAACAATTTATTTCAAGGATGGGTTAATCCTCCGTTGTGGTTGTCTAACTGGTCTAACATTTTTTAGTGTAGATGTGATGTGTAAAGACACTGGGATGTATTAATTTCATGTCACTATAATCCTAATAAAAATATTTTGTGTGTTGTACTAATACATCAAATATTTTTCTTTCTTGCTAGTCAGTTAACCAACTATTGATATTCAATAGTTTACCTGGTTGGATTGTAATTTGTTTAGTGCCTAGAATAATGGAATTCAATTATTTATATTCACTCATGAAAGAACTCAATGGAATTGTGTGTGGTAAAAACATGTGAAGTGTGGATACATCCTTGTAAAATGTTTCACTTGTGGAAAGCATATTGGTCAATGGACAATAAATATCATGTAAAAATGAATTTTACCCATTTTGAGCATAGTCAACTATGGATTGTTGAATGTCTTATGGACTGAATAAAATATTTGGTCTTATGGTATTGTCTTGATTTTAAACAATGAAGGTGGATTATTCCCATTCATTAGTTTTCATCTTTAGAGCATAGCCATTAGTCTTCAAAGCTAAGCTACTAGTCTTCATAGCTAAGTTGCTAGTCTTCAGAGCTAAGCTACTAGTATTCAAAGTTAAGCTTTTAGACTTTAGAGAAAAAATATCGATCTTTGGTGAAAAACTACTAGACTTCAAAAAAAAAATGTCAAACCTTAGAGCAAAACTATTGGACCTTTAGAGCATGACTATTAGACTTCAGAACTAGTCTATCTTGGTCTAAATCTTCTATTATTTGCTCTTCAAATTCTTGGGCATGTTATTTAATGGTAACCATGGATAAGGAAGACACACAACTCTATTTTTGTTTAGGATGATCCACCCATATTTGTTTAGAAATACCCATTGAAGGTCTAGTAGGCAGATAGAGAGATATTTGTTTAGTGTGAATTCCATTAGAAATGGTCATGTTTCCAGATCTACAGTTAATTCATGTTATAACTATTGCTAATCAAGGTCTACCAAGAATGATTGGATATCCTATGCTCTTTGGTTTAGTTTTAAGGACCATAAAATCCATAGGGTATTCCTAAGATTCTATGTTGACTAGTATATTCTCTATGGTTCCTTTAGGGGCAACATTGGATTGATCTACCATTTACAATATTATTGTGATAGGTTGAAGCCCTATGAGAGATAAAGACTCTATTATATTGATAGTTATTATGTTTATAATATTGATAAAAAAGAACATCTATAATATAATTTTTCTCAATTGTCGCAGTCATCATAGGATTGCTAGGATCTCCATATTTTGAAACAAGTATGTTTCCTGTTAATAAATCAACAATTTTACCAATTACTTGAATTATTTTGGGATACTATTTCTTTCTTCTTGGTGATTTGATGCATAATCCTTTAATGATTTTATTCAAATAAATAATATATTTAATGTATCTTAACAGTATAATTTCTATCTTCATTTATTTTAACCCATGCATCAATTCAAAAATTTCCCTAGGTTTTTCTTTCTTAAGTTTCTTAGGAAATGGAATAGTAGGGGGGTCTTGAATTGTGGTTGGTATGGTTATGGTTTATACATTTTTTTTAGTTTGTTCTTGGATGATAGGTGGATTGAGAATATTATCATCATTTGGAATTTTATTTATGGTAATGGGTGAATCTCCTACTACCTTCCCTGATCTGAGTTGAATATTATTACATTCAACTAAACTAATTGCAATATTACTTTCTTGATCAACTCCATAAATAGGTGTATTTTGCCTATTTTTAACATTTCTCATTGCTTTGGAAGGTAATTACTATTTATTAAATTGATGCTCAATTGATGGTGGTTTAGGTTTTGAAGGCATCAAGGCCTATTATGGAGGAAATATTTTTTTTAGCTAATATTATTGATTTGACCATTAAAGTAGTGGCTATTGTACCCAATGTGGTTATTGGTTTTGTTGTTATACCCAAGGTTGATTTTGAGGCATTACCCACATTTTTAAAATCCATTATTGATTACCCCATGGTTTTGGTTATGGTGTGCCCCATATTTATGGTGTGACTTGTCCATCTTATGGTACCATCCATAGATTGTGAGGAAATATTGGACCAAACTAATTTTGAGGTTGAGAGTATTGGTTTCCTTATATTTGGATAAATTTTACTTTATAAATTATATGCGATGTTTTTTTACTTAGTTTTTCATGGTAAGAAGGTGTTTACAATTATTGGGGTCATGGTCTAGGTCACAAATACCACATACCTCTATTTTGTTTAAAGGGCAATCTTTTACTGTGTGTTTAAGTCTCCATCTAGGATCATAGATTAACAACTATTTAGTATTGGTAGCATTAGATTTTGATTTTATGCCATCTAAGGTAGATGTTAATTTTACTAGAATATCTATTTTTAAAATAAAAAATTCTTCCATTAATTATCCATTTTTAGGTGATTTTCCTAACCTTGATTTCCTTATACTAGGTCTTGTCCTATATTAGTTAGTACACAATGCTAAAATTTGATGAAAGGTTAACTTGTAAATGTCACCCTTTCTCATTAGGTTCAAATAATCACATGCATCATCATCTAACCCTTTAATAAAGACTATTTTGATAACCTCCTCAGTGATTTGGTAACCACTCCTTTTATGGGTAAATATAAACCTATCAAGGTAATCTTCTAAGGTTCCATCTTTATTTTATTTGATCTTGAAAAAGTCTTCCTTCCATTATCTAACTCTATAATAATAATAATATTTGTTCATAGATGTAGTATCCATTTCATCCCAAGTGGTAATAGAATTACCTTTAAGGCCCATGAACCATCTCATGATCACATCCTTGAGTGTAGATGGGAATAATTTCAACTTTTGATTGACTGTGATATAATCATATGTTTGGAAGAGAACCTAAAATTCAAAGATGAATTGATCTATATCTTTTGAGGATTTACCTCTAAAATTAGGTAAATTGGATGGTGAAATATTTTTTATGGAAGTTTTATCATTAGGACCTAGGCTGATTGGATAGGAAAAAGTTTTATCCTGTTGGGGTTATCGATCAGGATTTTTCACATGTGCATGTTCATCTCCCATATTTTCTTCCCAAATTTGGTTATCAATCCAATATAAATTCTCTTCTTGGGTGCTCAACCTATGGTCTATCTCAGGAGGAGAATCTTCATCAATGATAAGATCTTCTTATAGAGATTATGGATCAAATCCAACTATTCCAGAAAGAGGATTTTTAGGATCAATTCTCTTGATAGGAGAAGATGTTTAGAATAAGATTCTTCTTATAGGATTTATTTATGAAGATGAACCTTATTTAGGATAGGAATCATAAAAATTTCATATACAGATTTCAAGTACCTTTCTTTCACTTCTTGATCTATCTAGCAAGGATTGGATCCTCTCTTCTTCTTGATTTATTTGGGATCCCTTAGAGATAAACTATAATTGAGAATCTCTTAAGTGGTTCATAAATCTAAAGCTTCCTATATTGTTTTTTTATTTTATGAATGTTTTTAAATTACCTATATAACTCTAATGTAGGATCTCACTAACATTTATTAATGAAAGTCCCTAGAAATGACACCAAAAATGATAGGTTATCATTATACCTCTCAGTTAACCAATCAATGGATTGGTGTCATTTTATACCAGGTCCAGTGTCTAAACGCTATCAAGACCATTGGATATTGGAATTTTACAGCTCATTGTTCGGGGGGTTTTACTTCTACTATGATTTCTAAATCCTAAAAATAGTAAATTAGATTCTAACTCTATTTTATAGAAAAGTAAATATAAAAGGTTTGTTAACTGAAGATATCTTATTACATCCAGAACTTAAACATTTGGCATAAGACATATGGTATCCTCACTCAATTTTCCTGATTGGGTAGGATAGTGTGATATTCTAGGATCCAAGAATGATGTCTATTGTCACTTAAATAACTTTTAACAAAGTCTAAATATGGAGGTAAGTTTAAAAACTTACTTTCTATAAAATTAAAATACACAATATTTACATAAAGCAAACCTACTTGTATTGCATTGAGATAAATCTTACATGTAAATGAAACACACTTACATTAAAGGAAATTCACACTTTTGAAAAAAAAATCACACTTTGCTTTGAAAGGAAATTCATACTTGATTTTGGAAAGAAAATCACACTTGCATTTAAAAGGAACTTACACTTTGCAGTAAATAAAATATACTTGAATTAAATAAATATTTCTAAACTATAAACTAAAAGTGCCAATTTGTCCTAATCTTTGGAGAGAAGTGAGCCCTTGCTCCTTCCTTAGAGTAGGAATTGCTTTACTCAACAATGAAAAGGAATGTTGAAATCTATTTCATTATCAAAGGAACATATATAGATATGCAAAACTACACTATAATTCTTCTAATTTCTAACTTCAACAACTTTCTAATTCATCCACTACTAAATATATATAATGAGAAGGAAATATGTATTTAATCACATCTCAACATCTATGCATAGAGTACAAAATCTGGCAATCTAAATGTCCAAATCTACTTATTCAAAATATAGACAATCTAAGAATTAGATCTCATGATTATAGGAAGGTGTTGTAACTGACTCAACTAACAATAGACATAATTTAACTAACATAGATCCTAAGAGATTTATCCAATTTTATAAAATAGTACATATATATCTAGATTATTTTAGGTTATTACTATGAATAGTGATATCTAAAATAAGATATTTAAATATAGAAAGTATATTTATATACAATATATATATTTAGAATCACTATTTCAATTAGTAAGATCCAATTAAATGTCTTTGGAACATGCTTGAGTATCTTTAGAGCATTCTATACAGGTCTTCAAAGCATGCCTAGACATCTTCAAAGCATTTTGTATAGGTCTTCAGAGCACCCGTATAGTATCTTTAAATTGTTTCCATAGCATTTTTGGAGTTTCTTTGGAGCATTATATCTTTGGAGCTCATTCATCGAATCCTAAAAAATTGTTTTAAAACTATTTGACGTCTTCTCAAAATTATCTTTCCATTGGGATGTGTTTTTGTATACAATTTTTTTGCTATTTCATCCAAGTTAGACATAATAACAAGGTAAAAAATTAGCAATGTATTATATACAAATGACAAATTGCATTCATTTCTTACTTAGATAAGACCTTAACTATTAAATGAAATAAAATATATAACCAAAAGAAACACTTATAGATATTTTGTATTATATATAATGAGATATATATAATTTTCATCATTTAACCATAACTTAATAGACCAAATCCTCTTTTAGGCCTTAAGGAGACCTAATTCAATTAGGCCTACTTTGGCAACATGTTACCTCATGACCCCTTGAAACAAAATAAACTTCATTCGTGAATAATATCCTTTTATAAATAGATTAAGTATAATTTATCCAACTTCACTTTAACTCCACAACACCTTTTAGATCCAACCACCATTTGAACCCCTTCTAAAAACATTGTTTACAATAAGCCTTCATACACATAGAAAGTCTATCTTGAACAACTGAAGCATAAATCACTTGTTTTCAAGTAACCATAACAATAAATCACATTTTCAAAAACCTCATGACCTCAGGGTCATAAAAAAAATTATTAGATACTTTAACTCAGGGTATATAGGCTCAAAATCTTCTCTATAAAATGGTTACTCTGAATTGCCAACTATACTAAAAACACAATCATGGAAACTTGAACTTCTAAAACCTAAAAGAACACAATCAAAGAATTTAAATTCATGAAAATGATCCTAAAAAATCTTTAAAATAACTTCAAACAAAAATACCATAATGTTTAATTTCAACAATTGGTCTTGTAGACCAATTTGTTGACCTTCTCTCTTACAAACCTCACTTATCCAGACAAACTATTTTGGATTCAACATTTTCACTACTTTCACTAACTACCAAACACTATAAAAATAATTAATAGTACATACAAGTCCTAAAAAACATATCCATGTACTTAAATCCAACACTCTTTCATGAAATCACACCAAAAGCCACCTTTTCATACTGTCTGGGTTTTGCACTATTTTTCTTCATTAGACCTACTAGTGAATGGCCAACTTGGATCACCAAATTTAAAAAATTAAGGGATAATTTTTTTTATAAAAACCTTCATGGACAAAAAATAAAATTCTCAAAAATTTTCCTCCATCCATATAGCAAGTTTGACTTGGGCAACTCTGATAGCTACAACAAATCTCTAAGAAATAAGGCCTTTTTTGTGGGTCCACTCACTCACTTGAGACTCAATCACACCTAGAAATTCCTGAGAGATTTGAATACAACCTAAAATCACTAAACTAGACATACCAATCCATTCTGATCACTTTAGAACAACTTAGTTCATATTAGGTCACTATTAAGACTCTTTGAGGGTTTAAACCATCTTCCACTATTAGCAATCTTTCATAAAGTTTGGCCCCTCATTCTAAAAACTAATGCCTATAAATTTGAGATATAAACCTTCCCCATATAACATGAATAGCTTAGGTCCTCATGCAGATGTTGCACATGCCAACTAACACTAGAAAAACCTTATCGAGTAGACAACTCTTCATCATGTGCACTCAAGAGACCTTAAAACACTTTTTTAAGCCTAACCCTTAAAACTTTGACCTCAAACTTGGTCAAAAACCTAGGATAATATATCACACCATTGACATTTCTCACATTCTCATTTTTATCTTGAAATTTGAATCTCATATCTTATTTTTCCACCACCTCTATTTGCTCTCTAGACCTTGAATTACAAACCATATTAGTCCTTAAAACCAACATTCTAACCACTGTACAAGCCCTCAACACCTTATACACATGAAATTAAACCTATTACCATGCTCTACCACTTTTATAAATATTCTCACTACCTAAGACCACTTATCTCACCAAGGAACTAAGCCCATGCTTTCACACAAGGTCTTTTCATGCCATGATTAGGTGATGACAATACTCCTTAATCTCTTGATATTTGACACAAGGATTTGTTTCTTAAGCACTTATCTCATTAAAAAAAAAATTAACTATCTATTGCAATACTCTCTTCAATGAACTCATACAAACTGTTGTTTCTAAAATCAACTACACTCATTTTTGGAAACAACCCCTACGAAACTTGTCTATTTCATATTTTTCACTCTAAGTTCATCTTTCGAGATAAGTTTTTCTTGATCTCGTGTTTGGTCATCTAGCATCCTTGAAAATTTTGTGACGTTCCCTCATTACGATTTCTCAAAAAATGTGAAAATTGTTATGATTTCGATGTGATCAGAATGTCAAATTTTTGATAAATTTCAAGGGGTTAGTGTGTTTTCTTAGTTTGCATGTAAGGGTGGCATTTTTTGCCACTATTTCATGTAGTTTTTCAAGTTCCCATGCAAAGGTGGTGATTTTTGCTGCCCTTGCATCCTTTCATGTAGGAGTGGTGAAAATTGCCGCCCTTGCATTTTCTTCATCCATTCCATGTAGAGGTGGTGATTTTTGCCACCCTGGATTTTTTCCATGTAGGAGCAGCAAAAATTACCACCCCTGGATCCTTCTTGAACCTCACATGCAAAGGCAAATTTTTTTTCTGCCCATGCATGATCTTGGTTTTCATGCGTGGCATTTATGGCTGCACGTGCCGAGTGGATGGGGTTGATTTTCAACCTTTTAAACCCATTTTTCACCTCATTTGTTTCATTTCAATTTGTCTTCTCCTCCTCCCTACATCCATTCGATCATGCGAATGAGTGGAATCATGAATTATTCAAATTTAAGTATGGGAATGTGATTTTCTAGGTAGGGTTTTGCATTCTTCTTTTCAGTTTCTAGGTTTTCATTTCATTTTTGTTTTTCTCTTTCTCAGGGTTTTGGTTTCTCCTTCCTCTTCTTGTTTAGGGTTTTTTATTTTATTTTGTGTTTTTCTTCCCCCCTCCTCCCTTTCTTCTCTGAGGAGGCAACCTAGGTAGAAAACTCTCTCGAATCCGTTGGCCATTTTTAGTGGTGTAATGGTGGTGATAATTGTTGCCCTTACATGATTTATCTAGCTATTGTTCCCAAAATCAGCTATGCTTATTCTTGGAAACAACCCCTATGAAACTTGTTCATTTCATGTTTTTCACTCTAAGGTCATCTTTTGAGACAATTTTTTCTTGATCTCATGTTTGGTCAACTGGCATCCTTGAAAATTTTATGACGTTCCCTTGTTACGATTTCTTAAAAAATGTGAAAATTGTTATGATTTTGATATGATCAAAATTTCAAAATTTTGATAAATTTCAAGGAGTTAGTGTGTTTTCTTAGTTTGCATGTAAGGGTGGAATTTTTTGCCACTATTGCATGTAGTTTTTCAAGTTCCCATGCAAAGGTGGAAATTTTTTCTGCCCTTGCATCCTTTCATGTAGGAGTGGTGAAAATCGCTGCCCTTGCATTTTCTTCATCCATTCCATGCAAAGGTGGCAATTTTTGTTGCCCTTGAATTTTTCCATGCAAGAGAGGCAAAAATTACCTCCCCTGCATCCTTCTTGAACCTCACATGTAGAGGCGGTAATTTTTTTCATGCCTTCATGATCTCAGTTTTCACACATGACATTTATGGCTGCATGTGACGAGTGGTTGGGGTTGATTTTCAACCTTTTAAACCCATTTTTCACCTCATTTGTTTCATTTCAATTTGTCATCTCCTCCTCCCTACATCCAGTCAATCGTGTGAATGAGTGGAATCATGATTTGTTTAGATTCAAGTGTGGGATTGCAATTTTATAGGTAGGGTTTTGCATTCTTCTTTTCAATTTCTAGGTTTTTGTTTCATTTTTGTGTTTCTCTTTCTCAAGGTTTTTGTTTCTCCTTCCTCTTCTTGTTTAGGATTTTTTTAATTTTTTTTTGTGTTTTTATTCCCCCCTCCTCCCTTTCTTCCTAGAGGAGGTGACCTAGGCAGAAAACCCCCCGAATCTGTTGACCATTTTTAGTGGTATAATGGTAGTGAAAATTGACACCCTTACATGATTTACCTCATCCCGTGTAAAGGTGGTGATTTTTGCCACCATTACACCATCTGTTCCCCCTTTGTAATGGTGGAAAAAATTTCCACCATCACACCACCAAAATTTCCTCTCATATAAGAGCGACGAAAATTACCACCTTTCACAAAGTTCCCCCCTTCATGCAAGGGCGGAAAAAATTTCCGCCCTTACACGATGCTCCCTCCTTATGCAAGGATGGAAAAAATTGCCACCCATGCACAAATTTTACATGCAATGGGGGAAATTTTTTCCACCTATGCAAAACTATCACCAACATGTAAGGGTGGCAATTTTTGCCACCCCTACATTCTTTCCCTCTGATTTTACTAACTCTAGAAAATTTCAATTTTCTCATTTTTTCAAGCCCACTTCCCTTCAAACATTCTGACCTACTCGCACCTTATCCCTTTTAAGTGCATTCCCATGGTCGTGATCATCAACGTGTAGTTTTCCTAGATTACCAAATTTTTCCCCTAATTGCATGATCATGATTCTTGTTGCAGTTTCTCTCAAGGATCCTTCTTCATCGACGTCCTTTCTACAAAAGTTCTTCCAAATGATTGAGGTTTCTCCAAATAAGTTAAATATGATGAAATAAAAGTATCAAGGTGTTTTCTCAATCACCTTAGTTAATTCTAATGTCGATGACAATCGGGATACAGAGATCGGGCATGTGGATATGGTTGAGTTCATAAAAAGAACCAAATCAAGCAATCCTAGCCATGAAATGAAGAAGATAATCAAGATTAATATCCATTTGGTATCTTCTTTTCTTATAGGATCCCACCACACAAAGTTCATTCTCCAGTGCACTTAGTTCTACAAAAAAGGATACCAGGGCTGTGTTAGACGCTAGTGGTAATATGGTGATTAGACTAGACCCTAAGTTCATCGACAAAGTGTTCATTTGCCCTCCCGCTATTGAAGTGTTGAAGCTTGACTTCGTTGAAGCACAAAAAGAATATGATAAATATCTTGAAAGAGTGAATAAAGTGATCAATAATAGATGGCTCAAAACTCCCAGAGTGAACTTGTCCAGATGGCCACAAAACTTTCCAAGGAGTGATTTTATAGAAGAAGTTGGCAACTTGATCACTCTTCTCAGTAGAGTATGAGGTTTACCTTCTTCCTCTCAGTTTCACAAATGGATATACCCCTTTGTTAAGATAATTCTCTAGGGAAACAAGTCATTTTCTAGGGAGAAAAAATCAACAATGCTCTACATGAGAAATTGATGAAGGTATCCACTACCTCCAAATTCTATATGACATAATACTTGGTGTATATTGTGGTGTCAATGAGAACCTTCCCAGGTTTAACATCAGAAAGAGATAGGAAAACAACCCTGGTGTATCAATATTATCCTCAATTGAAATTGAAGGGTTCCATCCATCATTTTAGAAGGGTAAATGATACTTTCTTCATAGTATTTTTGTGTCTCTTTGATCCCCAATTAGGAAAAAAAAAAGGGTGTCAAACAAAGCCTAGACAGTTGTGAATGACTTCGGGTATATGTTCTTGCAGTTCCCTTCTTTGTGTTATCTATGGGTTGGATTTTTCCAAGATTATCCCTATATGCTTCTAAGATTCCCCTTAGAAAAATTGGTCTTAATGGAGTTGTGATGGCAAATTTTTATCATGCACAATAATCGGATGGAACTCAAGAAACCCGATTTCAAGTTCCCAATTAAAATTGGTAGGTTCTCAGTATTGACTGCTACAAAAGCTAGAGAAATGGAGACTAAAATGCAACTCATAACCATGAAACATTTCAAAATGAGGCCAAATTTTGACTATAGAGGCATGAAATATATAATCCGAAGGAAGACCTAGTTTCATGAGCCTATGATAGAGGATATTTGGGTCAATTTGAGGACAGCTAAAGACATTAGAAAGATGGACTATATTAGATTATCCCCTGAGAAAATAGAACATCGCGGGCTCACTAATATCCCTAAAAATCTAGTGGATGATGGAAATTTGATAAATAATAGATACCACATTGAACAAGTCACCAATGCTCCTCTTCCCCCAATCCAATGGTCTCAGAAGGAGTTGACTTCCCTGAGAATGAGATTCAAACCAATATTGGCAAATACCAATGATTGGTTATAAAATAAGGGAATCACTTTGAAAGAGTTTATTACAGGGTCAAAAGCCAAATTTTAAGAAGAAATAAGGAGAAGGGCAGAAAATAGAATGAAGAATAAAAGTGATGTCCTTGCTTCTGATAGGCCACATAAGCCTAGAATCATCTTCGTGACAAAGAAGTCACAAGTTGTAGAAAAGGAACTAGGAACAACAGACATGGAAGTTGAGAAGTAGAGCATTGAAAAACTAGTAGTAGAATACATGGAAATTGATGATAGGCCTATATGTCAACAAGAAAAGGAAACTCTATCTCCACAAGCAGGTGTACAGCTAGACAGATGAATTTCTTCTTCCCTGCCTAACTCACCTAATGTAACTCCTTCACCTATTTCTCCAATCAGTATTCCCTCTTTTGGAGTTGCCTCTCCTTCCAAAATTTTTTTTGGCAACCCTTAAAGTGCTTCTAGAGATGTTATTCATTCCTCAAGATCCATCCCCAGTTTTTCATCTTTATCTTTTGATATCATAGATAGTTCTGCCCTTGACCATTCAGCAGCAAGTGTAGTTTTAATTGATACTACACCCATTATTTCCACTAGTAGTGTAGGTGCTACCCCAATGATGCCAACTACAAGGATTGATGCTAATTTAAGTGCTTCTGCTCTCCCACCTTGGATGTCAGTGTACACATCCAAAAGGAAAAAATAGGCCATCTCCTCAGATGACTTCAATTTCACTAAAATGGTGTCAGCCAAAGTCAAGACTCCCAAAAAGCCAAAAATTCTTTCAAAGATGATTGAAGATAAGGGGCACAAATTTTTGGAAGTTTCTAGACCTCCACAAGATGCAACTCATGAAAATTTTGATATAAGTGACTACTCTATCTCCCAAATTAAATTGAGGAAGGTAACTCATGAAAGTGTTAAGAGTGACTTGAAATCAACAATGGACATTATGGTTCAGAAATTTGACAGGGAAAGAGAAATGAAGGACCATTATAAAGCAATGGTGGAATAATTAACTATGGTGATAAGGAGGATTAATTTCACTCTAGAAACTGTAACTCTAGAGGCTATCCCCATCGAGGACCCCATGATTCAAAAAGCAGAAAAGACCTATCTCAAAGGAAAGGTGCTTGAAGATTACATAGGCAAGATGCATACACAAGGGATTTCCTTGCTTATAGAGTTGTCTAATAAAATGGGTAAGATGAAGAAAATGAGAGAAGAACAAGATGACCTTATCAATATCATTTATCAGGATATTGAAAGCATAGATAAATATCTTAACAAATGGACGGATATAAAAAAGCTAAAAATAAGCACTCTAATATCAATTGGTGTCATTGCTGATAGAGACTCGTATATTGAAACTAAATAAGCATTGATGTATAGGAGTCAGGTGCTTAAGGAATTAATTAGTGACCTCAAATATTCTAGAGACCTCAGTGAACAAAGTGATATCAATCTATTGCATAAGTTGGAGGAGCTGCCTTGTAAACTTATCACACAAGATAACTAGTTTATTTTAGCAGAAGAAATGATTCAAGAATTTGAAGGTATGGTCTGAAAAGAATTCAAGGAGAAAACATTTTCAATGGCCTCTGTGGGCAATGTCCTGGATAATTAGTTAACTCTGAATAATCTAAAAATTAGGTTAAATAGTCATGCAAAATTAGTCACAATAGTGAGAGACACCACAGTCAAGGCTAAGGTGATCTTTAAGAATATTGTTACTCTAGACAGTATCAGGATACAAGCAGCTATCACCATGTATGAGGCTCATATGAAGAAAGATGGAGCTACAAATTGAATCAACTTTCCATTGATTTAATTTCCTTTTTTCTAAATGCACTTTTGTAACTGCTTTGGACATTTTCACATGTACTTTGGTCATGTGTAATTTCATGTAAAAATATGGAAAGTCCAAAGTCAGCAAAGACTTCCATCTTTGACTAGAAAAAGATATTTTCAATCTTCAAGGTCTCTCCCTATAAATAAGGAGAGCCTCTTTTATAAATAGATATGTTTTTGTAATCAAATCAAAAACTCTGCCCAAATTGAGATGCTCTTGAGACTTTGAGCTCAGATTGTAAATCATATTTTCTTGAATGAATGAGAAAATGGGTTACTTTTCAGACTTTGCATTGGAATAACTTGTATTATTTGGGAAATTGTTCTTATGTCTTTTTCTGGATAATATATCATCTATTTGATTAAACAAGCAAAGTGAGTAGAAATTCTAAAGATGTTCTAAAGTTAATTATGAAGAGTTTGTGTTGTTATAATTACCTTTAGTTTGTGTTACTTGTGTGTTGGTGGAAAAGGATATTAGAAAGGCTTTGTACTACTTTTATCCTTTGTGATCTTATACTCTGTAGTAGTTTTCAATGGAGACTTTGAGCTTTGCTTCATCCTATAGTTTTATTAGTCTTAAATCAAAAAGAGAAGCAACAAAAGACTTTGTGCTTTTGTGGGTTTCTTGTGGATCCCATTACTACCCAAAAAGTTCTTCTACAGTTTACTGGATATCATTTCTAAAAGAAGAGGATTGTTTTCAATTATTACATAGGAATTTACCTTTACTTTGTGAACATCATCTCTAAAAAAAGAGAGATGGATGATGTGGTTTCACCCCTGAGTCTATTTTTAGTTTATATTAATATATAGTAATTTATAGGGAACCTCCCCTTGATGAGAGGAGAGATTTATCTCACTATGTTATGGTAAACCTACACTTTTTGCTGTATAAATCTCCTTATGTTATGGTTGATATACCCATTTTACTGTCAGTTAGTTGATGATAAAATATTCACCCAACACAAACCTCATCACAACACTCTTCTTTTCTAAGAACTTGACAACTAACCTTAATCATCCTTCATTAGAACAACATCAACCTTGATCATATTTCACTAAAGTAATATTAAAATTGACATAAGCCTTCCAAAAACAAAGAAAACACTAAGAAAAAACCTTTCCCATTGATCACCTTTAACAAACTCATGTTGATACCTCAACTATCCTTGCTTACCTAGACACCAACCTTCACTCATGCATACCTCAAAGACCACTCACCATGCATCTTCACTAGATGCATCTAGACATCAATGGCAACACACTTTGACATTAATGACATTAGATTGACATCAATGATGACACTATGTCAAAAAAATATCCATTTGTCATTGATGGAAAAACACACTACATTTTGATCAATCTCTTCTCCCCCAAACTAGTCTTTCTCCCCCTTTGACATTAATGACAAAGGGTCTTCCACAAATAGCTATCTGATCCTTGGACCCAAACTTCAAGAAACCACACAATGAAATGCTAACTAAATACTCAACTTAAGATCATACCAATTATTTCATAAAACTTTTAGAAACTCACTTTCTCCCTCTAAACTAATGTTATCTCTTAAATACATTATATGGCACAAATTCTTTAGAAACTATGGCAACCACTCATAGAAACTTCTACCTAATAATTGAACTTTCTCCTCAGTTATCGATTAACAAATAGAATCATGAAACATATCACAAATAATGATGCCCCTAAAATTATGCTTAAATTTATTTAGATATCAAAGGGAATCACTCTTTTGATAAAGAACTCAAAGCTATCAAGCTCCACCTTAGACCAAGAATATGTCAATCAATGCAACAAATCAACAAAGAAAGATCATACATAAATACACAACCAGGGCATACTAAGCATATAGACCTATGATACATGGCATAAATTTCATCTTCAAATGCCTAGATAAATCACACTAAATGCCTATGATCATAAAACATCTCTTTAATCGACACTTATCCACCATGTCTATTAGGTATGTCTACAATAAAAGATATTGTTCTAAGGGAACAATCTAGTCCTCCATGCTAGAGAAAATATCACTCATGACATGCCCATATGGTATATTATAAGTTCTTATTACATAAATCTACCTTCTTTATGTCTAAAAACCTCATCATGGCATCTTTCTTCCATCATTCTGTCAACTAGGTATGTGTTTACATGCTTCACTATTACATACCTCTATCATAACTTGTCTTTTTCATGACATGCAAATTGAGACTAGACTATATGTGGCTTGGTCCTACATGATATTAAGGTAATATTGATGCACATATAAAATTCATATCTTCATGGTAATACCCTAATTAACAACTCTACAATCTTCTTTTATGCTTATTGTTTTTTCATGATTTCACTATGTTTTGCACACTAATATCTCTGTGATAGTATACCCTTCATGTCTTGTGCATGCATAGCTCTATGATAGTATCTCCTTCATATATTTCACACTAAGACATTCTAAATGCATTCATATTTCCTTAATAAAACTTAGGTCACTCTCCATTTACATTAGATATCCATATTTCATATTAAGGACCAAATGACAACACTTTCAGTCATCTTCACCCTTACTGGCAATACCCTATCTAGTCTTATTCAAACCTCTGAGTAAGGATATTTTGATAGGTCTTGTAATTCATATATTTTTTTAATTACTGCATACATTTTCCACATGCATCACATAATCCTGATATCATTCTAATTTTCATAGATCAATTCATTCTTTTACTTCATGAAGAACTCTCATAAGGTTTACTAGTATATGAAGACAAGGAACCCTCATAGGTTTATCTTACCTCTGTCTTACATGTTCTTCTTCATACCCCATATAATGACCATGTAGAGTACATATTCATGAACTAAATGACCTTAGGAACACTTTTATAATTCTAGACTAGTTTCTCTTCAAGTAAAGTATCATTCAAAAAACTATACAAGTAACCTTGTTAGCCAATGTCAAAGACCTTCATGACATAGTCAAATTTCATGATGGATTTTGTGCAGATCTAGATAAATTCATGGAAAATATCTACAAATAACTAAGAACATCATAGAACATTCAAAACATCATTTCTAAGGTTTTAGATCAATTTTAATCACATTTATGTATACTTGGGTCTTTGTAACTTTTCACAATCTTTAACTTTTTACTTTAACAAACATTTATTGCAATTGTATGGATAGGCAATAACTCTTTCCACTTGGAGGATTTTCTTTATGTTATCTATTCTATCTTTGATTTTAAAACCA
The DNA here is from genome assembly GCA_037957365.1 of Torreya grandis. NCBI lineage: Eukaryota > Viridiplantae > Streptophyta > Pinopsida > Cupressales > Taxaceae > Torreya > Torreya grandis. Next base: position 5,545,363 of record JARHVA010000413.1, read on the forward strand.
ACTTGTTTTGATCAATATCATGGGTTCTATTCAATATCTTATGGTCTTGGGTTCCTTAGTAGACTAGTTCAAATTCAAATTTAATGGTCATATTTTTGAATTACAACTATTTCCTGAGGGTTAAACTTGACACTCTCTAGCACGTATCTTGTCTATAGACCAATTTTGATGGCATATATCTTGATCTAGAAGACTCCTCAGGACACTGAATTTTCATGATAACTTTTTGGGACATCTGACATCATCTCCATATAACCCTTTAACAACAAAGTTTGAATTTTTAAGTGCATTTAATAAAATCACAAACTTGGTGGTCTATGAGGATCTCCATGACATTCAATGATGGTCTAGCTTCTCTAAGATTGTGATGTGTATTTCACTTTCTCCAAATGGTAATTGAGATCTATAGAACCTCACCAAGGCATATATGGGACCCTTAAAACATCCTCTTGGCCATTAATGACCTCTCAACATGCCAAAATACCATACTTCTAGATCAAACTCAACAATATTCAACATGTCTTCATACCTTATTAACTTGAAACACCTTTCAAAGCTCAACAATTATCCACCATGCTTCCACTTACTGATGAATGTCTCCATGAAGCCTAATAGAGTCACCCCTTCCATAAAGCCCTATAACAACACAAATTTTGGAGATTATTAGATCTCTATACTCTCATAAGACTCAATATTCTTTAGCATCCTTATAGGCTTGACTGTTAACTTAGCCTCTTCAATATCCTTCTAAGCTGATAAAGAATACTTTTGACATTCTTTCAAATCTGACTTATACTCTATAGTAAAAAATAACCCACCTTGATTTATGAGTTGATCACGAATCACCTTGACTACCTTTGGTTTATTTACCTTGATTTACTTTTTTCCCTTCACTCTAGGAGCTTCAAACTTCTTGATTTCACTAGAATTATATTTGGTTTAGGCTAAATCATTTGACTCATCTATCTTGTCATCCTTCTTCTTTTTAGTAAATTCTTCATCCTTAATGCTTTGATCAATGACATGAGAACCAATAACTCTCTTATCTCCTGACATGTGGATTGAGTAACCACTATCTATAATCTAATATTTCATAGAATCTTCTTCTTTAGTCTTCTGTTCCTCCTTCATCTTACCCACAGGGTCTAACTTCTTGACCTCTAACATAGATTCTTTTATTTTAGTCTTTCACTCAACCTTTACCTTATCTATAGGTTTTGTCTTATTGATCCATTTCTTAGTGGCATGACTATGAACCTTATTATCTTGACTCATCTTCTTCATGTAGAGATTGAATCCAAAGTGAGCGAGATCAACCATTAGTCAAGAAAACTCAATAAATGCATAAAGAATATAACTAACTAAGCCAACTCCTTCAATAGGGTTTGTAAAATGAAATTAAGAGCTATTAAAATAAATAATATACATCAAACCTTTCCAAGATCATTTCACCTCTAAATGTGTATCAAAACATGATTTTCCCCATGATTTGGTGCTCAAGTCTTTGTCAATGATGAATGGCTTGCTCCTCCATCATATCAAGTACACCAATTAAACTAGGGTCATGAATTTGTCAATATTATGTCTATAGTGAAGCTATCCTATTTTAAATTAATAATAATACTACATCAAAATGACTTGTGGAGAAAATTTTGCATAATAAGTTTAAACCAAAAGAGCTTAAAAAGATGAGTGAGAGGCCTCCTATTTAAAGATTTATGGAAATGATCAGAATGAACCATGACTGTTCATCTTGAGATCAAGATGTGTGTCTAATAATCCATTCAATTTTGGAGGCTCAAATCATAAATACCCTCATAAATATTTGGAAGGAAGGGGCTTCAAAGAGGCATGGGAGGCCTTAAACTTGATATTCTTGCATTTATGATTTATAGATGCCACCCCACTGATGATGTCACTTGATGATGTAGTTATTAGAAATCAATTTCCAATTAAGAAATATTCAATAACTTCCATGTATTTTCCACTTAAGCCTTTGATTTAGATTAATTTACCTAAGTGAGGTTAATTAAATTTTATGCAATTCTTTGGAAATTGGTTACCCACTTAATCAAACTAGTTAAAATGTCATATTACTACGTCATAATTTGATTTGATTATAATTAGAATAATGTGTCAATTGATTACAGACGAATATCCCATTTAGGACATTATCGACATGAAATAACACATGCACATGTCGTGTCCTTCTAAATTTAGAATAATTTAATAGTTTAGAGTGTCAAATTACATTTTCATCATTTTGACTCAAAATGATTTGAGAAAAGTTAGTAATCACATAAAATACATTGCCCCATTTAGGGATACATTAGCCTAAATTGGCACTTATATATGAAAAGCTTAAACTATTTAGCATATTTAAGTGATTTTGACTCAAATTATGCATTTTCAAAAATTTTGAATAAGATTGACAATTTTAACATAATAGTGTTAGGAATTAGATGTCTACATTTTACTTATATTTGAGAAGGCACGATGAGACATTTAGGTAAATCAATGTATTTTAAAATAACATAATTATCAAGAAGAAGTTAGAAGGAAATGACCCATGATGCCCCCTTGAGAGGACATATGGGGATAAAAGAAAAGGATGGACTCTCGAAAAGAGAGAGAAAGAGGTGAAATTAACCCATGATAGAGATTGAATCTGTATTGAGATAATGTTTGTATGTATTGACTCTCAATGATGAAAATATAATAGAATATAATGGACCCCAAAATATAGGGAAGTGGGAAGGATACAATCCAAAAATATAAGTGACACGCTTTAACACATCTACTAGAGGTCGAAAGCTACGCGCTTAGGGAATGATAGATCCTGAAATAAGTTGAAAACTTTAAAATCTATCACAATGAGGGTTAAAACTACAGATCTTAGAATTAGAATAAAAAGGAGAATATTTCTCTAGAGAAATTAAATAATAATGTACCCAATTAGAGTGGATTTGATCATTTGATAAAGAAAATTTTCCCCAGTAGGGCTAATTTTGATCACTAATAATTGATTGTACCCCAATAGGGCTGATTTGATTTGATGATTGGTATAAATGTTATACGCCAATAGGAAAAATTGGAAAGCATATCTCAAGGATATAACCTAAATCATAGATTAAATATGAGCAAGTGAAAATATAGATAAAATGGTCTAATAACTAAAGAAGCCATAAAAAAACCAGGCATACAAGGATGCACAAAGTGAGATGAATAGAAGAATGAGGGTGGTTGAGATGAAATAAGATACATCATGTATCTAAGCATTGCCTATGCAGTCTAGATGGACCTCAATCCATTGTAGTTCACCCTGAAGTGGGAGAAAATGGAATGAGGAAAGAAGAATAGAAGATAAATGGACCATGCTCAATTAAACTCATAATGTATGCCTAGAGATGCACATCTTTCATAGATTTAGGTGCATAAGCCATTGGTTTTTAGTTTCATTGGTGCATTAAGAGGTGATTTTTGGAGCTACATTAAATTTTTGACTTGGGATTCAAATCCCTTGGTGCTTACTATAGCAAACCAAAATTATATATCAAAAGCATGAATGACCGATAATGACATTGTATTTCAACTGTGATAAGCTAGTTCAAATGTGAATATTTATAACTAAGGATAATGATAAGAACTACCAGTTCCATAGTTACAAATATTTACATTTAAATAAAATAAAGATAAAAATAATACGCAAATTTATCTAACTTAAAATGAAGATATGAGCAATCAGGATTTAAGTAGGAACAATAATGTATAAAATCAAAGCAAATACAACTTAATAAATAACATGAAAACAAGATATGAATAATCAAGATCCATATGTACTAATTAAGATGTACCTGGAAAGCAAAACCAAAGAATAAGATAAAATAGTAACATAAAAGACCAAAAATAAACAAGAAGAAATAAAAAAAGAAAATGAACAAAATAAGCAAAACAAAATAAATGGAGAGATAAGGAAACAATCAAAATAATAATAAAAATCAAATAAACACACACAAACAAGAGTTAGTCATATTGTTAGTGTGATTATAAAATAATTATTCATGCACAATGTGGTAGAGGCATTACCTTCTATGACAATATAATAAGAACAAAGGACATACAATTACCTCCAATGGATAGGGAAACAATAAGACAAAACAAAATGGGGGAAAAAGAAAAGTAAGGGGGTGGTTGAGCTGACTCCAAATTTAAAAAATAAGTGAATTCTTCCGACATAGTTCCATGCACATGAGATCCAATATGAACTTCAGGATAAATGTTGTTCTCTCAAGAAATGGGATAGAAGAAAAGTGATAATAAGAAAACATGATTTATGCTGTAGAATAAATAATAAAAATAGGATCATAAAATGGTGAGAACATTCAAATTAGTGCTTGTAAAATAGTAATAGCATGGAAATCAGAATAAATAAGAGTACAATATAATGTTTTTGCTTGTTTTATTGATCATTTTATAATGTTTTTGCATTTTTGGTGATAAGCAACATAAATGAAATATTAACAAAAGTTCCAAGAACTACCTAGTTGAGGAGATGCACATCCATAGGTAAGAGATCAAATAATAGCTAAACCAGCTACAATGGGGATCATGGATATAAATAATAGCATAGGGAACCAACTAATCAAGGAGATGCTCATCCAAGAGTAGACTTTAAAATAACATCTAAAGTTAGTTGTAATATCTCATGTTCTCAAATTGGTGAGAGCAAGAATCCTATTAAGGCAACAATGCCTACCAAATAGTAGAAAAATAATAGTATGCAATGCTAAATAAATCTAAAGAGCCCTTTAATAGGTAAAAACCATGTGCTAATGTATCTACATTCACTTATCTATAAGAAGAAGCTAAAAAATACTATTTAGATTGAACTAATTTTTAGAACTAGCATTGAATATGTCTAGAATGCCTGAGTCATAATCATGATCATAATTGGGCAAGGGATAGAACTACTATAGGTTACAATAGCCTAGAGTATAAAAATAATGTGGTTCTAAATAGAATGGTCCAGAATGAATAGGGTCTAAAAGAGGATGGTCCGGGGTGGGATAAAAAGAGTGAAGCTGGAATATAAATGATCTAGAATGCCAATGGCCCAAAGTTTCCACTATCTAGAGTCATAAAAGAATATGTTTTGTGTGAGAATTGTCCAGGGTAGATCAAAATAAATATGGTCTAAGACAAGATGGTTCAAGATATAATAGTAGGATAAAATAACTTTATCAAAAGTTTCCCCCAAGTAAAGGGTCTTGTAGATAATGGTTCAAATGGTTGTCAAGCATAAAACCACTTAAGATGTACAATGTTCATGGAATCTGGAAGTTCTTCACCACCTAGAGTAGCCAATCATTATGCCCCTAATTCATAATTTACTATGAACACATATGGGCCTAGCCAATTGGGTTGGAATTTACCCTTTTTCTTTCATTCAACATTTGTGTTCTTTTGATTCTCTTTCAAGACCAAATCACTAATTTCAAATGCCTGAGGGAGAATACACATGTTTTAGCTTCTATGCAATATATTCTAATAGAATTTCAAGTTGTCTAGGATAGCTAAATTCTTGCCATTAAGGATTTTTAGTTATTTCAACCTCTAAAGTCTATAATATTCATCATCTTTAATATTATCCAAAGATACTCACAATGAGGAAACTTGATCTCAATTGAGATAATAGCTTCTATACATAAACATGGGAGTATAGAGTTGCTCCTATGGGGGTTTGATGACTAGTGAGATAAGCCCAAAAGGTAAGAATTTTTTTAAAGTGCTAATTACGGCTAGCATAATTGACAATATTCTTAAGTATGGCCACAATGGTCTTGTTTGATGCCTTGGCTTGTCTATTACATTACAATTTATATGGTGTGGATTTCTTGTGTTTGATTTTATTTTTTCCACAAAGTTATTTAATATCTTTGTTGACAAGTGATCTTCCATTATCAGATATAATTCAGAAGGGATACTGCATCAACTAATGATATGGTAATGTATAAACTTGGAAATCTACTTTCCAGTGATGTAAGTGAGAGGAATGGCCTCAATCCACTTAATAAAATACTCGATAGAAGTAAGAATATGTTTGTGGCCATCTGAAGATGTTGGGTTTATTTTCTTGATGAGATCAAAGACCCATATAGGAAATGGCCATGGCATCATGATCAACTGTAGAGGCTATAAACATCTAATTCCTAACACTATTTGTGTTAAAATTGTCAATCTTACTCGAATTGCACTCAAATGTTTAATTTAGGCCAAAATCATTTAAACGTGCTAAATAGCTAGAGCTTGTCATTTACAAGTTCTAATTTAGTCTAATGTATTTCTAAATAGGACAATACATTTTTTGTGATTCCTAACTTTTATTAAATCATTTCAAGTCAAAATGATGATTTTGCATTTTGGTGCTCTAGATCACTCTTTTATTCTAATGCATTAGCACACATTATTACCTTATTATTTTATGTCGACAACATCCTAAATGGGATAATGGTCCATACACATCTAACATTGCCTTTCAATTCCTCTCGAGTCAAATTATGACCTAGTAATATAACTTTTTGACTAGTTTGATTAATTGTGCATCAATTTCGAAAGATTTACACTAAAATTGGTTAATCTTACTTAGGTAAATTAAACCAAATTATGAGCTTAAGTAAGAGTTCCATGGAGAAAATTGAATATTTATTGATTGGAAATTGGTTTTGAATATTTGCATCACCTAATGACATGATCAATGGGGTGGTATCCATAAGCCATAAATGCAACAAATATTAGGTTTATGGGCACCCATGCCAAATTAATGCCCTTTCTTCCCAAATATTTATGAGGATATTTATAGACTTATTATGCAAAATTAGATTAATTTATGGCCACATATCTCAATCTTGATATGGATGGTCATGGTTGATCCTAACCCATTTGAAAAAATATATAAATAGAGGGGCATATAAACTCATTTTTAAGATTAAATTATGTAAACTTATAATGTAGGATTCAATCCAAAAGTAATTTGTGTTTTAATAAATTCTTTATTCATAATAGGTTAGCTTCATTTGATAGGCATATTAGTAGATTCATATCATGAGCCTAAGTTATGCATAGTGATCTTGAGATGATGGAGGAGCTTGACATCCATTGTTGACAAAGACAAGAACACTAGATCAAGGGAGAAAACACACTTGGAGCCACTTTTGGATGGTAGAGTCACTTGGGAAGGTAAAAGGTATTTGATTTCCTTAAAATGTTCTTCATTATAATTTGCAAACCTCATTGGAATATGTTGGCCTAACTTCTTAGTTCTTTATGCATTCTTTGTGTTTACATGACTAATGTTTGACTAACAATATTTGTAATCCAATCCTACATTTTGACATGCCCAGTGGGACCATATAGTCCATTCAAGCAAGGAAGACATTGTGTAAATTTTATATTTTCATTTTATTCATTAAAAATCCCTTAAATATCATTTTTTATCTCAATTTCTCATGTTTTTAACATTTTTTGTGCATACACAGGTTACATAATGACCAAAAATGGTTCTTAGTGACTGATGATGATTAGGTACAATCGTGGTCGATTGGGTTGCAAGGGAAAAGACATTTACAAATTTTCATTTTAAGCTTTTATTCAAGTTTGTTTCTATTAATTTGAGTTTTATAAGTCTCTGGTTTGAACATAATCTTGATCTAGAAGCTTATCTTTTGGATATCTTATCCTAACTAATATTTCAAAGCATAACATTTTTTCCTTCAAGTTTATAGGTGATCATTGGAAGTTGTTTTTAACCGATAATGGTTGGGTTTCAACTGATGATGGTCTTTTAGGAATCGGCACCAATCAACAATGACCAGCATCAGTCACTATTTTTTCATAAAAACATATACCTGAGAGCATTTTTCCAAAGTTAATTGTCTCAAAATCAAAAGTGCTTCAAAGCTAAACAAGACTATCTAACTTTCTATGAAGGACCTAGGAAAGTGATCAATTTGAGCTTAATTAAGTATTTTTAACATCCTTTTAATGCTTAAAAAGAACTAATAACTTTCCTTTAGTGATTTAAAAGTAAAAATTACATGTTTATATTGATTTTTTTGTGAGTTTTTTTTCAAAAATAATTGCAAATTAAGGTCAAGGGGCCAAAGAACATCACCAAACACTTCAATTCAGTGATTAACACCAAAATTACTTCAAAGTTTTGTTTTGTATAAGTCATCTATCATTTGTTTTGTTAAATTTTTTAATCAAAATAGAATTTGTGTGTGTATTATCTTCCCTTGTCCCCTATAGGGAAATTGGGTGATCAAAGTGCCACTTTCATTATAAATTGTGCCTTTGTTCAAGGCATAATAAGGAAGCTGTCTAGGATCTCCTCAAAACTCACATGGTTTGGGTGATCTAAATTTATCCTATAAAACCTTTTTACTTAGATTTTATTTCATGCAATTTGGCTTGTGAAGGGGATGTCATTACATCTCATGGGTTTTATAGGGAAGATTTGACCTAGGGATTCATCTCCTTACATTGTCTTCAACCCCTCTCCATAGGGGGGTATATAAATTGGGATCACCCCATTGGGATGATGGTTTGAGAAGTTAAACCATATTTATCAGTGGTAAGCTAGCCTAAAATATATGATCATTTAGGGCATGCTACTATATTGAGCAATTGATGGATGTAGTGGTTGTAAAAAAGACAAGACCTTTTCATAAAAAACCATTTAACATGGATCTAATTGACATATTGTTTCTCGTGTTCAAACATGAAAGCTTGTACACATGGGATCAATCTAGATGGTCATAAATTTTTAATTTTTAGATAACCCCACTTGCCATGGAGTATTTTTGATGCAGGATGAGTAACCCAAAGGTCCATGTTACCATATTGTCACTTAAAAGAAGGGGTTATAAAATAACCTACCATATAATTCACTTTTATTTTGGATGAACTCTTAATTTCCTTTCAAGTGAATGTATACACATCGATTTCAATAATACAAAGCAACCTTGTCAGTTTAGGGCTTAGGATGATTACTTAGTTGTATTTTTATTTTGGTCTTAGCTAACTTGGTCCTTGATTTGAGTCAAAACTTTCTTCTAAACAAATGTCAATAACCAAACACATTTTCCATAATTTTTTGAACAAGGAGGAGTTATGTTGTCCAAGTGAAAATAAATATTTTCCTTGTTAAAAATTTTCATCTTAAACATTGTGTCATATCATCTAATTATTATAATTATGCTACCTATTTGAGTCTAAACTGATTCCCAAATTATATTTAAGTCCATTATTTAGTTGAAATTCAAAATTGCACTTGTATAAGTTCATAAGGTTGACGTGTTAAGTGGGTTCACCATTTGCATTTGACTTGAGGGAACTTGGGCTCAATTTCCCATTTGGATTGAAATTTGTTTATAGACTCAACAACCATTTTTAATCATTGTGAACTTAGATCATATTGTGCATTACTTGCACTCTAAGCTATATAACAATATTTTATACTACCATTCTTATTACCATGTGGTGACATTGTGCTACCCATTTGGTTCTAGTTTTATAATTAAGAATTCTTGCATGTTTCCACATCTTGAGTTTCTTGGTTCTTATTGTCTCCTTCCTAATCTGAAGGGATTTCCTCTAGTTTTATAGTAGCAACTCATCAAAGTTGGATTATATTTTATGGTATTGATGTATCATAAAGATTTAGGCTTTAGTGTACTAGTTTTCACCTTATATTTTTGAGTTATCATACTCTCTTTTGATTCATATGATTTCAACTTTACCCAATGTTGAGTAAATTCATGAACTCATTCTTCTAATTATGTGTGGTAATATGCCACCCTCCTTATTACAGTCTCTTTAGTTACCTAGTCACCTTGTTTAGAAAAGATCAACACACATACCTTGTTCAAAGATTTGCAAAACATTTCAAAATTTGGGCAAACATAAAGAACAACCTTATAGACATGATGCAAAGGTACACTCATAGTGAAGTCTATTGTGGACTTAGTTTCAAGGTAGAGAATTTTTATGATGGACATGAGATGTTCATCTTATTTGAGGATGTCACTCTATTTGATTCTATTTATTGAAAACCAATTTAGTCCATGCCAATTATTATACGTCATCCTCATCCTGCCCCTTTGATTTATACACCATGCTTGAAGGTTACTATTTTAGGATATCCTACATCTATTTGCACATCACATTTTAAGGTTACCATTATAAGTTATCCCCATTCATCTTTTGCAAGTGATTAAGCTCTAAAACATGCAAAGGTTACCATTTTAGGCTATTCTCCTTCAGCTTGTGTGAGTGATCAAACTCGACAACATGAGAAGGTTACCATTTTAGGACCTCCTCCTTTAGTTTACATGAGTAACCAAACTATGCAACATATCATCATTACCATTCTTGGCCCATCACCTATATTTATTGAGCTTATTATTAAAGAACATTCATTTGAAGAACCTAATTTTGTTGATCCTTTCTTTAATAGTCTAGTTTTTTAAGATCCCATTATCGAGCCACAAACCTTGGTTCCCCATATTATAAATTTCATGCTGATCTATGAGCCTAAAAAAGAGCCATTACCTCTTCAGGATCCATCTTATGAGCACCAAAATGTGTTCAAGATTGATATTTTGTAAACAATTATAAAATAAGATCATGATGTTATTATTGAAACACCCATTTGTGATAAGTTAACCTGTGATAACTCATCTATTCTTGTTTTACCTATTTTTAAAGATCTTCACCTCCTTGATAAGATAGTCTCTAAAAAATATTCTCTTGATATTTTTACACTTATAGAGGAGTCTCCTTCTGACTGAAAAGATTTTATTGATTAATCCCTTAGGCAGTTCCCTCTCTATGATGGGTTTTACTTAGATGAGCCAATCTATGTTGAACCCTTCCTAGATTAGTCAATTTTTATAGATCCCATTATGCCATCATAGGCCATTAATTTTTTGATACCAATCATTTAACAAAACATTATAGAAATAACCACATCAGATGAAGAATCAAAATTAAAGTCAGGTTTCCTTTCTGAACTGACATCCAATTTAGCATTAGATAAAGAAACAACACTTGAGTCAAGTTCTATTTCTAAACTGACATCAAATTTATCATTAGAATCAGAATCACTATCAAAATTGATATCATATTTAGATTCCCTTGACTTAGACTCAGCTTTAAAATTAGAATAAAGTCATGGTTATTACAACATTAGTTACAATTTACTTGTGGATCAATTTGAACATATGTGTGACCCTTCTATAGTTTTTGAGGATTATTACTTTAGCATCAACACAAATTATCCTAATATATTCTAAAAGGATTGTGATACCATTAATAATTCCATTACCCACACCCAACATAGCTATTATATTGACATTCCACCTCCCACAATCATTGATTAGGACCGATAGAATCACACTTTGTTGAATTACATCCATGGTGACATACCATTTACAAAATATCAGGGGGGGCAAGACCACATTCATTTAGAAGAACATTATTCTAGTGAAACCTTTTTAAAGGAACTAGGGAACAATCAAAGTTCAAACTAGCATCTTTTAGTGAAACCTTTTCAAAGTTGCTAGAAGACAATCAAAATCAAATGTTAATATATCTTTGTAAAACCTTCTCAAAGGCACTATGGGATAATCAAGATAAATTTATTAGTGAAAGACTCTTTAAGGCACCAATATCTAAGCATAAACATTCTTCACTACTTGATGAATATATTATCAAAGAACAAATCATTATAGCTTCTAATCTACAACATAATCAAATGGTAGATACTCTCGAGATCAAATAACAAAAAAATTTGGTGGTCTTATTGAGAGCATATTTAGAGGTCTTCAGTACCACCACAACCAAAATTATGTCAAATATACAATCAACAACATTACATGTGACTGAAAGTCCTGATATTCATTTGTTTCCCATTAATTATACATTCCATTATCATCCACCTATTCATTACCCACTTATATCATTTATCTTGTGCCTAACATTATTCACCATCACTAACAATACTTTATTTTGTAGAGGCTACAAGGATATCTTGTTTTGACATTTGAAAGAATTATAATCAATGACTAAAAAAGATCATGAACACATTATTGAGATTTAAATTAGTAGTAGGTTCTTGATAGAGAAACTTTTTTGAAAGGGAATTGGGTAGCAATTTTTATAACTGATCATTTCTGTTGTCTCACATGTTGACTAGGACATGCATCTCCATGTCATCAAGAGTAGCAGAACCATTTTTTCATTTCACTATTTATCATTTGACATTACTGTGTCTTGTCTCTTAGGGGAAACTCTATAGACCAATTCATTTTAGGCATTTTATACCATTGTGTTCTATTACTGTGATATCTAAACTACTTTACCTTAAGGTCCTTTGGGACTATATAGGCAACACTCAATTTTATTGAGGTCAGCTCAGTTACCCCTTAGCCACATTCTCACCATTTTATGAGCATTTTTAAGTGTTAAATTTTCTCACCATTTTGTGACTAACCTAAGCCACACTCTTACCATTTTGTGAGCACACTAAGCCAATCATCGCTTGGGGAAAACTTTGTTTTCACTATATCCAATTATCTTGTGATCATTTTCCTTATACCATTTTATTATACCATTCCTTTACTCTTGACCAAGCCTTATTTTTAGCTATCTTGTTTACCTTATTTTTATCTTGGTTCCTTTGGTTCTTTTTGTACTTTTTTCAAGGGGATTATGATCCACTTTTAGTAGTTTTAGAATGGCATGTTGAATGACATTCTATGGACATAGTGTGACATTTTATCCTACAAGTTATCTTTAATTTTCCATCTTATCTGGTATCATTGATTATAACTACCTTTGGGAAAATTAGAATAATGACATTGTTTCCTAATTATAATCGCCTATGGGCAAATTAGGTAGAATATCTTTTTATTATGCATTATCATATCACTTGGTCATTACTATTATCATTTACTTTTTTGTATGCCTTTATTTGTGAACTTATTATGGCTTGCTTAGTTTTTCATTACCTTTTTGTGTAGGAAAAATCACTGTGACTAGAGTTCCTAATGGGATTATGTAGGTTATGATTGATTCATGTTAAGGTCAACTCAGTCCCACATTTTTATTATCCTCTCATTATCTTATGAGTATTTTAAGTTCATTCACTCTTGTCATTTCATGAGATGGACCATTTTGTATCTCTTAATTCTCAATTGAGTTGAGATACTTAGAAATTTTTAAAAGCATTTGGTTTTGTGTATGTTTTAATTCGATTGTTTTTTTATTGTTTTCTCTTTTGTTTTACTGTTTGGTCTTGCTTTGTCTTAATTATCCAAGTATATCTTGATGGTCCAAATATATCTTAATTATTTATGTCTTGATCTCATGTTATCAATTTATTCTTACTTTGTTTTAAAACATTCTTTTTCCTACTTGAATCTAGATTGTTCATATCTTGATTTTGAGTTGGGTTCATTTATGTTTTGCTTTTTATTTGTCTTTATTTTTTGTTTAAATGTAAATAGTTGTAACTATATTTTTGGTTATTTCTTTACCATTATCCTTAGTTATAGGTATTCACATTTGAACTGGCTCCATGCAATTGAAATGCCATGTCCTCATAAGTTTCTCATACTTATGATGCCTAATTTATTTTTTTATAAAAAGCAATTTATGCTTTATGTTCAAGTATAGATATCAACACAACTTTGATGAACAACTCTTAAGATCACCATGCATTATTTACGCTCAATAGGTTTATCACCTAAATTTATGCTTAGACTGCATCTCTTGGCATACATCATGAGTCTAATCAAATTGGTCAATTTTCATCATCCCTCATTCCATTCTCCCTCACTTATGGGTGAATTACATTAGATTGAGTTCCATTTGGAGTATGTGGGAAGTGATTGGATGCATGATGTATCTTGAGTCAGCTTCAGTATTTTCACTTTTCTTTTCATCTCTTTCATCACTTTGTGCATCCTCGTATGTCTAGTTTTTTATAGATTTTTCAAATCCATTATACCATCACATCTATGTTTATGCCCAATAATATTTAATCTATACATTAGGTTATTTCCTTTAATTATTGATTTCCAACTTGAGCATGTAAGTTTACAACATTTGAACCTACCATAAGAATCAAAACATCCCTATAATATCAAACCATTGTTTATCAGTGATCAAAATCAGCCCTACTGGGGAAAAATTATTTTTCAAATGATCATATTTTCTCTAAGGAAGTGTATTATTATTTATTATAGATTTGGAGACCATGTTCTCCTTTTATTTTAATTCCTAGTTCTGCATACTTTTTCCCATGATGGTAATATTTTAGTGTGAAACTTTTCTCAGGATTGATTAATTCTAAACCCTGTAGCTTACATCCTAGCTTTATATGTGTTCAAAGTGTGTCACTTCTATTTTTGGATTGTATCCTTCTCATTACACCAATCTTTGGGGCCCATTTTATTCTAATTATATTTTGATCACTGATGGAATCAACATGTGCAAGCATTAACTCATCTATATTTAATCTATTCTATGGGTTAATCTCACTTTCTCTCTCTTTTTGAGAGTACATCCTTCTCTTCCATCCTAGTATTTCCTCTTGAGGGGGAATCATGGGTCATTTACAATCTATTCTTGAAAAATATTTTATTTAAAATATGTTGCTTCACCTGAAAGTCTCACCATACCTTCTCAAATACGGGGAAAATGTAGACATCCAATTCCTAACACCATTTGTGTTGAAATTATCAATATTACTTGAATTGCACTCAAATTCTTAATTCAGGACAAAATCACTTAAATACACTAAATGGTTCGAGCTTGCCATATACAGGTGCCAATTTAGGCTAATGTATCCCTAAATGGGGCAATGTATTTGATGTGATTCCTAAATTTTCTTTAATAATTTCAAGACAAAATGATGATTTTGTATTTTGGTGCTCTGGATCACTCTTTTCTTCTAATTAGTTAGTACACATCATGTACCTTTGTTATTTTGTGTCGATAACATCCTAAATAGGATCACATTTTGTACGCATCTAACATTGCCTTACAATTCCTCTTGAGTCAAATTATGACCTAGTAATATGACTTTCTGACCAGTTTGATTAATTATGCACCAATTTCTAAAGAATTGCACTAAAATTGATTAATCTTACATAGGTAATTTAAACCAAATTATGAGCTTAAGTAAGAATTCCATGGAATAAATTTAATATTTCTTTATTGGAAATTAGTTTTGAATATATGCATCACCTAATGACATGATCAATGGGGTGGCATCCATAAGCCATAAATACAACAAGTATCAGGTTTATGGGCACCCGTACCTAATTAATGCCCCTTCCTTCCAAATATTTATGGGGATATTTATAGATTTATTATGTAAAATTAGATTGATTCATGTCTACACATCTCAATCTTGAGATGAACATCCATGGTTGAACCTGACCCATTTGAAAAAATCTATAAATAGAGGGGTATAGAACCTCATTTTTAATCTTAAATTATGTAAACTTATAATGCAGGATTCACTCCACAAGTCATTTTTATTTTTATAAATGCTTTATTCATAATAGGTTAGCTTCATTTGATAGGCATATTAGTTATTTCATATCATGAGCCTAGGTTATGCATAGTGATCTTGAGATGATGGAGGAGCTTGGCATCCATTATTGACAAAGACAAGAACACTAGATCAAGGGGAAAGCTATGCTTGGAGACATTTTTGGATAGTGGAGTCACTTGGGAAGGTAATAGGTATTTATTTTTTTTCAAACCCCATTGGAATGGGTTAGCCTAGATTTTTAGTTCTTTATGCATTCTTTGTGTTTACATGACTAATGTTTGACTAACAATCTTTGTAATCTAATCTTACAGAGGTAAGGGTGTGTATCAAATTTCCATGTTTTTGACAAGCAACACACTTTATTACATAATTAAAATCATCTATCTCTATTTAGGCCAATATTAACCTATTTTGAGGATATTTTTAGCTAAGCCTACACCATTGGTGTGGCCCCCACACATTCCTTCATAAACCTCCTTAAAAACTAGCTTGGATTCTCCTAAAGATAAACAATGAAATAACATTACATCATAGCCTTGATGATAAAGTGTGCTTCTAAAGAGGTTATAATGGGTTCTGTGATGAAGGAAAAGTTTTTGGTGATTATTGGAAAGGTCAAGTGGAAATACGTGATCATGAAAATAATTGTAAAGGTCTAAAAACCAAGTCAATTTAGGTGAGGGATTGGGACCAGTAATGGCACATACCCTTTATGAATCTAGTAAGATATGAGCAAGACGTAGTATATTTTCAATGATAAATTGATACTCTTTAACACTACTATCAATCTGTATCATAGACCTAATTTTTGCCATTGCATCAATAGATCTATTATTTGCCCGTGGTATTTTTTCAAAATGTAAAGATTTGAAATGAGTCTTGAGATTATCCACAATATGTTTATAAGGTATAAGCTTGTAATTTTTAATCTAATACTAATTTATGGTTTGATTAATAATCAATTGTGAATCCCCATAAACCATTAAGTGATGGATATCCCACTGTAATACAAGATGAAGTCTTGTAATATGTGCCTCATACTTGGCCATATTGTTGGTACAATGAAAATCTATATGAAATCCTTTGGGAATTAGATCCCCTTGTAGTGTAATCAACAAAATGTTATCTCTAGATCTATATGAAGTGAAGGAACCATCAAAATATAATTTTCATAACTGAGATTCATGTTGTACTTATACTATTATCATAATATAATCATCTAGAAAGTCAAATTTGAGTGGTTGTCTATAATATGGGCCTCTGTAAGTTGATCAATAATAACCTGCCCCTTAATAGCTTTCTAATTTTGATACTCAATGTCAAACTCATTTAATATAATGAACCATTTGGCCATGCAGCTGGTGAGAGGTTCTTTAGATAATAAAAACTTGGGGGGTCCACTTTAGCAATAACAATAGTTTTATTATTCAACATACAGTGTTGTAGATTTTAGGAAGTGGACATCATAGGTAAACATGCCTTCTCAATAGTTATATAATTATGTTTATAATCCACTAGTGTGTGGATTAAATAATAAATTGCATGCTCCTTGCCCCGATCATCATGTTGGGATAAAAGTGCCCCTAGTACATGTTCATTAATTGAAATATAAAGAAGCAATGGTTGTCTAGGTATTGGTAGTTTCAAAACTGGTGGGTTAGGTAAATATGTTATGATATTCACAAATGCTAATTGACACTCATGATCCCATCAGAACATGACCCGTTTCTTCAAGAGATGTGTAATTGGGTGGCACTTATGTTCCAATTGTGAAATGAACCTATGAATAGACTGGATCTTTCCTTGCAAGCTTCAAAGTTGTTTGAGATTGGAAGGTGGAGGAATTTAAACAATAGCCTTGACCTTAGCAAGGTCAAATTTGCTCCCTCTTTGAGATACATTAAACCCTAATAATTTTCCTAAAGTGATGCCAGAGACACACTTCTTAGTATTTAGATGGAACTTGTACTCATGAAGTCTCTTGAAGATTCTCTGTAAAACATCAGGATGCCTAACACGTGTTCTTGATTTAGCTAGGATGTCATCCACATAGTCTTCAACAATATCATGCATCATGTCATGAAAGATGTTAATCACAATAGGTTGATAAGTGGCTATAGTATTTTTCAAGCCAAATGGCATGATTTGATAATAGAATGTTCCCCATGGTGTGGTGAACATAGTCTTGTGTTGGTATTCTTGAGCTATATTTATTTGATTATATCTATAAAATCCATCCATAAGAGATAGTATATTGTACCCAATAGTATAATTGACAATCATGCAATTATTGGGTAGAGTAAAATAATATTTAGGACATGCTTTGTTAATATCTCTGAAATCAATGTAAAAACTTATACCCTGTGTCTTTTTGCTTATTGGAACTATGTTTGATATCTATTCAAAATAGTCTAGTGGTCTAATGAATCTTGCTCCTAATAATTTTTCAAGTTATACTTTTACCAAAAGATAATGTGTGGATGCATCTTCCTCAATTTCTATTTGACTGGCTTGACATTTGGATGAACAAGTGGATGAACAACCAAGTTAGGGTCTAAGCCTAACATATTGGAATATGCCCATGCAAAAATATCAATAAAATCCTTTGAAATGGATATAATGTGATCTCACTCCTCATCAGTGAGATAAGCTCCAAGATAAACAATTTTGGGATTATCTATGTTCCCAGGTTCACTTCAATAGTGTTTTCTACATGGAGTGTAGAACCATCTTCTAAAATAGTATTCAATATGTGATCATGATCTTTTGCTTCTGCTATAATTTTTTATTGTTCCTCCCAAAGATCTAGATAATGTGATGAATTTGAATTTGCCAATTTAGGTAATAGGCAACTACAAAAATTATTAGGAAAGTCAAGAACAAGATGCTCAAAGACTTGTTATTTTGATATTATGTTAGTACTAGTTATGGGGTTATGATGGATATAGAGCTAGGACTTGATGGACCCTATGCATCCTTTGGGTATGAGCAAACTTTCCCATTTAAGAGCACTTGAAACAAGTTTTCATTCAAGGGATTATCTGTTTCTTTACTATTTCCTTGACCAATGAGTGCCTCAAAGAGGTTTTCACCCAAAGATCTCGATGTTTTATCTTTTTCATGACCAATAAAGTTTTCCTAATCTTAAAATTAGGCATAATGATCCAAATAAAAATTAAATCCTTGCTTATGATTGCTAATTAAAAATCCATCTCCGAGGCTCATGTACTCTATAATAAATTCTTGATTTTGGAATTCATTAAGGCATATGACCAAAAATTTTGGTCCCAATCAATGAGTTCAAGATGGAAAAGGTAAAGGGAACAATGGGGTGTTATGGTCATAATGGAATTATAATAAAATAATTTTATGTCATCAAGCTCATCAAAAATATTATAATATGAAGCTATGCTACTACTAGTAGTCTCATCACTAGTTGATTCAGAAGAATCACTATCAAAATTTATTAGGTTACCCTCAAGAAGTATAAATCTGAGACCTTGATTCAAGTTAGATATACTAGCTAATAAAGTTTCCAAGATTCCTTGCACTCATGGGCCAAGGCCTTTTCCTATATAATTAAAATTATCCATAATCCAATTAGGGATAGGATATTTTGGATTCTAAAAATAATCAATAATGCCATTAGAATATAACAAGTGTCCTTTAATGAAAACTTCTTGATCTTGATTTAGTGAAGTAGCAAGTATGAATACCAGTGGTGGTTTCTATGTTTCTTTCTTCTTTGGCCAAATCTTATTGTGTTTGAAAGGGATTTTGTAAGGTTTGGGTTTGCTAAATGATTTGGGAGACTTGGGCAATTTATCAATATGGAAGTCATCTTTAAGATGATATGTGTAAATTCTTGCATCTTCTATAACAACCTATTTTTCAAGATTTTCAAGAAATGGATTAGTCGAAGTGGAAGCAAGGTCACTAGGGTTAATATAATTAGATTTGGGAAAATATGAAAATATTTCCTTATTTTTCTTCGCAATGAATTCAGAACTAGGATAATAGTTATAACTACAAAATTCAACCTCTAAATGTTTACAATACTGATAAGGCTATAGATTGACAAGAATGGTGACTTCAATCCCATGATGGGGAAACTTAAGCAACTGATGCAAGGTGGATGGGATAGCCTATACTTCATGGATCTAAGGATGACCAAGAATTATGTTATAAGGTAATTCAATATAAATAATATGTAATAAAGTGTGATGGGACACAAACCCAACAATGATTAGAAAATAAATAATAATAGAAGATTCCCTTTCAGCTTTTTCATATCCCTTTATGGTGATCATCTCTGGCTGAATGTCCTTCATAGTGTAACCCAATCTCTGTACATGTTTGAAGGACACTATGTTCAACCATAGACCATTGTATATAAAAGCCCAATTGATTTTATGGTTTTTAATGATGACCTCAATATAAAAGGAGTTGTTATGGTTAGGACCAAAAGTGGACATGTATTTTTTTAGCAAAGGTACTATCAAAATGAAGACAAATTCCCTACAAGTGTTTGGAACTATTCAAGGTTAATATCTTAGGGAATAGTGGATTGTTGAATTAGGTCATTCAAAATAGCTCTATGGACTTTATACATATGTAAGAGATCTAAAATAGAAATTTAAGTAGGGGTTTTAATTAGTTGATTTGATAGATTATAAAGCTTTTAAAAAGTTGGATGAGATGGTTTAGCCTTGGATAGCACATGTTTAACTTTGGATCTGAAGGAAAAATGTTCACATTAGGTCCAGTGGTAGAATGGGGAAAAGGGACCTAAAGGGTAACTCACGAGTGCCTAGTTACAATTGTGAAATTTAGAGGTGGTAAGGATTAATGATAGTTATAAGATGAAGGTAAATAGATTTGGAGGATGACTCATGGGCATCTAGTTGTAATGGATAAATTCTGAGTTGGTGAGGAGATATTATAATTAGAAGAAGGATGGGTCTAAAAATGTTAACCCATAAAAATTGAGGCACAATGAAATTAATTATACTTGACATGGCATTACTTGAGGGAGAGGGTTTTGAATCTATAATAATATGTCCAGTGCTTCAAGAAACATGGGATGGTTCACATGTTTTAACATTGATAGTGGCAATGTGGTTTTAATAAATATGCCTCATGGTATTGTTTTAGTCATAAGGCATGTTTTTTTAACCTGAGTTATTAGCATGGTTATTATGATCCTAATTATGATCATGTAGATTATGATTTTGACCTTGATTCTAATTCTACCACTGATTCTATCCTTAGTTTTGATTTTTTCTTGTCAATTGTTAATTATGTCTAGAAAGGGATCTTTATAGATGCCCATATCCTGATAAGTGTTATGTGGAGCAAGTTTGATATCAACATCCCCACTTTCAATAAAATATTCAATGAGGTGTCAAAATTGAATGCATCTATAAGCACCATGACCAAAAACATGATGAAAGTTACAAATTTTGTTTGCTTGATACTAATCAAGTTTGGGTTGATATTCAAGAAATGGCCTTAGTATAGGCCATACAATCAAATTAGCTAATACAAGATTTTAGAACACCACCTTCATAGGCTCTCCCAGTTTGTTGAAAACTATGTACCTATTATTGAATTCCCTTCATGGAGGGACTCTTTGTAAAGTGTTTGGTGGATTAGGTGGATCTAATTGCACATTTAGAACTAGAGGAGCCTGTTCCATTTGTACATGTTTTGATTTAGTTACTCTATTCCCTACCATGTTCTTATTCTTATTGAAATCCTTAGGTTTTTATGTTTTAAAATTTTGAATAGGAGATTGGGTTTGATTTGACATTTAACCTTGTGAATAAATATTAACAAGGCCTTTGGTGATAAGTGCCTTCTCAATATGCACACCCTTGTCTATAATTTTATTCAAATGTGTTTGTGTAAGCAAGTTGTAGATTGTGTGCCACCTCAAGGTGTAGGTTCTATGCAAAAATGTTAGCCAACTATTTATCTAGAAAATTATGTTGAAAACATTTTGCTAATGTTCTCCACCATTATAGATATAATATGAATCTTTCTCCATCTCGTTATTTGGCTTTAATAGGTCAACCACATGCAAATTATGTTCAATATTGTAAGAGAAGTGGTTGATAAGTTTTTCAGATAGGTCATTCCAATCTATCACTGATCCCTTGGGTATCTTAAAAAGCCAATCTAAAGCTTGCCCCTCTAAACTTAGTGGAAACAAAGTAAATAAATGTTGTTGTAAGCTATCTCTTAGCATAATACAAAAATGCATTGAATGTGTTCATGAGGGTCACCCTTCCCTTTGTATTTGTCAAATTTGGGTGACTCAAAATGAGGTGGAAAGGGGACTTGGTGAATACTTAAATTGAATGGATATGGACATATTTCATCAAATTTATACTTCTTTATTCAATTTCCTATCTCCAATCGTGACATAATTTCTTTCATCAAATTCCACTCTTGTATATTTGGTGCATTGGTAGGTGGAATATAATTATATTTGGGTGGTATGTTTCCATATTTAATGGATTTATTAGGGATATACACCCTACGCTCTATAGATTTATTTTAGTTTACTTCTAGAGTCTAGTAAGTGAGATACTGGTTCTTAGGTTGATAAACATTCCCTGAAGTCAGCCACCTTGAAATGTAAGTGTTTTATTGATTTTGGGGAGTCTATAGTTTATTCATCAAATTACACATTGGTTGAGAATAACTTGCCAAAAAATTTTGAATTATTTCCTCAATATGTACTAAGTATTTTATTCCTTGATTCTATGAAGGAACAAGAGGCTCTTGATGATTAAAAAATGTATGTTCTATGTCTGGTAAAGCATGTTGTATAACCTCTTGAAAATTGATTTTTTCAATTTAGACATCATGATCCATTATAGGTGTGTTCTTAACTTAAGTGTGTTTCATTGGCTCTACCATATTCCCTTGCTCCTTGGAAGCATCATTGTGTATGGAAGTGGTAACTAAAGAATCAGTCAAGTCTACTATAAGTTGGTCTGCATATCATTGTCTTATTTTTTTTTATCTTGGTAACAAGATATTGATCATTAGGTGTTGACTCTATGAGCACTTCATTTCCTTTGCTAGAAGATGCAATGTTTGATTTTTCAATACGAGTGAGGGATTATTCTTGTTATTGTTATTCTACCCTAACCAAGGCATGTAATTGTTCCATAGGAAAGTTTGATGGGAATCTAACACTTGATACAATCAACCTTAGGAGTGATTTATCTTTGTCCTCTAGGAATTAATGTTTAAATTAGTCTTATTTAGATCCTAAAGTTGTGGGAATGTCCTCATATACCATGAGATTGTCTTGTCCATAATAAAAATGTTCTTACTCATAGTTAAGGCCATAAGAGACCCCACTATGATTGTACCTTTGCATCATGTCTACAAGGTTTTTATCTACATTTTATAGGATTTCGAAAATGTTAACAAGGTGTGTTTTGATTTTCTCCAAATAAGTAATAAGGAAAAAAGACACTATAATAAAGAGAAGTGGTATAGTACCACACAAGTAGAATAAATGGTTACAAAATTACTCAACTTTGGTGGGTTGAAATAATCAAATTATAAGAGGGTATGATAACTCTAAAACCCAAACTGCAAGAAACACAAAAAACTTATGTTTAAAGATACATCAATACTATAAAAAATAGGGACAACTTTGATGAGTTGTGACTAGAAAATTAGAAGAGAGTTTTTATGACGAGAAAGATAAAAATGTGAACTAACAAACTCAATATATGAAAACACATAAGAATTCCTAAGTATAAAACTAAAACAAAATAGGAAATACAATGCTAACATATGGTAATAAGAAGTATAATTTGTTCTATGACTTATAGTGTGAGCAATAAAAAAGATAATCTAAGTTCACAGTGATTAAAAGGATGATGAGTCCATAAAATGACTTTCAACACAAATGAGAAATCATACCCAAGTTAACTCAAACCAAGTGCAAATAGCAAGCTGATTAACACCTTAGACTAGAACTCAAAAACGTGAAATTCTGAATTTGAATTAAAAATAGACTTAAATATTTTTGCAAAATGGTTTAGACTCAAATGGACATCATAACAATGTTGTTTAGACAAAGACAAATACAATGTTTCAAATGAGGATTTGAACAAAGCAAAAAGTGATTTTGATTTGGTCAATGTAATGCATCCTTGTTCAAATAAAATGGTGGATAAAAAATATTTTTGAATGATGTTTTTTATTTTAAAAATAATTTGTATAGTCAATAATACCAAGCAAGTAAATGAAAAGTTATAAAATATAACTAAGTATAATGCATAAAGCCCTAAAACTAATAAGGTTGCATCATATCACTGAATTCCATCTATATATGTGCTCTTGGGAGGAATTTAAGTGTTAATCTAAACATAAAAGTGCATGAATTAGGAGGGGTTTTACACCCCCTTATCCTAAGAGATTGTATAATGACATAGAACTTTGGGCCACTCACCCTGCATCAACAATATGTCCATGACAAGTGGGGTTATTCTAAAACTAAATTTTTGAATATTTAGATGGTCCCAAGTGTGGTTAACACTAAATATTCCTCATGTCATTAAGTTCATACCAACTAACTTACTATTCAAGAGTCTATTACTTTGCATAGTAATTCCATGTGTACTTATTAGTGGGCTTCCTTAGTTAGCCAGACCTGACTTAGGTTTTTATTATGATTGGAGAGACTAGTCACTTAATCTCTTGGTAATCATAGTATATGTGCCTTAATTTATATACCTTTACATGAAGTAGGGTTGGTATAAATATAGGAGATGAAACCCTAGGTTAATGCAATCATAAATAACTCATGAGGAGGCTATGAATTCCCACTCACAATCCAAGTTACATAAGATAAATGACTAAGTGAAAATACTTTAAAGGTTATGTCTAGATTACCCAAAGAATATAGGTTTTGGAGAGAGCCTTAACAACATTATTTTCATGCCTTGGAAAACACATAATTTTTAAGGAAACAACACTTTTGGTCACCCAAGTTCCCTAAAGGAGACGAGGGGAGAGCATACATGCATCCTTCATTTTGTGAAAAATAAACAAGTATAAAAGATCTATCATAAAACAAACAAACCATTTACTTTAATGCACCAAATGGAAGTGTTTGTGAAAATTTTGGCCCCTTATCCTTAGTTTCAAACTTGTAAAACTTACAAAAAAAAAATTAAGTATAAAGCCTTTAAATTCCTTTTAATCATCAAATGAGAAATTCAAGACTTAAATAATTTCAAACTTGTGTTTTTCTCTAGCATGTGACCTATAATTTTTATAAGGTTTATGTCTACCTTAAAACACAAATATCAATGAGAAAAGAAATATTTAAAAAATTACTCTTAATTTTCTCTATTTTTGTTACACAGAGACCGACATTGGTCTATAATTATCGATGCCAATTATAATTAAACTGATGTGGTTACAATAAAACTAATGTTGATCAACTCAAAACTGATGTTGGTTACCTATGAACCCATAGGCAAAAACATGTTTTTTCAAAAAAACATTTGTTGTCCCAAACTAATATAAAAACTTTAGAAAACCTCTAGATCCTACAACAAAATGATTAGAAAGAGAGCATGCAAGTTCTAAAATCACAAATAATACCCTGCAAATTTTAAGGAAACTTAAAAACCAAGTTTTTTTTGTCACGTTATATGTTACATAGAGACCGATACCAATTAGAACATGATTGATGCTGGTTAGGGTAAACCAATACCAATCACTATGTAAATTGTGTGTCAACAAAAACACAAAAACATGGCAAAAATAATGATAAAACTTGATTTTTAGATATTCTTAAGCATTTTTTAGAAAATATAAGGGCGTCAAATTAGTCTCCTTGTTTGTATGGGATGTATGGTCCCACTGGGCATGCCAAGATGTAGAGATAGAATCCAAAGTGAGTTAGAACAAGCATTAGTCAAGAAAACTCAAGAAATGCATTAAAAACATAACTAACTAAGCCAACTCCTTCAATAGGGTTTGAAAAAAGAAATTAAGAGCTATTAAAAGAAATAATATACATCAAACCCTCTCAAGAGTATCCCACCTCTAAATTTATCTCAAAATGTGATTTCCCCCTTGATTTGGTGCTCAAGTCTTTGTCAGTGATGAGTGGCTTTCTCCTCCATCATCTCAAGTGTACCAATGAAACTAGGTTCATGAATTGATCAATGTTATGCCTATAGTGAAACTACTTTATTAAAAATTAAGCATAATAACACTACACAAAAATGAGTTGTGGAGAGAATTATGCATAATAAGTTTAAACCAAAAAAGCTTAAAAAGATGAGTGAGAGGCCTCTTATTTATATATTTTTGGAAAAGATCAGAATGAACCATGACTATCCATATTGATATCAAGATGTGTGGCCAAGAACTTGTTCAATTTTGGAGCCTCAAATCATAAATACCCTAATCAATATTTGGAAGGAAAGGGCATTAAAAAGGTATGAGAGGCCTTAAACATGATATTTGTTGCAGTTAAGGATTATGGATGCTACCCCACTAATGATGTCACTATTTCTAACAAGTTTTCGCTTTCACATTCAAAAGGAATAAGAAACTAAGATAAATGGTCTAGGGTTAGATGTTACACGAATGAGGTCTGCGCACCATTATCCAAACATTGTAGGGACTCCTCTTTGGCTGTGGAGGATGGCACCTATATAAGAAAGAGACTCAAACACAAAGATTGTTAGAGAGAGATAAGGTGGACTGCCAAGCAGAAGCTCGGTCCCGGAAGTGCAAAGGCTTCCTTGTGGGATGACAGTCCACTGTTGATAAAATAATGTCTAATAAAGATAAAAAGTGAAAGACTAAGCAAAGGAAATAGAAATAATGTGTACCTACTATCTGTTGTCAGTCTGCCACAGGCACCGACATCAATTAGTCTGTCGGCGTCGATTGGTCAAGGTCACCGTCATCGATTAGTCTGCCGATGTCGGTGGGGGAAGTGGGCCTGGTGGCCGGCGTCAATTGGGGAAATGGTCTTGGACAGGGTCTGGACAAGTTTATGGTCTGTTTGTGGTTAGAAAGATGGCTTGAGGTGTTTGAGAGTCTGTTTGGAGGTCTGTGCAGGGTTTACAGGGCAGAAAATATGGTCTGAAAGAGGGACCAGATAAAGGATTGGGGTGAAAAGGGAGGATAAGGATTTAGGTCTGGGCTGGTTGATAGCCAGGTCTGGTTGGTAATGTGGCTTAGAAGCAATAAATAGAAAATTGATTACAGAGACATTCTAAGCTACTGAAATGACATAAAAGAAGAATACTTACCTCTTGCCTGCTGAAGAAGAAGTGTAGGAGACCTAGTTGCTGATGTTGTTGGTGTAGAAACCCTGTTGCTGATGCTGCTAGTGTAGAAGACTACCTACAGAGTGGAGTGACTGATGCAGAGTACCTATACCTTGTGATGTTTATTGTGTGTTTGGGAGAGAGGGTGTGAGAGAGGTCTGAAGACTGGAAGGCTGGATGATTGGAAGGATGGAAAAATATTCAAGATTGGCAGATCTACATTTTAGATGCAAAAATGTAGTTTTGAAGGCAACTGATGCTAGTAATACCACCGACATCGGTCGACTAATGATCGACGTCAGCAGCAAAAGAATAGGAAAAAGGGCTAAAAATAGCCTTTCACCTGTTTTATTTCTGTCAAGGTCAGATGGTCGTGGGAAAATAGTCGAAGGCAGGTTAAAATGGATGCGAGAGGCTAAGTGGGATAAGGGAAATGGGGTCTAGGCATTTAAGACTTGGCATGGGGTAGTGGAGGGCATCCAAGGAGAGGTATCCTAGGAGGGGTGAGGTGTGAAGGAGAGAGAGAGAGGGAATTATTAATTCAAAATAGATAATTATTTTAAATTACTAAGACATAGGGGGCATGTTGAAGTGGAAAGGGACCAAGGGGGAGGTGACCAAGGGAGTAGACATGATTTTGGTGTCTACATTTGCCCCTTTTTGTCTTGTTGGTTATTCTTGATGAACTATAAGACAAAAATAGGAGTTGATTGCCCCAGGTATGGGATGAGGTGTTCCCCCTCAAAGCAAGAGTCGAGAGAAGGGAACCTAAGATCGGGTGTCGATTTGACAGAGAGATGGATGGATATGGTGAAGATGGAGTGTGAACATGGCAATAGTCATGATTGCGCGTATACCACTTCACGAGATGGTCAAGTTAAATTGTCACAGGTCAAGGGTCGAGGAGTACCAAAATCAAAATAACCGAGCCCCAATATTTAGTCGTAGCTGATTGGGTTATTTGATCCAAGTTGTAGCTCTAATGGTCATCATGTTCTAGGTATCCCAGGCTCAGGAAGTGCTCCTAGAAACACGAAAATATCATAAGTAGTGTGGATCAACTTGCTTGCGATCCTATACTTGTGAGGGTCAAAATGTAGACAATTTTGCTAACCATTCGTGAGGTAGCATACATGCAAAAACAACCAAGGCAACGTTGTCTTGGAAGTGGTCAGGGTCGGAGGAGATAGGCGCGATCTCCAAGGTCATTGGTCGAGTCAAGGTGAGATAGATAATTGGTCCGTTAGGTGAATGGACAAAGGAATGGCCGAGCTAACCTCAAAAGACATCGTGTTATCTGAGTGCTGCCTACATAGCCTTTGTCCTTAGGGCCTTAGGCTGATGTAGTTCTCCCTAAAAGGGAGGAAGAGGGTCAGTTATGGATGGGTTGGATGAGGTCAAGTCATGGTCAAAGGTAAAATGGTTTGTCCATTAGATAGATGAACAAATGGATGTGGGTGAGCTAACCCCAAAAAATGTCATGTCATCTGAGTGCTGCCTACATAGCCCCAGTCATTAGGGCCTTAGACCAATGTAGTTCAAATTAGGAGGCAAAATGGTTGATGATTGGTTTGGTCAAGGTTAAATGATGAGGGTAAAAGGGTTTGCCCATCAGGTAGACAAACAAACGAGGGAGGTCGAGCTAACCCCAGAAGACGTCATGTCATCTGAGTGCTGCCTACATAGCCCCGATCTTAGGGCCTCAGACCAATGTAGTTTGAATAAGGAGGCAAAATGGTTGATGATTAGTTTGGTCATGTGTTGAAGTGATGAGGATAAGATGATGTTACAACCTTTTCCATATTGTGTGATGGTGTATTCTGTAACATTGGTTAAGTGGTCTTTCATCCCTAGCAATTTTCCATATTGGGTGATGGATGTATGCTAAAAATGAATTGAGTATGCTTATACTTCAGCAAGTAATGGTTTATGCTTGGCATAAATTGTGTGTTTGACAGTTTCCATGTGTATTGGTTTCCATAGAAACTGGTGTGAATAGGCTATGAGAACATTTTGTGGTCTGAAGAAAGTTTGGTTGGCAAATGATTTGGTTGAATGTGACCAAAGTGAATAAGAAGTGAAAGGCACATTGCTCTTTCATTGACAAGGACCATAATAATAGCATAGATAGGAGTTGTTTAGAACCAAAATCCCCATTCATGCATTACGTCGTTGACCAATGGTTGTGTTAGAGAGGTAATCAAATCACTTTGACATTAAAATGAGCTCGAAGTCCCTTGAGTAGGTGATGTGATATGTGAGGATAGGGTAACCCTTTTGAGTAGGGATAACTTTGCCCCTTTTATAGGAGACCCAGAAAATGACTACAAGTCAAGTCCATGACCCTTTTTTTTTTTGAGTAGACTGATCAATGCGAGAAGTCTACATAGAGATGTCATTTTGCTTTGTTTTGTGGTCATTTGTGAAGCTAATCTATGCGGGAAATTTCTAAAAGAGTGTTATTTGTAGCAAGAGTTTAAGCATAGCCATCCTTCGAGGGAGTGGTCTATATTTTTTATTTTTATATATTTTAAGGCTTTGAATAGCTATCCTTCGAGGGAGTAGTCTATTAACTACAGCAATGATAATACAACTGTCCTTCGAGGGAGCAGTCTGCCTTTAGAGTTTGTGACCTTTTGATATTTTGATATCAATTTATTTTTGATAGAATTTTGAGTCATGGGTAAGAATATAGAAGTTCGAGGTCTCCCTTTTATTAAGACAAAGCATTCATACTTTATTTAACAAAATTGTGAAATAGGATACGATGCTACCATATTTTTTTACAAACTTACAATATTACCCAGTTAGCCCTAGAAATCCCTAAAGGTTATTAAGGGTCTTTGGAACCTATGACTTCATCATCATTTGGATATTATTAGGATCAAATTTCACTCCTTAATGTGAAATAATATGACCCAAGTAATCCACCTCTCAAATACAAAAAACACATTTGGAAGGTTTAGCATAAATATGGCATTGTTCTAGAATTGAAATTACTTGTTTCACATGCTTAAAATTGTCTTCCCCATTTATAATATAAATGAGGATGTCATAAATAAACTAATACAAAATTTACCAAAATTCCCCACAAAAAATATTCATCAAACTCTGAAATGTATATCATGCATTTGTGATCCCAAAAGGCATGACCTTAAACTCATAATGGCCTTCATGAGTTCTAAAATATATTTTAGGTATGTCCTCTTCATGGATTAAAATATGATGATATCCAAAGTGGTGATATAACTTATTGAAATAAATAAAACCATGTAATTCATCTAGAAAATAAGTACTTATTAGAATAGGAAACTTATCTTTGATGGTGTACTTATTGAGTTCTTTGTATTCTAGTCACATCCTCCATGTGTCATATTTTTTTTTGTACCATGACGACTAGGAAGGAATATTCAGTTTGGCCATGTCATATGATTCTTGCCTCTAACATCTCTTATACCATATTTATAATTTCCCTCTTTTTAGCAAGGCAAATTTGTAGGGTCTGATGCTAGGTGGTGTACTTATGAGAATTAGTCTGATGGATTGATCATGCACTTAAATTGGTGGTATTTATTTTATGATGTCACCAAAAATAATAGAATGGTCATCCAACACCATTTGTAAATAAGGATGGGTAGACTCCTTGGTTTATTGAACCTTGATGGAAAACAAACATTCCACAAATCATGTAACACCTTCTCTGAGAATCTTCATCATTTAATGAGAACTAATAAATTATGGAGATTTAGATCATAATTAAATGTCATACCTTTTGAATGAAAACCCATGAATATTTTATATAAATTAATCTCAATAGTGACCAAAGTGGTGAATGATTACACGCCTAGAATAATGTCAGCCACTCCTATGGGAATAAAAAACCTAGGATAATATAATAGGTGGTATTTCATAATAAGATTAATACTATGCCATTTTACTAGATAGTTGATATTACCACCATCTACAATCATGCCCTAAAATTCTGGAGATGGGTAAATGAAATAGTTTAGATGAGTATCCAAATTACTATTGATGAATTTGTGCATACTCTTAGAGTTAGTCAACAAAACCATCTTTTGTTTCTTAAAGAAACCCGTCACCTTAAGAGTTTGAGGAGTAATAATACCTAAAAATAAATGACAAGATATAGTAGGTTTAGAATCTTTAGATTCATCTTCAAGTTCATCCAAACTTGCATATGAGGCCTCATCACCTTTTTCATCCTCATTGATACCTTCAATTTAAAAAAACTTATTTTTAGCACAATAATTTCCTTTTTTCCATTTTCTATCACAACCAAAACACAAACATTTTTTATGCTTCTCCTCAATATGTTGATGGATCAATCTAGTAGGTAGAGGAAGTGATGGTGTTGGGAAAGTGTGTTCATGGATATTAGTGAAGTTTATTAATTTTATAATCTATTTTTCCTCTATCATGAATTCTCTTATAATGGCTTCAGATATTGAATTGGGACTAAACATGTTAACCTCCAATTAGATGTTATCTTTAAAGCCACCCAAATTAGGCCAGTCTGACACACAAGAGAGATTCTAAAATTTATGAATATAATCTTTTATAGTCGTTATTTGGCACAATTTGGCTTGTTGGATAAAATAGTTTTATGGTACTTTTTTGTGATATTGGAGTTGTAATTCCTCATAAAATACAGACCAAGAAACTAGGAGATCCATATTTCTATTTTGGGCACACAACCATTGATACCAAATGAAGTGCTTAGGTTTTAGATAAAGAGAGGCCATGGCCACATTTTTTTAACATGAAGTGTGATGTAGATCAAATAAATTTTCAATTTAAGTGATCCATGTGAGTGGATCATTAGCATAAAACTTGCACAAGTCCACTTTTACCAACATCAAATTTGGACTTAAATTGGATGTGATTTTTTGGAGGAGAACCAAATTGGAGTGATGGAGGGTTATTTTGAAAATATTGAGATGTAAAGTTAGACAATTTCCAAATTAATTTTTGTGATTGATCTCATAATACATTCAATTCCCCTCTCATTCCCATGATGTCCCATTTAATTACATCAATATCATCTTAATGCACCATTCCATGTAACTCTAATTGGATTTGTTGAATCACCTCTAACATACAAAAATCAAATGTTCTATACTCCATGTCATATGTATGAGGATTTTGAGGAGTTTATTTCCCTTTCAAGCATTTGTAAGTGTTAGGACTAGCTATACACAAACCATAGGAGGATTTCAACCCTAAAAAATGGTGTATCGATAGATGATACCATTATTATCACCATATCAAGATAAATCCAAAAAACTACTAATGTGTTTAAATGGTGAAAATGTTTGGGCCCAAAAAATTGTACTAACAAAATATACCATTGTGATTTTCTTACAAAGATGAATCCAACGACTGCTGATTTGTACAAAGTTAATTCCAAACTCTTTTTTTCAACTATTTGTTTTCAAAAAATCACTTGAAAATAATGCTACAATGATAAAAAAATTAAATTCTTTTTAGATAAAAAGTTATTTTTTTTTAATCCTTCAACTCACAAGAGATGGTGCAACATTAGATCCAAAGAAAATATTTGCAGTAAAAACTTACCCAAATCAAAGTTCTGATATCACTTGTAATGAAATTATTTATATGTTCACATAATAGAATATTATATTATATAAATAAGAGTATAATACATATATCCATAATAATGATTGATAGAAGAGTATAATCCTTGATAAATATAACTAAGCCACTTTAAGGGGCAACCTATACAATAATACAATGGGAATATGATTTATAATATGATATCAAATAGTAACCACTACCTCTTATATATACTCTACTTAGCCATGGTTATTCTATAGGCCAACCTTTCCTAAGAATATAGATATATGTGAGAACATAATATAAGAGGTATGCAAGCCATAAGTCAACCACACATATCCCTAGGCACTCCATAGGTTAATGACATAACAAAAATTCCTAATGGTGTTCATCCTCTCTATTTTATCCTCTCAACAATGTTATATATTATGCCTATGATATTGAATGGACTGATGATAAAAAATATATGATTTTTGATGTTTCTTATAAAGAACACGATTATGATAGATATTACTATGAATATGAAAAATCAAGATAATTGGTACAATAATGAAGAATATAGTGAAGAAGAAAGTGAGATAACCAATTTATAACTTGCAAAACCAATTCATTCTTATATTCCTCTTTTCATAAAGTATAAAAAAAGATAATATTTATAATGAATATCTCATTTCCCTTACTATGACAAAAGGATAAAAATGTGAAGAATCAATAGTTACTGCACCTTTTTACATCTTAATGTTTCTATTTTACTACATCACATTTATCAATAAAAACTAAAAAAAATAGACCTTGCATAAATATTACATGATGTGAATGAGTATGTGTTATTTATTCTTTTTATTTATAAAATGTAGATGACAAAAATTAATATGATATCCTAAATTCTAATTTAGACATGGTTAT